>JAOTQQ010000023.1:33127971-33176234 GCA_026546715.1 Gallinago undulata
CAGTTCTTTCAGGACTCTGGGATGTATTTCATCAGGTCCCATGGACTTGTATATCTTCAGATTCCTTAGATGATCACTTAGATGATCAGAAGCTGTAGATGCCCCATCTCTGGAGGTGCTCAAGGCCAGGCTGGATGGGGCTTTGAGCAACCTGGTCTAGGGGAAGGTGTCCCTGCCCATGGCAGGGGGGCTCAAACTCCATGATCATTATGGTCCTTTCCAACCCAAACCATTCTGTGAGTCTATGACTGCACATACAGGTCCTTTGTCTTCAAGAAGGGGTTGTGGTCCCCTTTGGTCTTTATTTACTGTAGACGCTTCTGCTCTGCAGAACAGGGTGATGGTTGGGTTGATTCCATATGCTGTCTGTTTCAGTAGTTCAGCTGACAGCAGCTTGGCGAACCTGCAGCTGCTTGGCCAGCACATTTTTGGTACCTTACTGCAAAGCAGTTGTTTAGCAGTAGAAAGTATCGTCTTCCTGTTTTTCTGATGGGCTGTGTTTGGGTGTCCTTTGAAGAGAAGCAACAAATCACCTGCATTTGAGCTTACTGGATAAAAGAATAGCTGTTGCTGAAAGGGAGGTTGAATTATTTCTCAGTTTATTCCTGCTGTTCCCAAGCATATTCAGTGTCAGATGTAGCAACTTTGTGTCTTGCAGTTTATTCCTGTTCTTACTCCTGATAATCCCCCAGAGCAAACAGATAGGGAAGAGGGTGTGTCTCTCTGGGTTCCTCCCGCATGGGGAAGGTTGATGGTCCCTTACATTCTAGTTGGTGGCATCTTAATGCAGCCACAGCAGGACCTCAGAGGTCTTACCAAGAGCAGAATAAGATGGGACACCCTCATAAACTTCACCAAAAGGAAGATTGGTCAGAAAAGTCCTTATTGCTGGGGACTGTGCACAAGATTGAAAGAGCCTGACTTGAGCCTTAGCTTCCTGTAGGCTTTTTGTGGCAGAAGCAAGCGCGGGTTTTTTCTTGTAAATTGAAGTTGAATGGAATCATCTGCAGTTGCTAAAAAGCTCAGTAAATGCAAGCTACTCTTCACACTATCTTTTAGTCATGTTTCAGAGTTGAACAGTCGTTTTATGTTTGACATTTAGTGAAGAGTGTGCAAAACCCAGAGTAGCATCTGGCTTTCAAAGAGCACATTGAATCCAGTCAATGTATCACTCGTCTGGTATGTATTTGTTGCTGGCGCCTTCCGAGTGGCTTCTGGAATGACAAGATCCTGTGCTGGGTTTGCCCTTGCTCCCCAAGCTTTATTGAGGAGATCTTTCTCTCATTATCTCCTGTCGTTCATTCTCTCCTGTCTCTTATTCACTCCTGATAGTATCACTGGAACACGCCGAGCAATACAGAAACTCACCCGCGTGCGAGTGGTGGACAACAGCGCCTTGGGGAATACGCCCTACCACCGGCCACCAAAATGTATCCACGTGTATAACAAGACCGGAGTTGGCAAAGTAGGAGATAAGATCCTTCTGGCTATCAAAGGAGAAAAGAAGAAGGCTTTGATTGTAGGGCACAAGATGCCTGGCCCCACCATGACGCCTAGATTTGATTCCAACAATGTGGTACTCATAGAAGACAATGGAAATCCAATAGGGACTAGAATAAAAACACCAATACCCTATATCCTGCGACAGAGAGGAGAGTTCTCCAAAGTACTGGCCATTGCCCGCAACTTTGTATGAAAGCTAAGAAAGGTTTCTGGAAATCGTCTCATACAGTAGCTGTTCCTTGGTCCTTTTCTAGAAAATGGTGAAACATGAAAAAGTTGAGTTGTCAAGAGTCCCTCTTCCTGTTTAAGAATTGCTAACAACTAGATTAAATATTGAAGTAACCTTGCTTTTCTCCAAAATAAGGTTGATTTGTTTCACAGAACTTCTGCAGTGTGTTGGGGAAATGTTCCTTCGCTCTTACTGCTTTGGTGGTGTGAATTTGGTCTCTAATCATTAAAATGACAACATGAAAATCCTTCTAGTTTTGTACTGCTTATGCTGTCTTTTCCCTATTTCTGCTTTTCCCAGTTCCCCAGGAGCAAAACACAAAGCACAGTCCATGGCCCAGTGACACTGTGGTCTACAAAATGGATTCACACAGAGTAGGAGAGACGTATCATGAACTGTTGGTGCCTTGGGCAGATTCAATACAAGGACTAGTTTGTATGTCTTTGCCTAAGAAAAGTCTTCAGGAGGAGTCAGAGTTGGGGGAGCATGATGGCCTATAGCTTTGGCAGTGCATGGTTGAACAGGGTATGCCAGAGATGGGGAAGCAGAGACAGGAAGGGGAGGCGAGTGGGATAGGTTTGACATGCAGCCTTTACTGTCCACCTGACTAACCTCAGGAAATTATGTTCTCCTAGTAATGCAAGGGCTGGGTTCAGATTGAAAGGTCCACAGAAAGAAGCTTCCTTCTGGACTGGTTTTTGGGACCACGTCGGACACTATCTGTGATGTTGGTAGGTGAGACTGGCTGTTGTCCAGTGGTGCTTCCTAAGCTCAGGCATAATAGAGGGCAAGTGCTACTGTAATGCTTTCAGGGACAGTTATGGTCCAGAAGCCAATCAGTTGATGGACCTGGGCGAGCTGAGCTGAGAAACTTGGTGCTCATGGCAGGTAAAGGGACATTGAGGCAGTAGCAGTGCTGGGGAAGAGGGTGCAGGGGAGGAAGCCAGCAGCTTCAGGCCCCTGAAGGTCCAGTGGCAGTGGCAGCTGGCTGTGCCTTGTCCTTCCACCTCCCCTCCTTGTGCTGGGAAAGCTCCTACATACCCTCTGTGTGAAGACCTGAGGGCTGCAGCGCTGAGCTATACCACGCTTTTCAACTAGCTACTCCTGGCAGATGTATCTGCACCATGATCCCTGCTGTGGAATCCACATTGCCCATGGAAAAGGTAAGCCCTGAATCCCCCCATACTCCATTACTCCGGGTGACACAGATAAGATGGTACTTCAGGTTTAAATTCAATTTCTCAACCTTTAAGTAAGGGCACTGTCCCTCTTAGTAAAACTTCCCTGTGAGCTGGAAGAGCCCAAGTCTATGTGCTGCCCAGTTCAGTGGGAGAGTAGAATTGGCTGCTGCCGGTGGCACCTTCTGTGCTTGCTGTCGTCCATGGGTCAGTGGATGTTGGGTCTGCTGCTCTGAGACCTCCTGAACCCAGCAGGTGGTGCCTTTCAGTGCTCAGCCTGTCCACTGGCGTCTCAGCAGAGGTGACGCTCGCCTGCCTGATGTCAGTCTTTCCAGTCAGCTTCCAGAAGGAACTTTCCGTGCTCGGAGGTGACGTTTATGCTGTTTTGCTAAGCAGGACTGTGCACAGACTGTGCGTGCCAGTCACAGCGGTGAGTGTGACTGTCCTCCTCCCCTCGATGGGGTTTGACTCCATGGCACGGTACAGCCTGACTGCTTTTTTTCCCTCGTAGAATTCATTCCTGGATGAGGATGGGATGCTCCCAGGGCTCCTTTTTTTGGGATAAGTGCTGTTCTACGAGCCCTTTGGCGACTCTCGGTGCCAGCCCTGCGGACACGGAGAGCCGTGTGGGCCGGCACAACGACCCGGCGGGGAGCGGGCCGGCCCGGGAGGGCTCTGGTCGGCCCCGGCATCCTCCGGTGAGCCGGACGGGCCCTCTAGCGGCTCCCTGCCGCCGGTCGGGGGCCTCGGCCATTCCGCATCTCACCCGGCTTCAGGAGCAGGGTCGGGGCGGGGGCTCAGCTCAGGGTCAAGGGCTGCAGGGAGCTGACTCACCTGGGCTTGGCTAAGGGGCGGGAAGGTGGACACTGTGTCCTGCCGTTAGCAGATGAATCTTTGCACCCCAGCTCAGGCGTGTTTTTTAGCTTTTTCAAAGCTCATCCCGGTAGCAGCTTGAAGTATTTCAAGTTAAAAAAGGGTGTATGTTTTTATGCATATTTAGGGAAAGTGTTTATGTCACTTAACAGCCCTGTGCTCTTCCTTTAGAAAACCTTCCACAGCCTTTGAAAGTTCTCTAACCCCAATAAGCACATAGGCAAATACTTTTATATGACTTTTTTTAAATAAACAAATCATAAGTCAGTTGATACGTCTGTCATGCCCCTCATACAGGCAGAAGGAACTCAGACTTCCTCAATGTAAACCCTTTTGTGAACAGAAGAGGAAGATGGCTTCTGCTTACATTGGGCTAGAAAATATGCTTTCATTATCACTTGTATGGGGTATTTCATTTCTGTATGAAGGCTGTGGGCGCAATGGAAGTGGGGTCCATCCCAAGCTGGAATACCTTGGTCCCAGCTAGCCTGGTTTGTAACCCATCAAAGGGCTGCTTTCCTGTGAGGTTTTTGCTTGGCAACAACTCCAGCCTTGAAGCGTCTCCCAGTAGGACCTGGGGGCCTGCAAACAATCCTTGATTTCTTGTCCTGACCATGAGGGCTACGAGTCCCTCATGGGATGCAAAGACCCTGCTGTTTGGATATTAAATATTTCACAGAATATTTGCTAATAACTTTCCAGCATTTTGCTGGGGAAGAGGTCGTGGGGAGAGGGCATGGGAGGAAGCGGGCAAGACAATGCAGCATACTTGAGATTAAAATGTGAAGCAAAGCTTTATTTCTAAGTAAACTGATATGTGGAACTAAATCCTTAACCTTGGAGCTTAATAAGCAGACATGCAGACAGCTAAGCTAAGCATATCCTGTAGAGCGTCTCCTGCAGTTTTTACCCATCTTTTCCTATCGAGGAACGTGGCCTCGGCAGAAATTCCCGGCTCACGGTGACAGCTCTGTGCTTGGCAAATTCCAAGCGCTGCCTATAGCAGCATCTCTCCAAGGGGAGAGGGCCTGCCTTGTGGATGAGCCCTTAGCCTGCTCCCACCCATCCCGCTGAATTTGGCCCTGCTGTGGGATGGTCCGATCCTGACTTCCCTGGCACTACTCTGCACAGGCAGGAGAAGATGGATGGCACCTGGCCAGTGGTCCAGGCTGATGTAGGTTCTCTTCTCCTTCAAGCAGGCCCCATATTCCAGGTCCTCTCTTTTGTTTCGGCACAGTGGATGATACCTGCTTGTTCCCAATTCCAGGCCAGCCACCACTCTGCTCCAGATGTGCCAGAACCCTCTGAGCAGCAAGGTGGTCGTGTCCCGGGAGCAGCTGCTGGGTTTGCTGGGCTTCAGCTTGAGGCATCCATCTTTGGGATCTGTCTGAGCCTGTGCTCTCTCCAAATGGGAAGCTTTTGCTTGTGCATCCATCCTGCTAGGAAATCAGATGTGATTTTGTCTACAGGCAGCAATTCTTGAAGGTCCTTTTCTTGAAGGAAGGCTGCAAGAGGAGGGAAGAGAGACCAAAACACCAGCTACCTCAGCTGCTACCAGGTCATTCTCTTCCCTGCTCCCATTTATGTTTATTATTCTGCCATCAACATGATTTTATATGGTAAATGGGAAAATTTCCCAGTGTGAGACGGTTCTTAGGAGGAATTGTCTCATCTCCTGTGCAGCCTCTGGGGGAGCTGTGACCCGCTGCAGAGGGAAGGGGAAACCAAAGGCAGAGTCCTCCCAGGGTCTTCTTGCCCCATTAGAAATGTGCCTCCCTGGTCAGCTCTGACTGGGTCCCTGGGTTAGTGTCCATTCCCATGTGTTTGGATGTGGGGTTTGCGTCAGATGAAGCTCCCAAGAGGGTGTCCATTCCCCTGGCAACTGTGGGGACTCTGTCCCCAAGCAATCTTCCATGGGAGGTGGGGGGAGAGCGGTCTTTTTTTAGGGCATCTTGGAATGGGTAGGGAGAGATGGCCTTTGGGGAGATGCTTGCCCAGCAAACACATGTGGTGGGTCTCTCCGGCAAGGGCCGGGGTCTGGAAAGAGACAGGCGAGCACTGGGGATTAGCTGGCCGTGAGAAGGGGTGTCCCCAAAAGGAAGTGGGCGAGACAGATTATTACAGAGGGATGCAGCGGGAAGCTGATGTGTTCCATCTGCTTGGAGACCAAGCCTGGGAGACAGGCGGCCCCGTCTCATGGCCCTGTGCCAGCAGGGTGGATGGACTGCAGAGCTGGGGGAGGCAGCTAGTGACTTTTGAGGCTGGGGGGGGTGGGAGGGAAATGGCCAAAACCTTGACCGAAGTGGGGGTGATGCAGCCAGAGGCTGGACTTTGGTGCAAAAAGAGCATTGCTCATTTGGCAGGGGTGAGGGCGGCAAGCTGCACATCCCAGAACAGAAGGCTAGATGGCAATGTGGGTGTGATGGTGTGCCCAGCAGCCTGCCCCCACAGCCCCCCATGCTGCTCGCCGGGCCCCTAAGCCTGACTGACAAGATGGAGCCAAAATCTCCCTCCGTCAGCATGTTCCCCAGCCGCCAGTCCACAGCAGGGCAGCGGAGCCGTGGCTGGCGAGGAGGAAGATGGAAACTTCCCCAAACCTTGGGGAAAAACCCGTGAACAGCCAGGGAGGCTGCAGCCCTGTCTCTACAGAGTGGTTTTGAGTGGCCAGGGGCAGCAGGGTCACATCTAGCCCCCATCCCATTTTGGTGAGGGTTAGCTGGGCTAGGAAAAGTGATAGAAAGATGGGTCTGCGAATGGCAGCATGATTTGCACAGGGCTGGTAGCTGCTCGTGGCAGGGAGAGGAGGGACACGATGCCCAGCAGTGAGATGCTGGCCCATGGATAGCAGGGGGCCACAAAGGCAGGGGGCAGACATGGGCAGTGGGGAGGCGTAGCCCAGCTCTCTTGGGAAGCCTGGAGCTCGGCCACTCTCCTGATGCAAAACATCCCCTCAAAATGCGTTGAAACCACTTGCCAGGGCCTTTCACCAAGAGGCAGATGCCAAATCCCCTTCCCTGAGGAAGAGGCTTGCCAAGCCTCGGGTGGTGAGGGGGGTTAGCAGCCTGAGCAGCGTTTTCCACCCAGCCGCTGGCGGGGAGGCAGCAGAAAGACTCCACCGAGTCCTTCTGATGAGGATTGTCATTTTTTTAGCTGTCTGCTTCTTTTCTGGACGTGGCTGTGCTGTTTAGGATCTGCATGACCCAGGGAGAGCACAGAGGACCAGGAAGCAGCTGGACCCGGGGCCTTGCTTGTTTATATTCTGCAGCTACTGTTGGAGACAGACAAGGGCAGGGGGAGAGCCTGCATCAGGGAGGTTGAGATGGGCTGGACACTTCTCCTGGGAAACTCCGAGGGGCTGAGGAGGCAAAGAGCCGGGAGTGAAGGGAGAAGGCTGGGGCTGGCACCGCTGCCAGAGCAGAGCCCCAAGGTCAAAGCTTGTGTGGTCACTGCCCAAAGGACTCTCCCATGAGCAAGTTAGCACTGGCTGCAGCCCTGTCAACTTGTTTTTTGAGTAGTTTCTCCTGTTCTCCAGCATAAGAAACAGGGTGGTGAACCACACTGAATCTAGTCTTAATGCCATTGCATAAATCAGTGGTGGGGCTTGAAGCAAGCTAGTGCATGCTGGTTCGGTCAGCTTATCTCAGAAGCTGTCAGGGGTAGAGGATGGAAATTTTCCTAGACCTCTCACAGATATACCCTCTAACAAGAAAACAGAATTGGAAAGCTCAGGAATGTCTAGCCTGGAGAGAAGGAAGATTAATGAGGGCTCATGACAGAAGGATAAAAAGAAGGATAAAAAGAAGGATGTGGAGAAAGCACATCAGGCACATCCATTCACCCTGTCTGAGAGTGCAATAGAGATGATGTTCAATCAGGCAGGCTGGCCGAGGAAAATAGCTTTTTTTCATTTTTACTTTCACCGAAAGCATAAGTTACCCCATGGAATTCATTGCTCAGGGGCACAAACAAACTTCAGTGGTTAATACAGCTCAAAATGAAGCTGGACACTCACCTCCACCCCAGCCAGAGCGAGTGTTCTCAGTGTGAATAGTACACACACTCTGCCCACAAGGCTGGGAAGGGATGCGCCCAGTTATTGTGATGTGGACACCAAAGACAGGCTGTCACTTGGGCTTCTGATATAGGAGCTTGCTTTGAAAATATCTGAATGCTGTAAACTCCATGAACCTGATGTGGTTCTTTAAAAATAAACATTCAAGCCCCAAGGTACAACATAGACCAAGGCAGACCCTGTGAAACCAATCCACGGTCACTCAGTGTAAGATTGTACCGCAGAGTTTTCTGTCTCTCCAAATCAGCTCTTCATAGTTATGGCCTTGCAGCACTTGGGTGTGGAGCTCGAGGGTGAGAGGGGCACTGGTGAGTGTTCCCCAGGACCAAGGCCAGGACATGGTGGCCTTGCAGCTCCTGCACAGTAAGACTAGCCCTTTGCTTGCCTGGAGGCATGGTGGGGTGAGCTCTTCTGGCTGAAGGGCTGCAGCTCTGCAAAGGGCTCAGCATGCATCCCGTGTTGAGTACTGGGGTGCTTCCAGTGGTGAACTGCAGCAGCTGTACCCCGGGCTGCCTGTGGGGTGTAGGGGGAGGAGGTGAAGGTGCATTCAGAGCCCACCATCTGCTCTTTCTGCCAGGACCTACCAGGGCAGGGCAGCAAAAGGAATGAGCTGGCATGGGCCACCCCAGAGTGTATGAGTTACCCTAAGTTCTCATCTCCTAACCCTTATATAGCAGTTCCCCCATTTGGGGCTGTCCTCACAACAAAACCAAGGGTAATGCTTTGATGGGCTTCATGACTGCTTCTCTAACTCCGCAGTAAGAGTGTATGTGGTGGCTGATCTTTAGCTTTTGAGAGCTGAAAACTTCCATGTATGGTAACGTCACCCCATAAAATCCACCCCTGGCCTAGAGGGCCATCACGGAGCTCACAGCCATGCAGTCCAAACTCTGAACCAAACCTCCTCCTCTGATAGGACCCCAGTTATGACCTTGGCATCCCAGTGTGGCTTCTCTGTTTTCCTGTACTAGGTGCATCTCTTGGAATCAAATGATTTGTCATTCTAACTTGCAAGGCTGGGGTCTGACGCCAGAGGAGGTGAAAAAGCTTTTCCTCCCATTTCTGGGACATGATGAAGGGATTGGAAATGATAGCAGTGCCCTCTGGGCTCTGAAATGAGGAGCGTTTTGTGGGTTGAGAGAGCAGCAGTTGAGCATTAGGGGCAACATGCATCACTGGGGAGCATGTTCCACCTCCTGCATCCAGGAGGTGGGAAGAGCTCAGGTTTTCCCTAACATTGGTCCAGCAAAGCCTGGTCCTGCTCACCCAAAAAGGCACCCTATGCTGGGACAGGGGGGGTGAGATCCAGAGGGGTGAGTGATGCCCAACCCATGCTGCTGGCCCAGCAGCAGCTCCCTGGAGGCACTGACAAGAGCAGACCACTCTTGGTCACAGAGGACTTGGGAAGGTGGTACCCATCTCCAGTGCAGGAGGGGCTATTGCTTCTGCATGATGAGCTTTTGGGCTTTTGCATTTGTGCATGCCTGATGGAAAGAAAATGGTTGTGCGCTGCTCAGCCACCTGAGCTTTGGTCCCAACCATATCTACATTCCTCTTCAGAACAAGACCCAAGATCCCCCATGTGTGTCTGCAGGGTGATGGGAAAGGCTTCAGCTCACTGATTGCACAAAACTCTTTGCTCAAAGGGGTAGATAAAGTGAGGAGAGGAGGTGATAGGATGGTAGATGTTACCTTTGCCCTTGTTTCCTGAGGTTGATGCTCAGCTTTTGGCCCTTCTCCAGGAGGTCCTAGACACCTATAGGAAGCCTTGAATATGTGTTTCATGTAGCAATAAATCGGTAGTTTAACTGGCTTCTCAACCCTGCCTTGCAGAGGTCCCCAGGAGGCCTCCCCTGGAGCAACGTGAGCTGAGGACATAGGGACCTCCAGGGCATCAAACTCAGATCCATGGAGGCAGTTGTCTCCTAGGGGCTTGGCAACTCAGGTAAGGGGGAGAGGGGAGCCAGGCCAGCCTTCTGCCTGTGAGAGAGGGTCTCCAAATGCCCATCGGGCTCTGTGGGTCAGGATCCATCCATGCCTTGCTCCCTGGGCTCCTTTCACTTCTGGTGTCTCCACTCAATGTGCTCACAGCAGCCTGTGTTGCTTGCTGGCAAACTCAATGGCAAAAGGCTCTGCCAATGCAGAGTGGTGGCTGGAAGGTGGTATCTTGTGTTTCTGTGGAAAGTTGAGCAAACCTTAGGACTTTTCAGAATGAGGAAATGCAGAGTTAATGGGCTGTCTCGTGCAAATTTTGGACCACCTGAGGCTGGGTTGAACTCCTTTCTACAGCCTCCAGCTCCTCCTATCTAGGGCAGTTGAAGGATGGGAAAAGACCTGAGAGATCATTGCCAGATGGCATTACACAGGTGGGAGAGGGGCTGTAGGTGTTGCAAATCAAGAGCGAAGGGGCTGCATAACCTGGGAGGCACATAGTATAGCTTTAGGGCAGGTGTGGGCTGATCTGGTGCTCCAGATCCTGGCCAGGTGCTGCTGAAAAATAGAGGGGATGCCATCCCATGAGACACATGAGTTGGTGTGTGAGCTCTGTGTTTCCTGTGCTTCAGGAGCCAGGCTTTTACTGATTGAGAGGATAGCAGATCCCACATGAATTCTGCCATGGCTCTGCTTTTTCCTGTGTGGGCTGTGTGGGATGGATAGGGGCTGTTTATCATGTCCAGGGATTATAGTTATGTAGTTCACAATAGGGATGCTGCTGTGACCCTTTAAACTATGCTGTGTGGAACTGGACCAAGGATTTGTGTGGTCTTTGGGGAATGTCTGAAGTATAGGCATGCTAAGAGAGGTGGAGATCAAAACCAGCCTGCATTGATGGCTTCACAATGTGTCACTTTGTTAGGGGAACTGAAACCAGGACAGGTGGTTAGTGGATTTTAGTGTGTGAGCAAGGGCTGGTGTTTGCCTTTCCTTCGCCACACACTCAAACCAGGGTCTGATGCTGGTGGGCCAACCAGCCTATATGATTAACTGGTCCTTCCTATACATCCCTCTCACCCCTGCTTTCACCAGGCTGTGCCTCAAGCCCACCCTGTTCTCTCTCTCTCTGAATCAGCTGTATCTAAGGGACTGTTCAGGAAAACAAGCCAAATCTGATGGGTTCTATGCCCTCATCCTGAGATGCACTGAAAGTCAAGCACAAAGTATGTTTCAGAGCACACTAAAGCACATATTTTCAGTATGGTACCAGGAAGGGCAACGGGAGTGCTGTGCTGCAGTTTGTAACCCTACTGGTGTTGCAGACCTGGAGCAGGCTCCCCAGGGTTAGCTGACACATTTTCACACATGCCTAACACTGAGTATGTGGGGTGGATAACTTAGCTGTGGGTAGCAATCTTCTCAGCCTGGGGGCTGAGTTTGTTGGCCTGGTATCTGTAAGGTCAAGTGCTTACCTGGCAGTGTTAATGCAGTACCACCTCACTGACAACACAGCCTCCAGCCCAGGCTCTGCCTCCATGCACTACCCCTTCTTAATTAAGTGGTGTTCTCCCCATCCAGGTGTTTGAATGGGCTTTGGGTTGACTTTCTGCCAAGTACCATCCTGGCTTGGGTGCTGGCCACATAGGTGCTGAGATCTGGTGGGGCTGTGGCAGCTCGTGTCTCCACTGCATTGAGACATCAAACCCTCGCCTCAAGCCCCTGGTGCCATGCAGAAGGGTTAACAGTCCGCTTGCTCCCTGTCTGCTTCAGGGAGCTTTGTTCATTGGAGTATTAAATTCCACAGCTGTAAATAATCTGCAGCAGGAGAGATTATCAAGGCCTTGGGAAGAAGCAGCTTTTATTAATAAGATCAGTTCTCCCTGCGAAGCATCACGTAGTCGCTCTCCACCCTTTCCTTGCTGTCTCACCAGGCATTGCTGAGGACCGGCAGCGTAGCTTCCCCACCTCCAGCCCATGCCATCCATCCTCCTGCCACACTCCCTCTGTCTTGCCGGCACACATCAGCACATAATGCTCTTCACAGGGACCGGTGGCTAGAAATGCTCCCCATGCTGCCTGAAATATAATTGTGGTTTCACGTGGCCCAGCTGCTGGTAGCTGAGGTGGGGAGGTGGTGGGACACATCCTTGCTGGGACAGGAGTGTGGCGCTGCTTACCATCACGGCACCTGCTGGGTGCCAGGCTGAGAGGCTGCTCCACCTCTGACTCCTGCTGGGGTCTGGCTGCAGGCAGGCATGGCATGGAGGGCCTGATTCCGTGTCTGTCTCAGGAGAAGAAAACAGGCCTGGTGGGTGCTTGGAGGGAGACACATTCCTGGTGATACAGAGCCATGCAGTTAGTGTCGAGGAGCTTTTTTACCAGAGCATCCCGGGAGGGCAGGAGGATCACAGCTACCCAGGGTGGACTCAGCTCTGGCCAGGAGGCCAGCCTGAGAGAGACTCTTTAGGATGGATGCTAGGGCTTGGCCCTCTTTCAAGACGCCCACTTCCTGGGGATCCTGTGCTTCCACTTGAGTGAAAATCCTGTTACCTAATTCCTCCTCAAACCTTACTCCCCTTCGGAAGTCGTTTCTGATCTTCTTAGCACATCTCTGGCACCCTCTGCCACCAGAGCTGAGAGCATGGCACAGTGGCTTTCTGGGAAGAACACTGGATGTAGTGGTCGTTCCTGGCTCTGCGAGGTGGCTGTGGCTGCGGTGGCTCCCCACCATGCTGCAATGACCCACTCGGTGCAGGGCACTCCTGGGCTTTTAGCTTTCTTCTGTGGCAGAGATGGAGAACCAGCATGAGGCTCCCATGCCCCCAAACATCCATAAGCAGCACACAGACATCCTCCCTCTCTGCCAGGAGAGGGATTGGTGTCAGGAAGCAGAAAATGCTTTGGGTTTGGGGGAGGGAGTCCCCCAGTTTGTACCAGGCTTTCAGGGCACTGTAAGCATTGCCAGGAGCACCAGCCACATGGTGAGGCCACTGGGAAGTGAGCACCAGTTCATCCTGCCACATCCCGCTTTCCTTGCAAAGTTGTCCAGTCCAAATCTAACCCTGAGCAAGCCCGTCTTCCCCCCACTTCACTCGCCCAGCTCACTCCTCCCCTCCAAAGAAACCTGTGCCCCGCTGACCAGAGCATCGCTTTTAATTAAAATGGTTCCCCTGCAATGCACTGTCTGAATGTCTCCAGTTTTCCCCGCTGGGCTCTGGCCAGAGGGCCAGTATCACGTCAAAATCTCTCCAAACTGCAGCCAGTTTAGAGAAACTGAAGTTGGAGCAGAGAAAGCAGCTGAAAGCTGCACTGCCCCTCTGCCAACCAGCTCCACAGCAAGCTCAGACCCAAACTCTGAAAAAATAAGCTTCGGCTGCCTGCCCAGGAGAAAGCCTGGGAATGAGAAATGGTGTCTCCCCCTTACAGAGGTGCACAGACCTGGGGATGGCTGGGGAAGCTGTGAGCAGTACAGCAGGATTAGGGGTCACCAACTGCCCTAGAACGACTGAGGTACCTGGAGGAGAACCAGGCTAGCAGCCGTGCTCAGCACTTGGGATTTGGAGGTATCTGTCCATGGCCCTGTTAGAGTGGGACATCCACTGGGGCTTGTAAAATGGAGAAGGGAGGCAGGTAAGTAAGAGTACTCAAAGGATCCCCTCCTGAATGGAGACAAGATTTTCCACAGAGGTTACAGGGCTTCACTTGGGTACCTGGGCAAGCACCTGGAGCAAGGGCTGCCTGCTCCACAGTGGCTTGTCTCTCAAAGCCCTCTTGGCAAATGTCTTCACCTTCCTCTGCCTCTACCATCCTGGCAGCTTTTCCAGGGATGAGAGCAGACCTCAGCTGTCCCTGCAGGAGGGGATGCTGAGAGTCAGTAACTCCCCTGGGGCACCACATGGAGCCATTCCTCCCGGAAGGGTGAGTGCCAGCCCCCTCCGCAACTGCTGCTGGGGCTTTTCCATGGAGTTCTGCTGTGTTGCACTTGCTGCTGGTACCTCAGACATGCTGCAGGGTCAGCTTCGAGCAGTGGGAATTGCTGGGATGTTTCGACCCTTGCAGGTGTGTGTGATACTTAGCACAGGCACCATGGCGTGTGTTGGACGTGTACCATACAGGGCCACTCTAACCTTCACACCTTCATAGGTGGGTGCAGCAAACAGGCACCCCATGGGGTTGGTGGGGTGCAGATGACTGGGTTTTACTCCTGCACAGTCCCTGCAGTGACACCGACTTTTGTGCTTTAGGCAGTGGAAATTCAGCCTTCTGGCAGGAGGTGAGCAAAGCCATGGAAGGATAGGGGAAATTTCCCTGCAGTGCAATTGGAAGGATTCTCTGAAGGGCTTGAAATCCATATGGATGTTCTTAGGGGCCTTTCATCTGCTAGGGCATTATCATAGCAACTCCCGCTGTCACATGCTGCCCATAGAGCGAGAGGTGTTTTGTGTGCTTATAAGAGTGTGGGGCAGTAAATTGAAATTCTTTTCCTTCTGGACATGCTGAGCTGAATCCATGAGCACCTATGGAAAATGCCGGGACACGTGTGTGCTGCTTTATTAAAACTGTGTAGCGCTGTGCCCCTGGATGGCAGGTGGCAGGGGTCAGGCAATGTGCTTCGTCTGCCATTTCTCCCCGCTCCTATTAGCTTTGCTCTGCTGAGACTCAGCCCGGGAGAGACCCTGTGTGCCCACTCCCACGCAGCCTTCCCTCTCTCCCTCCCTCCCCACCGGTCCCGGTCCCGGTCCCGATCCCGGCCCCATCCCCATCCCCATCCCCATCCCCATCCCCGGGCTGGCTCCCGCACCCTTCCCGCCGTCCCTGCAAGGCGGGCGGCGGCCACACGGTGTCAGGCGGGTGCCGGCCTTCCCACCGAGCACCGCCGGCCGGACCCCTCGCTAACGCTGCTGGGACCAGCAAGCCCACTGGGCCTGGGGAGGAAGGCTCGGAAAACAGTAAATAATGGGCTGTGAACCTATAGCCCCGAGCGCGGCTTTCTGTCGGGGAAGGATGGCTCCTGCTCTTTTCCCTATGGCACGGAGGAAGAGCGCGATGTTTTTCAGGTGCTGGGTAATTTTTGCTTGGTCTTTCCCAGCGGGGGGAGGAGGGGAGGTGGTCTCCTGCCTAGAGCACCCCAGGAGAGATGAGTTGTGCTGGGCCTCAGCCTCTCGCTGCAAAAGGCAGAGGAAGGCTGCCCTGCGAGGGGAACAAAGGGACTTGGATAGCGAGAGCGACACTTGCAAGCAGGGAGTGTTGGCAACACGGCTGCTGTTGCTCGGGGAAGAAAGCGCCTGAGCAGGGGCGTGGGGAGAGGCAGAGCTCAGGGGGTGTGGGGTCCCCAGCCGGAAAAGGGAATCGGAAGGTTCATGCTTTTGGATGCCCCCAGAACGAGCTGGACCTTGAATCAAATTCAGTCATGCCTCTCCCCGCTCTTGGCTTTGTGGCTGTGCTGGGAGTGTGTGTGGGGGAACCCATTTTTCCCGCTGCATTTTCGTGGCAGAGGCGGGGGAGTCAGCGCAGAGAGAAGGCAGGCTGGGGAGGATGCATCAGCAAGTGACGTGTGATACTGGAGCGAGCAGTGGCCCAGCCTCGCTCAGGTGCAGCTCTCCGTGCTGTGCATCACGTACAGAGACGCTGTCTATCCTCCAGCTATTTACCGCCAGCTCATTTCGCAAACGCTGCACTCACAAGATTTTTTTTTTTCCTCTCTCTCTCTCCCTCCCTCTCTCTCTCTGCTCCCTGTAGAGATGCTCAGACAGTGCTCCCCATTCAGCTTCAAGCACGAGGTCTCCCACCTGCACATGCATTGCACACGCTGACCCTCCTGCAGGTTCTTCTACTGGGCTGGTCCAAATTCACTCCCTTCCCCTTCTCCCGCTCCCCCAGGGCTTCAGTCCTGGCAGGGGGAGCTCCAGTGAACAAAGAGAGAGGCTGGTGTGAGCTGAGATGCTGCCAGGGGGGAGGCTCCCACTTGCCCACCCGTGAGCCCAGAGGTCTGGCCCCAGCTGCTCCGCAGGGCTGCTCACTTCCCGCGGGCGTGTGGGGTTGCCATCTTCACTGGCCGGGAATAACCTTCCCTAGTGAAGGGAGAGGAGGAAGGAAAAGGAATGACATGGGCGACTGGGGAGGGCTTCCTGATATAGGGGTGGTGGGTGTAAGACTTTATTCCTGCGGATGATAGTGAGGGATATAGCATAAGGCACAACCAAGGGTTTCCCCACTGCACGCTGAGGAGGGAGAATAAATCATGGTAAGCAGAGGAGGGTGGGAGCCCAGTACCTTCCTAGTGGGGAACTGGAAATGGCTCACTGGGCCTCCCCTCTCACCAGGTAAAAGGGGCTGCCCTTCAGTGTCTTCTCCTGTGGGAAGCTGCTTGACCCTGGGAGGGATTCTTCCCAAGCAGGGACTATGGCTGATGGCTAACTCAACCTTCTCCTGGCGAGCAAGTCTACTTTCATCATTTTTTTAAAGCCTCAGGCCCATGGCTCAGTTACAAAAGAAGCTGGGTTTTTATCTCCCTTATCTCCACACACAGAGAGACGACTTTGTGGTTTTAAGGAGGTGCTCAAAAACAGGAGCTGAGGGTTTTCCTAGGGGTGGGAGACCAGACAGCGGAGGTAGCAGACCACTGTCTCTGCCCCCTCCTCATTTCTAGCTGCTTGGCCAGCGGCAGTGGGGCTGACCTCTCAGCTCTCAACTGTGCTGCCCCAGAGGGCAGTGAGGAGACACGCCCCCCCACCCCAATACAGCTGGGGCAGGCCTGAAGCTGGGGTGAGGGGCTGGATGGAGAGACCCCCAGCTTGGCATTAAGGGCAAGGGCAGAATGGCCTTTCTACCCCGCAGGGAGTCTCGTGGGGCCTTTGGGAGCGCTGCCGGGACTTTGAGAGCGCTGCTCTCGTTACTATGGGGTTGGGACCCACAGCCAGGGGTCGGGGGTGCCGGTGGGGCTGCCCCTGGGCCGAGCGGGGGCGGCGGGGTGGCCGTCACAGGCTACGGTAGATGGCAGTGCCGCCCGGATTTTATGAATGGAGGAGGGAGGAGGAGGGGAGGCAGATGGATGCAGGGAGGTGGTGATGGAGAAGAGGGGAGGAGGCGGGGGGGGGAATTTGCTTGGCTGGGCTCCGGCCTCCACCTCCGTTCTCCCTCGCCCCTGCGCCCTCCCCCAGCCATTAGCATAGGCCTGCCCGGGTTTACATGTCGGGCTGCACGTTGCCGCGGCCGGATCCAGCAGCCAGCAGCGCTGGCAGCCGCCCCGAGTCAGCTGCTTCCCAGCGAGGAGCGGCGAGGAGCGGAGCGGGGCGGCGGGGAGGCGGCCCCGCAGGCACCGACTTTAAGGTGTCCCAGCGGAGATGCCGGCACCGGCACCCCGGCACCCACCTCTCACCGTCCCCCCACCGGGGGTTACCCCGGCTGCCCCCCCGCAGCGTAGCCTGGCTCGGGGCGAGCGCCGACCCGTCGGTTTTACGCTGGGCTGCCCTGGTGCGCCCCGATGATGCTCTGCTTGCACCCCTTGGAGAGCTTTCAGCGGTGGGGGGTGGGGTGCTGGGCCCGTGGGGGTGTCTGGGGGCAGGCTGGGCTTTGGAGGGGTACAGCCGTTGTCAACAAATTCCCTTCTCCCTGCTGCCCGTTTCTGTGCTCGGCTTTGCAAGGCAGTGTTGGGGCATCCTTCTCCTCTGCAGCTTCTTTGTGCCCTGGGGGATGTTCACAGCCTCCCGTCCTGCTCCCCCATGACCTCCCACTTGCATCAGAGGTCCCCTTTGGTGAGGAAAGCTGGGAGAAGAAGCTGAGTAACTCCCTGACATTTGCTGGCAGAAAAGCAGGGGGTGACGAGTGCTCAGTGCTTTGAGATAAGGAGAGGCAAAGCCCTTCCATTTTGGTTTTGGGGCCTCTGAGGCATCACCTGGGACTGCACGTGTCAGTTGCTCCCAACTGTAGCCAGGATTTCCCTCTCTAGGGACCAGGACGTTATCATCGCTGGCACAGCCGCGGGATGGGTGACCAAGCAGCAGAAGTGGTGACTGCACACAGTCCCAAAGCCTTCCCACAGGTGTAGGTCCTGCCTGCAGCACAGCATGGACAGCCCTCGCTGTTCCCAGGAGGCAGCAAGCCGGGGCAATTGTTTGTTTCCCATCCACTCAGCCCCACTCTGCCCCACTCGGGATAAAATTTCCTCCAGAGGCAGCTCTGGCTGCCTGCTCTGGTGGGGCTTGTTTCCTTCTGGGGAGTGTTTGAGGTGCAGAGGTGCTTAAGGGGAGCTTTGGAGGAGACTCCTGAAAGCAGCGCTTCTCCAGAGGGGAAGCTCTAACATGGCTTTCCCCAACAGCATGTTGATCCGGGTCCTGCTGGGGGCACTTCCCCTTGTTCTGCCCTCCTGCCACTGCACAGCAGCAGAGCTGGCCTGCGGCATGGGCCAGGGACTCCACAGAAAGCCCCAGCATGGCGCTTGCAGGGACTTGGCCCCGTTGGTCAGCAGTGCTCATGTTACTTGTGGGCTCAACAAGGCTGGTGCTGTGGCACTGACGCCCCCTCAGTGACCCAGGGTGGTATCCTGAAAATCTGGTGGTGCCTTTGGCACTCTTTGGGCACCAATTCCTGTCCGCTGGTCATGCTCCAGCCTGGGTGATCCCCACTGCCTGACCTAAATCCACAGCAGTTTCAGCAGGATGCAGGGTTTTTCATCACTCCTTGTCCGAACCAGTTAGGTAGGATTGGTGTTTGCCAGAAGATGGTTACTGTGAGCCACCCTAAAGGTCACCACACTTCAGCAGCATCCTGGATCCTGCAGGATCCTTCATCCAGAGGGCACAAGAGAGGAGGACTTTCTAGCTAGCAGGATGAGGTGCCCTAGGGGCCAGGAGGTGATGGAGGAAGAGGACAGCAGAGCCTGCAGCGATGCAGGAGCTTTCCACCTCATAGTCTGCCTGGAGGTCCCCATCTGGCCAAGCCCTTTGTAGTGCTTTGAAGCCACCAGCAGCACACACCTCGATGGGCTCAAGCCCAGGGAGGACTGGGGCACACCTTGCCACCCTGTGCAAGCCTGGCTTGAGCAAAGGAGAGCAGCTAAACTTCAGAGCAAGCATGAAGCAGAGCCCAGCCCAGGCTGCTCAGCTGCACCCACATTTTCTCACCTCCATCCTATGACCAGCGCTGGCTATCGCTGCTCAGCCACCACAGCTCCCCCCACACCCTGTGTGTTTGCCAAGCACTCGGATGGTCCCTTGGTTGGAAGAGCTCACAATCCAAGGATTTTTGTTTGCGTATTAAACCAGCTAAGTATTCAGAATCGGCTCCAGCTACTGCCGTGGGGAAAGCAGCTCCGAGATACATAATTCCCTGCCAAACCTGCCTGCGCTAACTCCGGGGCAGCGGTGCTGCTGCCCTCCGATGCTGCCAGGAGCGGGTGCGTGGCAGGGCTCCGACCCACCAGCTGGCACTTGCAGAGTGTCCAGCTGAGCTTGCGGGGACACCACCTCTCTGCAAAGTCACCAGCAAGCGCACAGGGAGCTCGTCCCACTACCGCCCTGTTGAGGGGCTTCCAAAAGTGTACCCAGCTCTCTGTCCTCGGGGAGTGGCCGGAAAGGAGTGGGCCATGCCTGCCTACACCCCAGGCACAGGGGAGCAGGATGGGGGAGCTGCTGTGCACCTCACCGTCCTGTGCCCAGGTCTGTGTGGCCGTGGGTAAGAGACACCCACTCCATATCCACACATGGGGCAGGATGAGACCTCACCCTGTAGGACAGTCACACTCGGGCCATTTGCTGCGTGCCTGGCACTTTGTCTTGCTGGTTTTTCCCCCTGTGGTTCAAGGGACCTGGGGTGGGTTGGCAGGCCAGGCATAGCACACAGCGTGTCCCTTTTCCAGGTCAAGCTAGTCTGGCTCTCCTGCTCCCATTTTGGGAGGCAAGGATCAGGGGACTACACCCTGCCCAGCACGTAGGCCATCCTTGGGTAATGACTGTGAGTGTTTGGCCAGTCTGATGCAATGAACTAATTAGGACTTTGCTGTCACCACAGCTGGACTCACCTGGCTTGTACGCTGCAGCCGGGTGATTCTCACTCCGTGTGATAGTCCTCCAGCCTCCCTTGGGACCAGGAATAGCAGCGAGGGGATCACATGGCCGTTCTGTTGTCCTCCCCTGCACCGTGCCAACCTCCTGGCAGCCACACATACGAGTGTCATGAGGTGGCTTCAGTGGCTGTGGAGGAACATGCTCCTCCTCATCACCCCTGGGGACAGACAGGTGACAAGTCTCCTGACATGCCGACAGCACACGTGGCTGGGGCACAGCCCTGGCAGGAGGGAGCAGTGGTCATGGCACCCCTCCTCTCTGGGATTTAGCCAAGATAGCCAAGGGCATTGGGGTGACCTGATGCCTTTGGGAATCTCCAGCTGGTGGTTTGCAGAAGCCCTCCTGCCAGGAAGAGAGCTAGGCAGAGCAGCTCTGTGCTCCTTGCAGCAGGGACGCATTCTACTGCCTGGCTGGGCATGGCACTTCTTTTGTGCTGGCCCTGCAGTGGGTGCCCAGGAGCTGGGGTAGGCACAACATGGAAGGACTCCACAGCCCAGGTCTATCCCAGATAATACAGAATACAGAGAATCTGTCAGTGCCAATGAATAGCTTCAGCAGCTCTCTAGGTGGCACAGGTCAGCCCCTGGGCCTGGAGTGCTGATGCTCTGGGGCATCTCAACATCACTGGGTTTTTCCACAGGGAACTCATGGGAAGAGCCCACTCCCAGCATGTCCCAAGGGTTGGGGCCTGTGAGGGGACATGATGAGAATTGCCTTGGTGACCGTGAAACTGGGGGGTCCTGGGGAAGATGTGCTGGGCACAAGCAGAAATCATCTGCAGCTGCTCAAAGAGCCTCCAAGAGGAAAACTTTGTGGCCCACGGAAAATGAATTTGTGTTGACATTCACAGAACATTTGTTTAGATTAAGCAATATGGCTCAAAGCTGCTCAGCTGTGGGGAGCTGGTCACCACGGCACTTACTAGACATCTTTCAGTGTTGTTATTCATGGCACTGGCAAGTGGCTGGGTGGTGGTGGGGAGAGCTAGCCCTGTCCTCGTGAGCATCCTCCTCTGTACCGTACTTACTCTCTCTGGTTGCTCCTCATAGCAGAGAGTTGAGCAAACAGTGGTGTTCATCCCCAGATGTGTATGCTCTGGGTGATGCCCTCTCCCAAAAGGCATTATCTCTTGCAGCATTTGCAAGGAGGTTGCAAGTGGGAGTTTCTGGTCCAAAGATGTGCCCAACTTTCCCATGGATGTGGGCTCTGGAGACTGGGAAGTGACAGGCAGCCTTGCCCCTGGTTCTGCTGGGCTGGTGATGCTGGGGTCCCTGATGTCATCAGGGCATCGGCTCTTCCACCAGCTTCCCGATGCAGAGTTTAGAAAAGGCTGTGGCCGGGGAGCATGGGCTGCATGCTGCTGGCACCAATGCCTTGTAGCTGCCTGCATGCGAAGCTCTGCCAACTGGTGATGGGCACGCACAAAATACCTCAGAGGCATGGAAAAACCCCATATTTGTTTCCTGGAAACCTATATAAATTGGAACCATCTCCCACCAAGAAGCGCTGCGTTTGGTTTCTCAGTGTAAAGCGGCAGCTACAATGAAGAAAAAGACAAAAGAAGGCTCGACCACCCACCGTCTGCAGAGAGAGCTCCCCAGGCCCCTGGAGCATTCGGAGGGGGAACCGGCCAGGCCCTGGGGTCTCCGCAGGTGGGACACTTGCTGCCTGCAAATGCAGGGAAGCCTTCCCTCAGTCCTCCCCAAACCCAAGGGAGCCACCTTAAGAGCTCTCCCTCCATAGGACCAAACGGGGATCCGCCAGGCGTTTCATATACCATATTCTATAGCCAAGGAAACCTTAACAAAGAGCCGTACGCTCTCACGTTTCGCTTCAGGCTTCTCCCTGCTGCAGCTGGGGCTGAGTTTTTTAAAATCTTTGTGTCATTATTTCGTTCCTCTTTTGATTCAGCCATCGAGGGACAAGGAGATGCCAAACGAAAAGAATGGGCATTTAAACAGAACTAGATTGAAGAGGCAGTGTGTGCACCGAACAACAAGTCTTTTTACATTTCATATGATCTTATACATGGGCTCCATTCAGTATATTTCCCCTCTGTTTCATTTGAATGTACAGAATTAGCCATTCACATCCTCTGGAATTACGGCTCTTTAACATTTCCATTCTGAGCTGCCTCCATATTTTGGGGGTTGGGAGCGTTATTAGCTCAGCTGGGGAAGCACAGGCTGAGGTCAGAGTCGGTCTTGCAGGCTGGAAATGAGCTTTTTCTTTTTTTGGAAAGTGCAAGATTTGATGCTTGATGACTGTGGTCAGAAAAATATACGAGTGTACACAAATATACATATGTGCTGGAGCACGTGTGTGTCTGGTTTCAGCGGAGGAGGGTCGTTTTCACGTTAATCCTGGCGGAGTAGTTTCTTCAGATAGAAAAGCGAGCCTTAGTTTTCCAGCTCTGCGATCGCCCGGGGTCGTATGCGTGGCCATGTCCTTGTGCGTGGCTGCTGCCTCATTGTCTTTTTGAAAGCCAAATACTGAAAACAAATATTTACCATGTCTATTTACTAAAGCTCCCTGGATACTTGTACAAATTTAGAAGAGTTGGCCCAGAAAACTCAGTCGAACCGAGCTGGGAGTCACAGGAGGAAAGCCAGGAGGGACGTGTGCGTGCAGCTAATCCTGCTGAAAAGCCGGGGAGCCAGCACCACTGTCCTGAGCAAGCACGGGATGGTGTGGTGGCAACTGTGCACCTTGCAGCCCGCACTGTGCCACCCCAGGGTCCCACAGCAAGGGAGGAGGCTGGTGTGGGAACATTTCACTTGTCAATCTGCCTTTTTTTCTGGCTTTACTTTTCTGCTGGTGCAGCCAGGCCAGCGTTCCTCTGGGGAGTGTCCCACCTTTCCCCAGCATCTACATGCAGGAGGGTGTCTTGCCAGACAGCTGGGATGTGGAAGTGGTAACAACCCACAAAGAGGAGAGGGCAGGACTGCCATGTCTCCTCTGGCTGCTTTGCAACACCTCCATGCTGCTGAGAGGTGCTTCCCTTGGAGGACCCTGAGGATGTGGATAAAGAGATCCTCAGGGACTGACATCCTCAGAAGAAGTCTCTGCAACCTCTGCTGCCCTTTCTTTCTTGTATTTTGAGCTTTTTCTATTTGTTTGTGTCACCTACATCATCAGTTCCACAGGCCACCTTATCTGCTTGTTGTGGAAATGAGGACAAGGTGGCAAACAAGAAACAAGGGCCTTCAATGGGGCACATAAAGCCAGCAAGGCTGAGCGTGGTTCGGAAGGCAGCCAGGCTCCCATTTTCCCATTTAGCTGGCTTTCTGCAAGGCACAGAGGGCAGGAGCCTGGGCTCGGGAGACATCATGCTCTGCAGGTGATTGTGGCCAGTTGACTTTGGTTTAATGCTCAGCATCTGCTGGAGGGGGCTCACCTGGGCCAGGCACAAACCCCAGGTCCCCAGTCGACCACCCCTGAACTGGTCAGACACAATCAGGCTGCAGGCTTTACCGGAGATCCCTTCAATCACAGCCTCCTGCCTAATTTAACCTGGTTATTTATACCTTTTCCTGTGTGTGTTTAATTATAGTAGAACCTGGCAATACTGCTGTGCTTAACGGTCTGTTGGCGTTTCCATTATGAGTCCAGACTGGAAGGGATTATATAGCCTGAGTGTTTGAACTGAGTCTCAGAGAGAGACTTGGCATAGACTTACAGCCCAAATACAAAGATTTTCAATTGGCTAATGGCGGTTTTGAAAAGGCAATATTTTTCACATGCTTAGGCCCTTCCGTGTTGTTAAGCTGCCTTCCTCTGTTTTAAACTCAGCAAGCAAGCAGTCGTAATTCAGCTTGTTACAGCAGTGACTCACGTTCGTTGCACAGCGATGCTGTAACCAGCCGAGGCAAGGCCTTCTGCCTTAAGAGGAATTACGCTCAGAAAGGTGACTGGGGAAAGTCATCTGTTTCCCTCACTGGGGTCACAACGTCTGTGAGTCCAAAGGGCAGCTGCCGTATCCAGCATGAGTTGTCTGACCATATCTCAGGCTCTGCAGTGGAGACATCTAATGTGACCAAGATGTCCCGGACTTCACGAGCAGCCAGCAGCACTTACAGGGCATCAGTTGTTTCAAACCTAGATCTGTATTGCACACTGATGCTTCTGCAATGATCCTTTCCCCATGTGAATGCGTTAAATGAGCAAGTTGATAAAACAGGCAAAGGAATATCATGTGCTGGGAAGAGCTGTAAGTCAAGCTGGACAGGCACCAGCAAAGAAAAAGAGCTAGTGAATTCAAGAGGAGCTGAGAGGAAAGATCGTGGGTTGCAAACAGCCTTTCTCTCCAGAAAGCCTACCTTTGGCTTTAGTGATAGGTGCTCTGTGTCTGTGTCCCAGGGAGAACTGGTCCATCCTTTGCTGTCGTCACCAATCTTTTGCCTTTTGGAGCCTGAGAGGAGGCAAACACCAAACCCTGCTCTCAGCTGAATGAGAAACAGCAAACCCCAAAGCTGCTGCATTTGCAGCCTGGTCCCAGAGGGATGCTACACAAGGTGCCCTGGCTGCTGCTCCCCTGGAGCTGGGGCCCCACTTTGTTCCCCATCTCAGAGGGTGTTGGAGCTGGGTGCGCTCGCCCGGGCTGCTCCAGGTGGCTGCACCTCTGGACCCGAGAAGGGCTAGTGGGGCCGAGGCAGAAGAGATAGCTTGGTTCCCACCGGGATTGTCACCATGGGAACTTTAGGGACTGAGGCCATTTACGGCTGGTTGTAAACCCTGACTCTGACAGCAAAGGCTTTCTTTGCCTCTTCCTCTGGGCTTGGGCCTGGCTGTCTCAGAGAAAGCAGGCTCGCATTTTACCTCCGGCTGGCTCTGCACACACATCCCCTGGCACTGAGTGCTGGCCCGCTGCGTGGGAGCTGCTCGCGCCCAGGGAAGCACTCTGGCTGTCTCTCCCAGAGAAAGTGGAGCAGACGCCCAAGGTTGTGGAGAACTGCAGGTTTGGTGGCTCTGCAGACACCTGGGGATGCAGGGGGAGAGAGGTGGTGGGCTCACTTTTTTTTCAGTGGAACCATTGCCCCTTGGAGGAGCTCTCAGATCCGTTTGCGAGTCTAAGGATCTCTGCTAAGGTCTAGCTGCCCTCGGCAGGCTCCCAGCTTTGGGGCTGAAAAGGCTCATCTCTTGGCTTGGCCAATGCCGGCAGTGCTACAGTGAAGAGACAGAGGAACAGCTGGCAGGAGCCAGCCTGTGGAGGAGAAGTTGAGGGCAGAGAGATTTCAGCTGCCAAATCTCATCTGGTCCTTCTTCTGATGCCAAATGCTCCTATGAAGCCACTTCTGCTGTGCAGTTTCCCAGGACTATCCCAGTTCAGATGCCCACCCAGCACTCCTCTAGAGAGGGGGGCTAAAACACAGGGCTGGTCAAGAATTGCTCCTTTTCCAGCTGCTCAGCTCCTCTCAAGAAACAAAGTCACACTCACAACTTCTTGATGTGGCTCTGTCTCCTGTGAACTATGGTCCAGGTGGCTCGTGCCCATCCTTGCCCTTTTACGGATCCAGCACCCCAGTTGGACTGCAGATCCCACCTGTGTGCCAGGGCACTCTGCTAACAAAATGTGGTGACATGACCATGGTGCCAGATGGGAGCCTGACATGGCAGGGGAGAGCATGGCAGAGTAGGGGAGAGCATGGCAAGGCAGTGCAGAACCTGGCAGGGCCAGGCTTGAGGACCAGAAGGTGCTTCAAGGTTGGGGCCTGGGTGAGGGAGGGCATTTGGCCAAACTGGAGTTTGGGTTTGTGTTAAAAAGTAAAAACTCTCTGCAGAATCCAAAATCTGCTGTTAAAACAGAATAAAAGGCTCAATACAAAGAAATAGCTCCAACAGATAATCTCCAGCTGCTCCCTATAGGAAGCATTTAAGTGGAGAGCTGCTCCTTTTCTCAAAGACACTCACATGCACAAACACTGTCCACCACAGGTTTTTCCCCGCAGCTTGAGGTCCAGCTCTCCCCATCATGTCTGCCAGGCCCTGTGACCCCGTCTGTACAGGAAGCCATCTCCTGGTGGAGTGACGCACTCAGAATAACATGGACCACTGCTTTCTCCATTCTTCTTCTGCTTCACGCTCCCTGATTTCCATCGCAGATGAGTCACTTGCTGGCACCCCAGCTGGAAGATGGGGGAGTCACCCTTGTGCTGCTGACACAGCCTGAATGCAAACTTTCTGCTCTCATATAGGTATGAAACAAGGAACAGGAGGTATGTTTCCTGAGAAAAAAGTAGTAGGGGTTGTCCTGGGCTTCCTGGGGGATTCTGGGTAAAAAATGAAAAGGTATCACTGCTTTGTGAGTGTAAGTGCATTTTTTTGATGTGTGGTTTGGTTTTTGTTATTTTTTTTTTAAATTTTTAACTAAGTGGTAAGAATATTTTCCTCCTTAAGGGAAAAATAAAGCAAAAGCAGAGACGGGTGAGCATTGACTGCTCATCCGTGGAGAACAGCGGTTCCATGAAAGGCCAGCTAATGTCCATAGACAGACTGTTTGCATTGGTGCCTAAAGCTAATGAAGTATGACTGTGAAGGGGGCTCTTAATGCTAGTGCAAAGCGAGGCTCACAAGCTTCAAATGTTTGCCTGGATGGTCTCCAAAACTCCTGCCCTCCTTTGGGCTTGACAGA
Source organism: Gallinago undulata (assembly GCA_026546715.1). Lineage (NCBI taxonomy): Eukaryota > Metazoa > Chordata > Aves > Charadriiformes > Scolopacidae > Gallinago > Gallinago undulata. Next base: position 33,154,457 of record JAOTQQ010000023.1, read on the forward strand.
CCTTGGAGCTGTGAAGATTTCTGTACGGCTGCTTCCAAGCAAAACCAGAGCATCACAATGAAAATAAATAAACAAATGGAGCTATTCTGAGTCTCTGCCACATTGGAGGGTTTCATTTGCACCATACTAAGCAGGATGTGTCCCTCCCTGTTTGGAAGCAATGTCCCAATTTACAGTTTATTACTTTTCAATGAATTTTCTCCCATGTCTTCAGAGTGTGGAGCCTGCATACCTCTAGGAGACCCTCAGCTCACGCTTACAAAGCTCTGCCATTTCTACTAGTCAGGCAGGACCCTGACATCATGGTGCAGGACTGATTCACCCCCTACTAGGATGAGGCCTCATAGTAATATTTCCACGATGAGCAGTTTCCCCTTCATGCTTCATGTTAAAGAAACCTCTTTGCAGATGTGGTCTTGTCCTAACACCCCAAAACATCAGCTCTTACACCCTCTGCACACCTTTTGGCTGTCACTTCTGCCCGTGATACTGTCCAAGACCTCTTGGTTTTGCTGGGGCCCTTGCCTCGTTATGTGTTGGTGATACTCAGCAGCTGGCTGGCCCCCTCCTCCCGCCCTGCTCCTTGTTTCCTCTGGCTTCCAAGATACCCTGACTTTCTTCAGTGCTGCATCCTTGCAGGGTCCTCTGCATTTCATCCCTGTGCTGTGCTCTTGGTTGGTTGCAGTTCTTCATGCAGACCCCTCACGGAGGCTCACCTTCCTTTCCCCTCCCATATCCAGTCCAGTTTTCCTTCAGCCAAATCCCCATCCCAAATCCTCTCTGCTCCCAGCAGTTCCTGTCGGCTCCTTTCTCCACCTGCCCATGCGTGCCTTGCTCAGCTGCCTGGGCCAGGATAGGAGTGTGAGGGGGCAGGAGCTGCCTTATCTCAGGGAGGGACCGGGCTTGTGGTCTGGATCACACCGATCCAGAGTTTTGCTTATCTGGAAATCCTGCTCAGTCTGTGGCTGGAGCACATCCTGAAAGGAGAAAAATTTCAGGGAATTCAGCCGGTGAGCACTATAAGGCTGTCTTAAGGGAGCACATGTGAACCAGAGTATTTCAAAGACTTGGCTAAGTTTGGCGGCAGCAATGAGTGCATCTGGACTAAACCAAAGACCTTCCTTACTTCTCCTTTTGCCAAACTTCAAGTCCGCATGCCAAAAACATGCAACTTCAAGAGCTCTTCAAAGAAAAGGTCATCAGATTTCCCTGTAACAAAAGCAAGAGAAACCAAAGTATTTCCCCTTACAATGTTCTTGGAAGCAGATGAATCATTTTGGCTGAAATTATATATTTTCAATCTATATTTGTATAGATAGTTCAGCATTAGGCGGCCAACCAAGACAACAAAGTTCAGCCCAAATGGTTTAAGTATGGCCAAGCCAAAACTGGCTGAAAAGTGGTGCTTGGCATGGGGAGAGTGACGGCATGGTCATAGTGTTTGGCAGGAGCAGACCTACCTGCAGCGCCTGTCCCTGTATCTCTGCTTTCACAAAGCATGCGGTCCTCCTGGCAGAGCAAGGAGGGGAGAAAATGGGGGAGCCAAGCATCACAGGCCGGTGTGCTGGGATGTGCAGCTGTGCAAGAAGAAATCGCAGAAGGGGAGGGCTCCAGGGGCAGGCTATACCACTGCTCAGGTCTGTACAGTATCCTCTCCCATTTTTCTGCAGCGTGTTGAAATAGTGGTTCACTGGCCTCCCTCCTGGTGCTCTGCGGCATGACTGCATTCTGTCAAGGCGAGGAGCTAGCATCCCAAATAAAAGTGATGCTGCCCAGGAGTGGGAGGAACTTGTGCTGCAAGGAGACTGGCACTGGGATGTATAGCCAGGCCACAACAAATGGCATAGAGCCGCTCTGCAGCAGTGGAGGCATTAAAGAGGACAGAAGAAGACTGAAGTCCCCAGTTATCACCACCTGCTGCAGCACTGTGCATTCAGAGGAGGATATGGGTGCTGCATCCCTCCTCTCTCTCCAGCGTTGCTGCTGTGCCCTGGCATGGATCACTGCCCTCACAGATGAGGAAGGCGAGAGGCTGGCCTGGCTGTGGTGGTGCTGTGGTGGGTGCAGGCAGGGCTGGGGAGCAGGGGCTGCGTGTCCTCAGATGTGCCGGTTTTGCTCTGCTGCCAGAGTCTCCCGTAAGCATGCTTTTTCCTCTCTGGGAGACTAAATAGCCGCTGAGCGAGGAGAATCTGGAAGCCATCACAGGCCCCGCTGTGTTGCTGGGGTGTTTTGGGGATGGGGGAGAATACTCTGAGAGTAGGGGCTCATGGTACAGCAGCTGCAGCCTTCACAACAGCCTCCTCTGCCATGTGAAGTGCTCTCCACATCTCCTTGGTGCTCATGTAGCAGCAAGCTGCTCTTGCCTTTCTGCTCTTCTGCTGGGTCTGTGGCACCGAGCACTCTCTCACATTTGGACACCTCTTGCCACTTGTGGTAGGGACAATCTGACGAAGGAAGGAGGGAGGAGGGTCATGTCAGAACCTGGATGAGGAAATAAATATTTAGACTCATATTCACAGAAAATAACATGGTGCTTTACATCTGGATGCCACCAAGATCTGAGGTTGGGAGAGTTTGCCCATCCTCAAGGATGGTTCCTCCTCGGGTGGACCACCATCCTCGGGTGGCTGGTGTATACTCAGCATGGCTCCAGCATTGTCGTATCTCCTGCCAGCCTCAGTCATCTTCTGATGTTCCTCAGTCTGCAGCTGATAGAGGCCAGGGTATGTGAGTCAGCGGTCACCACTGGCCTTCGTCCACACGCTCCATTTGGAGCTGCTTTGTGTGTGTGAGAGCGCGCTCCCCTCTCCCAGCTGTGCGTGCCTGCCTGCCAGCGTGCGGCTGATTGAATCCACAGCTGTGCTGGTTTTTGCCTCACTTAGAGTCCTGTTCATGGATTAGAGGGAAAGAAGGAGGAGGAAGAAGAGGAGGAGGGAGGGAGGGAGGGAAAATTAAAAATAAATGCATAAACCAACAGAGGGAGAGATGCCTAGTAGAAGGGGATGTCTGCTTTCAGAGTTGTTTTCCCCCACAGGCAGCATGGTGTGCAGTCATCCCTCCTGTGCTCTCACCACCAGCAAGCAGAAGCTGCCATCTCTCCACACCTTCTTGGAAGATGAACTGGGATCCCTGCTGGAAGTCCCCCCTGTGTTGCCTGGGGGCTGCTACCTCCTCCAGGCATCACGTTGACTCCCCAGAAAAACTAAGCCACTGTCTCATGGCAGCTTCTGGAGCTGCTTCTGCTCTCTCCACATGGTGAGGAGGGCCACCTATCCTGCAGATAGATGGACTGGACCTTCCTCAGTAGGCATGATCAGCTCTTGACCACAGTGTACAGCCCATAGAACATAGACGTAGTGAATAGAGCTGGACAGCCACTCCAGCAGGAGCTGGCGGCAGCTGCAGAGCTAGGACACAACCTCACAACCCTGCACTCGACTGCCTTCTTCATTGCAGTGGGTGCACCGGAGATCTCCAGCTGTGGCACATTGCAAGAGAACTATAAAACATCCCAATGGGGACAGTCGCACATTTCAGGTGGTGTTTAGAGGTAAGTTCTGCTCTTTGCAATAGATTGGGGAGGGCCTCGGGGTGGACTGTGCAGGATCCTGATTCCTGTGGCATCCCTGCAGATGGCATAACCCCCAGAGGGTCTTGTGGGTCAGAAGGTGAACTAAGAGAAATTTTGGAGAGTTTGAGTGCTATCCTCCTCTCTCCAGTGGGTGCTGGGGACTTGGGTGTGTCAGTCTGAAGCTTTTCTCTGTATATCACAGACAGCTTTGCCAAATGATCTTTACCCCATTGTGCCCCACAAAAACCTGCAACAGGTCATGGCACCCACCACATGGGGTTTTCCAAGGATGAGCAGGACTATGAGAGAAAGGGTGGACCAGACGAAATGATATGCGTTGTGCTGCACACTGTCTTGGTTTCCTGTGTTTTATGGTTGATGGATTTGAGGAACACCCCACAGCCTTCAAAATACTGTCCCCCTCCCAAGCCTTTCCTGTAGCAGACCCAGTTTCTTAAAGGGGGCATTTGGATTTCCTGTCACTTGGCTCTGTTAATCCTGTCTTTTCCCAGGGAACAGCAATGGCCTAATCTTGATTGTGCTTTAGCTGGCATGGAGGCAGATCTATGGGCTCCAAGGGTTCCTCACCTGTGGGACATCTGTGCAAACAAGATCAGAAAAGGCACCAGGGATGCAGGTCAAATGGGGACAGAGCAGTGGCTTCCCAGTGAGGGGCTGGGAAGGCTTCAACTTCCTCAGCAGCTGTGAGCCTGCAGATATGGTGCGGAAGGTGCTCAGGGGGTCTGGACCAGTGTTTAAGCAGCCTGGAGTGGAACCAGGCTGACTTCACAGTTTACAGCCAAGGTGTAGGCTGCAGGCAGCAGAAGGTATTTTCCCATTCTTTCTGGCAGTCCCCATTCACAGCTGGAGAAATGCTTTGGATGCGAGAGTCTCCTGGTGAGATATCAAGCCCATGTGCTCTGTGGACTGTGCTGGGCAGGAGCTTGGGTGTGGGAGAACCATGGCCACAGCAAAGACCCCACTTTTCATCGAGGTGCCTGGGGCAGGGGGGAGAAGGGCCTCTCATACCCTGATCCCAGGTTAAACCCCCACCCTCAACCCAACCTTGCTCATCTGGTAGTCCATGGACTTTTCCCAACTTTCAAAGACTGGGAAGGAATGCGGCAGACCCCTCGAATCAGGGACTTTGCCTCCTGGTCTGGGTGCAGGAGGTAAGGTGGTGGCATCCCCTGTCACAAGGCCCTCCCTGCCCTGGTGAGGCTGGCACGTGGGGTGGTCCCCACCTAGTGCTGGGGACAGGCAGGGAAGGGTGGGTTTTGATTGCTTGTAGTACATCTTCCTGGACTGTTGAATCGGGCATGAGCATGGACCCCATGGCACCAGCATGGGAACAAATGTGTGGGCGAAGGAGGGGTAGCTGGTGTGTTGGTGTGGATGGTGGGAGTGGGAAGTAGTGGTTTGAGAGAGAGGCCCTCCATCCTCCGAGATGCTCAGCTCCAGAGAGGGATGCTGAGTGTCCCACAGGATAAGCCTTTGAAATCCCAGGAGGGCTTCAGTTCCCCTCAGGCACTGCATCCTCTTCCATGGTCAGGCAGCAGTCTGGGGGTGCCTCTGATTGGGACCTTGGACGGGAGCATCCCTCTCCTAACCCAGTGGAGATGGCTGCCAGGGTGTGCAGGAGAAGGCTGCTGGCTGGGACGAGGGCTGGGGGCAGCAGCTACCAGAGGTGGCTGGGCAGGAGGTCCAGGGAGGGGACAGGGTCACAGCAGGCAGCAACCCTGGCAGGCTGGCAGCACCCCAGTGTGCACAGAGGACAGAGCTGCAGTCATGGGAAGGGAGGGGGACATTGTAGTCCTTGTTCCACTGCCCCCATGCTCTTCAGAGGGAGGCAGGGAGGGTGGGAAATTTGTCCTCACCCCTCTTTGACCCTGTCTTGAGGTGTAAGAGAGTGCACGGTACCCCACGGGGAGGGGGGGCACAGCTGGCAAGCCTGGGTGCTGGGTAAGGAGTCGGGTCTCCTGCAGCCCCTGGTGCTGAGAGGGCCGGCAGGAGTGGGAGCCCCCAGGCACCCTCGAAAATGGGGGGAACCGCAGATTCTCCCCCTGCCATCCCACTGCTCGGCAGCTCAGCTGGGTGGGGGAGAAATCCGGGCACCCCACCCCCACCACCTGCAGCTCAGCTCCATCCCGCAGTCCCCGTCTCGCGTGGGTGTGGGTGGAAGCACCGTCCCCTGCCTGCAGATCCCCCGGCAGCCCCTCCTCCCCACCTGGGAAACAGGCTCCCTTCTCTTCCCGGCCCGCTGTGCAGACACCCGGCTTTGCACGTAGCAAATGGAGGCGATTTCCTCCTTCGCGGCACCACATGGAAAGTATTGAGCTGTGTGTGGTTTGGTTGGTTGTTTTTTTTTTTTTTTCCCTTCTCTCCTTCTCTTTTCTTTTTTTTTTCTTTTTTTTTTTTTTTTCTCCCTTTCCTCGCTCGACTCTCTATCAGCATGCTGTTGGACACCGCGTTAGAACTCCCACTCTTCTCCGCTCCTGTACATCTGCTCCGGGTCATCCTCAACGGTGCCGAATGTCAGGAAATGACTGAATCATACAGCAAGCACAGCTGGACAGACCCAGGCAGTGGAGGGAGGGAGCAGGGAACATTGGTGGGGATACTGGGAAGCAGGGGCAAAAAAGGAGGCTTTTGGAAGCTGTGGCTTGGCTGAGATCTCTTGTGCTGCTTCTCTCCCAGCAGGGAGAGCTGTGGGGGTCCCCTGTGCTTCTTCCCTCCAGTCTGGTCAGTGTCTTCGGGGTTGGGACACAGGAGTACTTATTCATATAATCACAGAATGGTTTGTGATGCAAGGGACCTTACAGGCCATCTAGTTCCACCCCCCTTGCCGTGGGCAGGGACACCTCCCACTAGACCAGATTGCTCCATCCAACCTGGTCTTGAACGCTCTCAGGGATGGGGCATCCACAGCTTCTCTGGGCAACCTGTTCCCATGTATCACCACCCTCGCAATCCATTCCTTCACTTTTCCAATGCAATATTATATCCCAGTAACCAAGGAAGGTGAAACACCAGTCAAACCCTGGAGAAGGTCCCTTTGCTCATCCAGCTCTCCATCTGCAGCCAGAACACCAGTTCATTGTGTGAGATGCCCATCAGCCAGCGGGACTGGGAGGGGCAAGGAAACCTGCCTTTGTCCCCACAGACTGGCTGCAGCACTGGGGAAGGGAGAAGTGGGGCACCTCAGTGCAGCTATGCTGCCCCTCAGGCAAGGGCAGGCAACAAGCCAGTGTGAAAGAGCAGAACCTGTGCAGGGCACTGGTGGCAGAGCCCGAGGGCTGTTTATGTGAGGGAGTGACTTTACTCTAGGAAAGGACAGCAGCTAGGTAGATATAGACATATGTAGACACCTCTGAGCTAGCAGTGCCAATAGTTAGTCACCATGAGGACATGGTCCAGGCTCCGTGCTGGAGGTAAATGACTCATATTGAAGTCTGTGGGACCAGAGCTTTGTTGCTCTTGGCAATCAGGCCAGCTAGATTTAATGCTAGGTTGGGTACATCCTTCAGGACTGATAAGAGAGCCCTTCACAGCATGCTGTGCCATTTCTAGGGACAGCACATATGCTCTCTGGAACCAACATCCTACAAGCCCAAGAGCCCATCCTCTCTGTCAGTACCCTGCCATGTGTTTGAGGGAGATACCAGTGGAGTTGAGAAACTCGCCATGAATTCTTACACAGGGTGGGGAGAAGGGGGGAATTTTTACACCGGGACGCTCACCAAGGTGTCTCAGTCCCTGCACTTTGTCTTCACTCCCCATACCGCAGACTGCCCGGGGCTGCCTGCTGTGGCTGTGCCGAGTCCTCATGCAGACATTGCTGGAGGGCAGGGGCATGTGGTGGATGGGCTGTTTTAGGACATGTTCACAAGGTGAGTGCCTGGGCTGCTGCTATGTTTTACTAGCCCATGTGTGAAGGAGCTCCTCTGTTTCTGTTGATCTGAGCTGGGTAGGTGGAGCACATCCCTTCCCCCAGGTCCTCTTGCAGGAACCTGCAGCACATGAGGGCCAGAGCAGCGTGTCAGAGAGGAGGTGGTGGCCCTTCTCTCCACCGGACAGTCCAGTGTTTGTCCTCTGGACCGTTTCCTTCCTCTAAGTGAGCACCCAAATGACTCATGTTTGAATTCCTTCCCTGCTGCTCCAAGAGCAGGTTGTCCACAGGAACTGCTCTCTGTGCAGACCTTGCGCCATGCTGTCCCTCGGGGACACGCTCCCTCTCCTCCCACAGGCTGCTCTCCCCAAGCTGGTTACAAGCTTTCTCTCTTCCCTGGAGTATTTTACATCCAAGCCTGACTCCCAAGATTTTAATGCTGTCCAAGTTCTCCTGGCTCTCTTCTTCTGCAAGCTGCAGTCCCATTGTGGCTGGTGCTTGCAGAATTTTGCAGAGCATGAGGTGTTTGAGAAAGCTGTAGGCCTCCTTAGGCAGAAGACATCGGCAATGTACCACCTTCTCATTGTTTCAGTGCTGACCTGACCCCTTGGTGGGGTGGTAGGAAGCACTGGTGAACATGGGGTGCTGTCTGCTAAGCAAGCTGCAAAAAGTGGCTGCATCTCGCTTACAAGCTGCAAGGATTTTGTTCTCAGAGCATGTGGGGGGTCTTCAGGCACTGGTACGGGGTTTTCTTTGTTTCCAGTTCCTCAGTAGCATCCCCAGATGGTATAACCTGCAATGGGCTGATTCGAACAACACTGATGGACTCAGCTCTTGGTGGCCAATGGTGAAAGAGGCAACCATGGGGTGATGGTAGACGCAGCCCATCAGGAGCCAGGGGAGGGCCCAGGAGATGGGGCTAGCCTGGGGGAGGTACCCTGCATCCCAGGAGGTCTGGGCTGGTCCCGCTACCCCTCACCACCTCCACTGCTGCAATCACACAGTCCTATTCTGTCACTTGTGTGCCAGCTCTGCTGTGAGTGTGGGCAGGGACGTACTGAAGTGGGACTAAAGGCTTTGGATGGAGGAAGCTTTCCTCAGCGTGGCCCTGGCAATTGGAGTAGAGCGGACCCACCCTGACGTGACTGCAGGCCTGTCCCAACACCCAGCGTGCAACGCCACTCCTCGGTCCTTGGGATCCCTCCTTGCTTTGCTCTCCATCTGAGAAAGGCTGATCCAAGTCCTCTTTCTTCCACATCACCTTCTGAGAACTCACTGTCACCCAGGCTCTCGGCAACTATTGTCCTGCTCCTGGAAGCTAACCAGCACCGTCCCACCACTCCGGCATCTCTCAGCTCTGCTCAGCCCCATTAGCCAGCAAGCTGCATCCCTGACAGTCACCTGCAAGGAGGTGGCACCATCTCGGAGCAGGTTACTGGGGTGCAAGCGAGAGGCACAAATAGGCAATTGCTGCCTTTCCTCCTGGCTTGCCCCACAGCTTTGCCCTGTCTGCCAGGCTCAGGAGTGAGTACCCAGCCCAGCAGGGTATGGAGAGAGAGTGCGCAAGCCTTAGTCAGAGCCCTGCTGCCATACGTGCAGCCTGGCACTGAGATGGGGTGTGAGCCTTCGTGAGAGGCAGGGAGGGGAAGTGGAGATAAACGAACCCAGGTAATTAATTCCCACTCCTGATTGCATGTTAGCTCTCCAAAATGTCTCTGTTGGCATGATCCCGGGCAGGGCTTGGCCCAGCATCCAACAGACACCTTCTTTTATCTGGGCTATTTCATCAAATCTGTTAATTGTATGTATCTCAAGCCCTGGGCTCAGGATGGGGATTTCACATCAAACAACAGTAGTTCATAAAGTGGATCCTAGCTGGGCACTGAGCTCAGCTCTGAGGCTGCAAAGAGGAATAAGAGACCTCCCAGACTGTGATTTCATCCCAGGCTCTCTGGAAATATCCTCCTCGCCAGTTTCCTGCACTGATAACCTCTGCTAAACAACGTCCTGCAGCAGTCAAGGAAAAGTGCCCACCTGAAGCTTGGAAACGTCACATCTGCAGTGGTTTTAAATTGGAAATAAGTAATCTCTGTAAAATCCTTATCTGGAATTCAGGCAGTGAGGCTCATCCCAAAATATACAGGCTTACTGCCAAAGCTCCTTGCGTAGCACTGTCACAAGGGTATTACATGATGTCCCTCTTGAAGGAGCTGGCCGCCCAGCTCCAGGAGGATACTGAGGCTTCCAATCTGTCCTGCACATGCCCTGCAGACAGCTCATTAATTCCCATTCCACAGCCCAATCTCTTCTTCCTCTGTCACATTTACGTAAAAGTTTCTTCTCAGCCCTCCAGGCGTCCCACCCTCTCGCTGGCTTCCCTTTTCACAGCTTGCTCCAGATCATCTCCACAGGACTTTGCCCTGAGCCTCCCTTCAGAAGAGCTTCATAGCTGGGGCCCAGGATGGACGTGTATGGGAAGACCACAGGGGTCTTCCTTGCTTTATAGCACGGATCTGTAACTTCAATCCAAGACGTGAGAAGCCCCTAAAAGGGGAAAAATGGGGCCAGTGCCTTGTTCCAAGGAGAAAACAGTTCTGGTCTGTGTTTAGACAGGACAGCATCTCAAAAAGCATCCCAGAGCTGCTTTTGAATGAGGGGTTTCAAGATAACAAGCCAGGTCAGCAAGCACAGGCTTGCTTGACTTCTGGAGTGCTTGTGTCTTGGTGGTATGAAAAACAACAGAAGACTTTACTGTCTTTGGTGTCCTTCACCCCTGGGCCCCCCTTTGTGTCCAGAGTGCAGGAGCTGATGGGGCCATTTTTGACCAAGCACTACTTGTGCAAGAAGAGTTCCCTGGGGTGCTGCTGGCTCCTTCTGAGCCACAAAACTATGAAAGATGGCTCCTTCCCAAGGATGTATATCTTCCAGAGCAGGCAGCCAAGTAGCACCCCAGCCACCAGGGAGGTGGGGAGCACTGAGGAGTCCAGTGGTGTGAGTCCCCAGCTGGGATAAAGCTGGCTCCCTACACTCTCCAGCACCTTGGTGGAGAAAGTGGTTTGGCAGAGGTGTGTGGGGAGCCTGGGTGAGAGTGGGTGAGAAGGTAAGGAGCATGCAGGCACTTGTTGGGAAAGCAGGCAAGCGGGCAGTATTGATCACCTGAGATGTCCCACAGGACATCTATGGCTGTCCCATGGGCTCATAAATCACGTTTCCGCAGGCCAGTGCTTGAATTGCTCCAGCAGCGCAGCAATATTCTGCGCAGCTTCATGTCTTCTCAAACAGGGGCTGTTCCCCCAGCAGCCCTGCCCTCACTCAGTGAAGGAAAACCCGTCCCTTTAATTCCAATCACAAATTCTGGAAATGATTAGCGGGCTGTCATCACTCAGCCCCACCGGATATCGGGTACGGGGCATTTCCGTTCCCTGTAATTAATGGTGTGCAGGGCTGCCTGGCCCTGTGGCGGGCAGGGGAGAAGCAAGTGAGAGGTGGGTGTAGTGCTCCCTCTGCCTACCTCTCTCACTGCCTGCCTGGGAAAACTGCTGGACCAAAAGCGGGGCAAAGAATAAATTCATTCATGGCTAAAGGTAAGGACAAGGCAAAAGTGTTCAACAAAGAATTGAGCCACTCCTATCTGGGAAAAGAAATGGAAAAAAGTGTGGTTGGGGCAAGGGGGGGGACAAAATGCTGGGGCAGCCCCCTTCACTGATGCGCAGAACTGCACTTCTGGGGGCCTGGGAACTCAGTGGCCCGTGTGTCCCCCGTCCCTTTCTGGGTACCCAGAGGCAGCTGCCAGCTCCTGCCTGATGGAGAGGATGTCAGCATCGCACCCGCAGCCTCCTGGCAGCCTTTGTCTCCCCCCCTGCCTGCCTTTCCCAAGGCACTCTCTGGCTCCCAGGAGCTGCCCGTTTGCCAGCTGCCTAGCAAGAGCTGCTATCTGCCCCGTGTGAATGTTGTGCATCCGTCCAGCAGCCTCCCAGCCCTCCACTGAAATGCCTCATTGTGCAGCTGGCTGGTCTACGTGAGCCTGGCTACGTGGTGCCTGTTTTGCTTTGAAGCTCACTCTTCCTTTTGAGTCAACCGAGCTGTGTGGAGCAATTGTAAAATTTCCCGTCGTTGGCCAACCTCCTGATGTTAACAAAAGCTCCCTGCTATGTAAACGGGCCAGATGCTGCAGGATGCTCTCTCCAGGCTCACGTACCCTCCTCAGGCTGAAAGAGGTGCTGGACTTGCACCTGTGGGCTCCCTAAGCTGGGCAGAGGAGTTTGAGCCACATGCCCTCTGGCCAGGGCAGAGGCACCCCTTCTCTTGTCATTTTACTGGTGACCTCAGATGAGTCTCTCCCTTCCTTTTTGATTAGCTGGCCCTGCTGAAATCCTGGCTGAAATGGTCTCAAATGTGGTAGTAATTATCTTATGAAGAAGAGGTGAGGTTCCAGATGGCTAGGGAGAGAAGGCAGAGGGATTGTACCTGTTCTTAAAGGAATGGAAATGGAGCTACAGGACCGTGGACCTGCCAGGCTGCCTTCAGCACTGGCAAGGGCTCTGGAGCAGATGCCCTGTTTGTAAGATTGAGCATGATAGCAAGGTGAGAAGTAATAGCCAGCACAGCTTTGGCAACTACCTGATTTCCTTCTACAGCAGGGTTGGAGGCAAGGAGATGATGAAGATATCTGCTGGTGCTAATGCTATGAGCTCTTTGCACAATCAGCCTGGGTGTTGGTCACAGAGATGCATATTACATTTGCTGTCAGTTGGCCACACGGTGGTTGGTTGCAGGCACTTTGGAGATCAGGATGGGAGTTCAAGCAGATTGTGACATTGGTGAAATGGATATAAACAGGATGCAAGTCATAAGAGCAAACACAAGCCACAGCTCTTAGCAGGATAATCTGCTATATGCGTATACAAGGGGCCAGCAACACCTTCATGAAAGGACACAGGTGTCATTGTGGTGATGGGTGTCATTACCAAGTGACTTGACAATACACAGATGTGAAGAAAAGCAAACATCTGTACTAGGCTATATAAACAAGAGTACCACATGCACCATGTGTGCTGCAATCATTCCACTTCATGCAGGATTAGGAAAGCCTCATAATTTCTGGATATATCCAGTTTGGGGCAATGCAGTTGAAGAAAATCTTATACCTATTACAGTCCATGGAAGACGATCAGCTGCCTAGTAACCATGACCTATGAGTACAGGTTGAAAGAACAGCATTTGCCTAGTCTGATTAGAAGAAGAAAGGGAAAACATAACCACCTTCAGATTTGTAAAATGCATCTGAAAAAGAAACACAATGGATTGTTTTCCATCTCCAGGAGACATAAGGTTCAACATCCAGAAAACCTTTTCAGCTCCTTAAGAGTTGTCCTGTCGTCTTAAGACAGAGTCCCTTACAGAGATCAAACAGTCTCCTCCTCTAGTAATTCCAAAACCAAGGTGCTATAAATACCTGTCAGGCCTGGTTAGATAGTGGCATCCCTCCTCGGCAGAGATATGTCTAGGTGCCCAGGTGCCCTAGTTTTGGTTATGCACCATTACATGGTAAGGCACAGCCATGCAGTTCCAGGAATGAGTTGGTCTTTGCAGACTGACAAGAAGGGCATCACTGAAAATCACGAAGAGTGATTCTCCTCACATTGCTGTGTTGTCCAGACACCACACCATATTCTCCATGTCAAAAAGTGGATAGCCTTGCAGGATGCAGGGCACATCACCAACAACCTGTCCATTGCTCAGGTGAAGCTTAACCCACTATTCAGACAACTCTACCCTTCACCTGATGGAGGACAGCAGGCTGCTATTGCTTCTTGCTGAGAAATGCGGTGGTTTAGTTGGATTGTGGAGGCTCCTAACTCTACAGAACTGAAGCTCAACTGTACAGGCTCATTACATCATTCCTGCCTACAACAATCAGATGAGAAGTCTTCTTGAATGGGTCCTTTGTCCAGTGTTGGCTAGATAAAAAGTAAAGGTTTAAGGAAGTGGTGGATGAAGTGTACACTTTGTTGCAGCTGAAGTTAAACCACTAATCCAGGGTAAACTGCAAACATGGAGTAAACATCAATCCTTGAATGAGCTTTCATGCTGGCAGGAGAAAGAGGGCCTAGGCTCCACAAGACCTTGCAGCAGTCCTTCAGGAGGAGAACACACTGAAGCTCATGAGTCCTCCAGAAGTTCAGTGGGAAAGTGAACCCACAGGAGTCCTTCAGAGACATGCTAGACTTCTGTAGAAGGCTGTTCAGACCAGACCTAAGCCACCTTCCTTTTCACACATACCAGTGCCATAGTCTGTATGGGAAATCCTCTTATGGCTGTGCTGGTTCAGCCCTGTGCTGAAGGATACAAATTGGCTTAAGCAAATGGCTGTCTCTGCCGGAGGGTAAGCGTGTTCACAGGGGCTGGGTGGAGGCTGCATGGAAAAACTAGATCCTAAGCCCTATTAACTCAGAAAAGCCAACCCACCGCACACACTAAAGGCAGCATTGGCAATGAAAGGACTGACCGTTGCCTGGATTACAGCACTGAGATGAGAGAGGCCACTGTGGTATAAATATCTGTCAAGAGCAGATGAGGGTTGGAGCAGAGACATCCCCCACAGGTTTATATGATTTTCAAGGACCTGAGGCCAATGATCCATTTTCTGCTCCTCAGTGATTTCACAGATGAGTGACTTCAGTGATCTCATGACCCATTAATAATTAATTCTTCCAAACTCCTTGGCTGAATCGCCCCTGTATAACGGTGCAGGATGAAACCAAGGGGAATAGTTTTCTCCAGGACTTCAGATTGCAGCTCAAGAGCATTTGATAAGGCCATCCCTCAGGGAGTAAAAAATTCCTTATACTTGCCAGGGAGGAGAAGGGTCACAGTGGATAACACAGCTCAGATCTTGGAAAGTACCTTCTCCGGCTCTTCTGTTCAGCCAAGATGAAACTACCCCAGCGGTTGGCTTAGTTCTGCTGAAGAGGTACATGACCATCATAGCAACCTTCATAAGCTACAGCTGGCCCTCCAGACATTCCCAGCTTTCACTGAAAACCAAAGCAGATTGCATCTAAACTATTGATTTCCACCACCCAAAACAGCTTTGAGGGAGCCTTTCGCTTGAGGGAGCCGGGAGACCAGCCACACCAGCCAAACATCTGATAACATCTCATTTTAGTATATGGCAAGTTTGTTCCAGGAGCTGAGCTTGGAGGAGTACCACGACCTCCTCCCCATCTGACTGTGTTGCTTGGGAGAGCAGTCATCCATTTTTCATGTGGAGCTCCCCGTCGTTCCAAGGGAAAAGGCCATGCTTCCGGCATCCCTTGGCGTGTGAGTTTCCATTCATCTGTTGATGGCCAGGCAACATGCGATCCCTAGGACAAAATGGCTGCTTCTTAGTTCCTCTGCTATTAGTGCATCCCTTAAGATTTTTGTTAAATTTCTCCAAGATCTCCAAGTCTTTTGGACAGTCTGTCTGAGCAGAGAGAGCCCAGTGTCTGGAGACTTTGGTGTCAATCCCTCAGCGCACTGTGGCCAAATCAGAAAGGCTGCCTCATTTTTTTCCTCTTGATTTCTTCAAGTCTTGCACAGTGCAGGAGCAAATTAGACCTTTTGCAGCTGCAGCTCCATGTTTTCAGGCAGAAGAGGTGCCTCTGTCCCCATGGCTTCTCAACAGGTTCTGTTAATAGAATATCCTCAGTAAAATGTTAGGCAGCACAATATCCCCTCTTGTCTTTTGGTGGGGAGAATATTAGATGAACAAATAACCCACAGCAGGCCATCCAAATTAGGCTCTCCTGGTTTGGAGAAATCAACCAAAGCAGATCAGTGGTGGTCATTGAGTGGTCCCATCACTTTGAGGGGGCACATAACATGTCACTTCTTGATGGGATCTGCCAGCTTTCTCTCTGGTGTGGACAAAACTCCCCTGTTTTACAGGAGGCAGTAAACAAGCCCTGGACCTCATCCCTTGGCTCCAGGGCACACAGTTGCGAAGCTCCTCTGATCAGTGTGGGAGGAAGCGCCTCCACCCTCTTTATGGCTGCCTGTAATGAGGCCCAGCTGTAAGCCTCTCCCTTCCATGCCTGGAAGCCCAGGCTGGCCTCGCGGGGTGGGGCACTGGATGTTTAACCCATTCCCTGGACAAATGGATGGACAGATGCTCCTCTGCTGCTGCTGAAGCACTGGGAACCTCACTCGGACAGGTTGGCTGGCTGGGTTGCCAGAAAGGTGCCAAAAGGCTGAGGGTGCAGAGGTGTGCAGCTTCATGCAGCAGGGGTAACAGCGATGGTTTTGCTCGCTCCTCACTGGAAGGCCCACTGTGGAGCAACCACTTCCCTGGGCTGCTGGCTCTGCTGGCACCCGAGGGTGGCCAGGAGGTGTGGGGCTTGGCAGGGGGATGGGTTGTCCCCAACACCTTCTTCACAGGTGGCTCCTGCCAGCACCATCAGGCTGGGGAGCTCTGTCCCAAGGGTGTGCGGGTCCATGGGTTACTGCAGGGTGCCCTCTCCTTCCGCAGCCCCACATCCCAGCAGCACCTGGGGCTTTTTTTTTTTTTTTTCCTTTTTGTTTTAAGCAGCTTTTGTCCCTTAGAGAAAATCGGTGGCGAGGAACTGTCTCCGGCTGGCTTTCCTGGCCAGGCGCAGGCGAGTGGCCAGGCGGCTGCTGGTGTGATGCCTACGTAGCACCGCGCCACGGAGACGGGGCAGGGAATTCCTGAGGTGACGGGGCTGAAGCGCGAGAGCGGAGCGGCGCTAGATGGTGAGAGGCTTTCTCTGCTCGTATAGCTAATAGACTAATTAGCAAGGAGCTTGAAGCTTGGCTGTGTTTGTTGTCAAATGCAGGCCCCTTTCCAAGTGGTGTTAACAGCCTTCCCTTTTCACTCCGGGTGCATTGTACGGCCAGGACTTTTTTTGCCGCTTCACAGAGGATTCTTCACTTAGTAATGGATATAGGCTGAATAGCTGTTGCAGCTATAGGTGACACCGGGGTCAGGAGCGAGGGGTGGTCGGGAGGGGGTTGGAAGGGGGCAGGGTCCCGGGGCTGGGAGAGTGGCGGGAGGCTGGGAGAGGGGATGGAGGGGGCACTGACCCAGCAGTGCATGACGGGCAGCCGGGGCTGGGGGTGGTAAGGCTGCAGGCTTCCAGGGTGGATTGAGGGGCTTGGCCAGCTGATGTCCCCAGGGACCTGGTGGCAGAGGATGAGGAGGAGGGTGCCCACAGGCGAGAGAGATGTGGATGGGCAAAGGTGTGCTTCCGAGCCAGAGGTAGGGCTCCTCTTGCCATTTGCCCACTTCTAATTAAGATGCCAATGTTTAAGCGATCCCTTTGAAAAATGCTCCCCTTTCACACAGGAGACAAAAAGTTCACAGAGGCGAAAGGCTGGCAAGACGCTGGCAGCGTGCGGGCAAGGGGTGGGTGAGCTTCCCTGCTGCCTCGCTGCCAATGCAAATCTGCCGGCGCAGCCGAGCCCAGCCCAGGGGGAGCTGGGAGGGTTTCTGCCTGGTTCCCACCAGCGCGGGAGACGAGGCTGTGCCTGCAATCACGTCTGCCCAAAGGCAGCGGCCTTTGTGGACGGCCTGGATAATGGTTATTCACTAACGGCGGGAGCGGGGACTCTCTCCCCCTGCGGTGCCACCCCTCCATCTGGACACCTGGCATTTTGGTTCCCCTCAGCCTCCCAATCAGTTTCTCCAAATTCAGCTTCTCCTTGGAAGCATCTCCCTTGGTTCTCCCTGGGGTGCCTGACAGTGAAGTGGCTGGGGGCTTCTGGGCCTGCCCTGTCCCCCCAGACCAGTGCTTTTTATAGAGAGGACAAGGGGGTGAGTCAAAGTCTTTACAGGAGCTTGCCTGCAACCAAAGCTGGAGGCAGGGGAGGTGCCTGCAGCCCTGGCTGTCCTTCAAGTGCTCCGCAGCGCCTGGAATGGTATAATTCACACCTTCACCACACACTCAAACACCGCCCTGGCCAAAGTGAGGTGAGCACCTGCCAGCTGCACACAAATATTATCCGGGTGTCACGGCAAATATTAGGCACAGGGCCTGGAGCGTGCCCAGCCTCCCCCTTAGCTCCACGAAGGCTTCTTGCCCACGGCAGGCCTGGCTTTCCTGCAGACACTTGCAAAGGCATGGCATCGCTGCTGCTGTTTTCTTTGGACTGAGGCCGACTGCTTATGGAAAAGCAGCCGAAGCATCATGGATGGCAGGTAGTGCAGAGCCAGGGGAGAGAATGCCCTGCCAATGCAATGGCTCACGTTACCGGCATGGCATGGTGGAAGTCGCCCAAAACCTCAGAAGTAGGATGGTGGTTTGGCAGAATCATGACTCCGTGACAAAAGCCATGACTGAAAGTGTTTGACTTATCCACACTCATTCATGTGATGCTCGGAGCCAGGAAAGACATCCAAAAATACGTCCCCTCCTGCTGCCGGAGAATTAACTCCCTCTAATGACAGCCAGGAGACCTAATATCAAACCAGGTATTTGCGCCCTTTTACACCCTTGCCACTTACTGCCAGGCTTTTGCCTCCGTAAGTCTGTTTGAAGACCATCCAATGGGCACTCTGCGCAAACCCAAGGTTAGCCAGCCCATGGGCTGCCTGGGGACTGGTCAGAGTGCATGGAGAGTGACTAGCCACCAGTCAGCTGGCAACAAGGCCAGAGACACTTCTGAGATCGCTGTGCAGCCAGCCGAGGTGTTGAACCCCAGCACTGACAAGCTCGAGATCTCACTATTTGGACCTCAGGGCCGAAGTTTTCCATGAACGTCAGCTTCTAGTCTGGAAAATAAGTTTGGCGGCAGGGTCAGGTTTCCAGCCGAGAAGAATGAATGATCTCACTACCAAGCAGGCTATTTCCAGAGCGGCATTTCCCAAATGGAGTGCTCTGGTGCTAAGCTCCCCCAAAGCAGCGCTGGCGGTACATGACAAGGACAGGCTGTTTCCCAGTGTGCCAGCTCGGCTTCATCATTTCCTTTACTCTCCCTCCTTGTGTTAGGGATTTCAGCACTGAGACCTGGCTGCTTTTGCGTTTCCTGCTTCTTTCTATGTTTGCCTTTCTGGGTCTGGATGTCTCCTTCGTTTTCCGAATGCTGGTAATTCCCACCCATTCATCTGCCTTCTAAGCTCTGTTTTGAATTCACACATCTATTAATTTGTTGCTCATTCAGGATCCAGGCCTAGAGGCTAGGCAACGATGGAGGCAGTCTCTGTCCCAGTGGTTCTCAGTTTAAACAACCCCTGTAGTTCCTTTTGAGTGACTTCTTCTAATCCTTTCAGTTTATCCCTTAACTCAGCTTCTTCCTTCTGCCCCGTCCCATGCCTGACCCTGTCACTTCTTTCGCTTTTCAACCCCGCTTTCCACTCATCCCAGCTCCTACCTCTGTTACTTCTATTGCCCCTCTCCCCAAGTGACCTACTTGCTTCCATGGAGGAGACAGGGAAGAGGCACAGGGGTCCTCACCATGCGTACCTCTGGGACGAAGTGGTGAATGCAGAGGTGTAACATCCTGAAGCTGGCAGCAGAGGGACAAGCATGGGCCGACATGGGAGAAGCTTTCGAGGCATTTGGACAGACAGCCCCAGTAAGCAACCTCAGCCTAATACACCCAGTTATACCCACAAGAAGCTCTCTCCTTACTGTTTGGAGCAGTGCTGGTAGGAAGGCAAGGAACAGGTGGAGGATAGGTGGGAAGCCTGCCAGTGGCACAAAGCTCCCTCTCCATGGGATTCAGCCGTCCCCACTTTTGCCCAGGGTGGGGTACTGAGAGGACACCACTGCTGGTGTGCCGGCAGAGGGTTCCAGGGGGGTGAGGGTGGGAAATGCCCTGGCAGAGCTCAGGGCCCCTGGGGAAAGCAGGAAAATGGCTGGGTGGGAGATAAGCCTGGAGCACAATACTCTGGCTGAGGTCTCCACACAGACACAGTCAGAAAAGCTGCTGCTCCCATTTCCTACGACAGAGCAGCCTTCCAGCAGCACTGCCCCGGGGAGCGTCTGTGCCTGCTAAAGGGCTGCTGGTGTTAGGGGAAGCTGCAATAGCTGGCAGCAGGTGAGGATCTGCCCTCACTGCCTGGCTGGACTGACAAGCTTGGCATCTTTTGCATTTCCTTTTTCTGTGTTGTCAGCAAGGCCTGGCTTCTCTCACCTGCCTTCAGGTATAATGCTCCCAGTGGAGTTATGTCTGATTGGCTTCAAGAAGCAGAAAGCGAGAACCAACCCTCCTCTGACATCTACTTGGTATAAGCACCTACCTTTCCTGCCATGAATGGCAGAAAGAACAAAACTGTCAAACAAAGAGGTCTTGGAGAACACTGGAGGGCAGGTTCTCCATAGTTCTGCTTTCCTGTCTCACCAGTGCCTTGCTGAATTTGATCCACAGACACCACAAATAAGTCTCCGCAGTGGCCCATCTTGCCCATGTGCCACAGGCTCTTGCAAATTGGACTGGGAACTTCCTGCCTCCTCTGCTGCTGCTGCCACAGGCTCTGAGACCACCTGGTCATGCCCTTTGTGATGAAGAAGCTGAGGAAGGAAATGCTGGCGGGGCCCACCTGCAACAGCCCGGGCAACAAAGAGAGATGGTGTGCTGGGCATGGAGCTGGAACACTATCTGCAGACAGCTGGCACCTGGCAGGGGATGGGCAGAGCTGTATGGAAGAGCAGGGCCTTTCTCTTACCCCCATGGTGGCAAAGAGGTTGTCACATCACCCCAGTGCTGTGCCCAGCAGTCTGAAATGAAGTCCAACGTGCTTTTGCTGGACCTTGCTATGTGTTGGCCAACAGGTCAAGGCGCCTTTCAACTAGAAGCACAGCACTGAACAGCCCCCACATTTGGAGAGCTCTCTAAGGTTGGTTTGGACCCAGGGGCTTGGACTCTGCATCTCTACCCATCTTAGCTGCTCGCCTCAGGCCACCTGGATCAAAGACTCACCTTTCCTTACTGAACACAGCAAAGGGAGTTTGCAGGATGGGATGAATGAAGGATGTGATTAGATCTGCCACCTTTGTTTAAGGAAATGTGAAGGCAACCCATCTCCAATCTAGCTTTGTCCAGTTTTGTAGATATGTAATTGCTCACCTGCTTCAGGAAACCTGGATTATTATTTGGCACCCCCCAGAAGGAAAATTAACTTCTTTGCTGTGATTGGGAGAAAAGAATTAAAAATCTGCTGTATATGTGATGTGTTAAACAGCCTTCAGGCACACTGCAGGGCAGGAGTGAGGGGCAGGGGCTGGGTTAGCAACCTGCAGTAAGGACATGAAGATGAAAAGTGCTGCCTTCCCGCAGCAGTGGTGACGTGTCAGGCCTGCTTATACCCTTAACACTCTTCAGTGCTTTTGCCCTCTGATAGCCAGAGGCTAGATAGTGGCCTGCTACAGTGAATAACTGAGAAATGAATAAAATATTTACAAGAACAACTGGTGTTGGCTCGAAAGCTGGTGTTCCTGCCTCCCCGTGACATTTGCCTCTCCCTGCCCATGGCCTTTTTCATGTTTCCCATGCAACGGGCTGGGGCTCCGCAGCAGTGCTCCGCTTGGCTGTTCTGCAAGGGACACACAGCAAAGGAGGTAACCTGCCACCTAGGAGCATCGCAGTGCCCTGAAAAAGCACCAGTCACCCCCCACACCCCCATGTGCTACCACTCCCCCTTGGAGTTATCTGCTGTGGGGTGAACATCTTTCTCAGAGGATTTCAGTGGCCTGCTTTACTCTGAGGAGCAGTTGAAATGGGTGGGATATACCAAAAGTGAGCAAACGCAGGTGCAGATGACAGTGAAAGGCAGCCACTGGCATGAGAGCCGTGACCCACAGAGGCTGCTGCAGGTTCTACCCCTGCGTAGCTGTGATGCTGCTGCTTCCCCAGAGAGCTGAAAGAGTACGTGCTCTCCGGGACATAGGGACACCTTGGTTGTGGTGTTGATATATTCTTAGTCTCACCAAGGATGGGTTTGAGTAGCCAACTTACTACGTGCCTATTGTCTGGTGCATGATATTACAGGGACTTTCCTACCCCAGCAGTGTCATCCATGTGTGTGTAACCATTACCGACAGCTGCTGACTCATGGGTTCAGCACACCTCAGCTCTGGAGACTGCTCTCTGGTCTCCAAAACAGCTGGAAACCTCATTCATTTTCAGGAGATCAGGAGCAGAAGGAGATTAGACTTAGTTAACTCCCAGCTGGCCCATGATATAATGCACAGACATGCACATGAAGAAAGTACGTCTTATAAAATGCTCCTCTGTGTCTGCCCTTTCCCTTCCCTTCCCTTCCCTTCCCTTCCCTTCCCTTCCCTTCCCTTCCCTTCCCTTCCCTTCCCTTCCCTTCC
>JAOTQQ010000023.1:33176284-33196455 GCA_026546715.1 Gallinago undulata
CCTTCCCTTCCCGTCCCGTCCCTTCCCTTCCCTTCCCTTCCCTTCCCTTCCCGTCCCTGAATTTGATATTAACATAAGGGAGAGTGTGTCTGAGTGTGCAATGTGGCTTTTGGGTGCATTTGGGGAGACATTCTGGAGTGGGGGGTGCCAGCGAGACCTCTTTTTGCTCCCAAGTTGGTGGTTGAGAAGTGGGAACAGAGCAGGATGCCCCCAAAGAGGGGTGCAGGAGGGTGGCCAGGCAGCAGGGGGTTGAGCGGAGGGAGGGAGGGAGCCTCGGTGCTCTGCTGACTCCTCAAGGGCACAGGAGCCATGCTGGGCTGGGAACTGCTTCCAAACTGCTGACACAGGCAGAAGAGAGCCGCGGCAGCGTGATCCCCAGCATGGCACTGCCTGCGGGAGGGGGCATGTGGCCTTGGGATGGAGCAGGTCACGGTTTCTTAGGTCAAAAATGGCAGGTGGGCTGGGATGACAGAAAAGCACACCCACCTGCTCGGAAACTTGTGACCACCTGGATGGCGCCAGAGGGGTCACCAGGGATGTGCGTGGTGGCATGTGCTGCCCGGGGGGCCGGGGACGAGTCAGTCGCCCGTCGGCCACCCGGCTGGCTGCCAGGAGGTGGGGGCTGCCTGCTGGGAGCCTCAGCTGAGGGGCACGCAGGCTGCCAGCTGCACGTGCCCGCCGGCCCCAGCACACACCAGCTCGCACGTTGCTGACCGCACGTACATGCCCCGCAGCCCAGAAGGCCCTGGCAGCGGCCAAGTGTCCTGGGCTCCCAGCCGCCCCTGCCGCGCTCCTTGTCTGCCTGCCAGCCAGTGCCCCGGATCCGCTTCCTCCCTCTCCCTCTCTCTTTCTCTCTCTTTTTTTTTCCCCTTCTTTTTTTCTTCTCTCCCAGTTTCACAGACTGCAGAAGGCAAGGGAGAAGGGAGAGGGGGGAGACAGCAAGGATGCCAGCAGTGAATGGGAAGCAAGAGGGGACGGGAGAAGGGCTGGGGGCCTCACTCCTCCGTCCGTTTGGAAAGAGATGGGGGCTCATCCTGCCGCCACAATCTCTTCCAGAGAAGTCACTTCCTTCCCTCCCTCTGCTCTTTGTTTCATGCCACATGTCTCGGTGCCAGGCAGGCAGCACGTCCCCCATGGGGAGGCAGTGCTCGCAGAGCAGCTGCTGTGCCTGGGAGTGTGTCTTGGTCCCTGCTCCCACTACCCGAAGCAGAGGGTTACTGCTGCCAGATGGGGCTGGGACCCCTGGCACTCTCCAACATGAACTAAGCCATCACTGCTTCTCCTTTCCTGTGTTACCTCAGGGTTCTGCAGCCACACACAGGGCTGGGTCTGTTTAGCCTGGAGAAGACCGAGAAGGGATCTCATCAATGCTTATAAGTATCTAAAGGGCGGGTGTCAAGAAGATGGCGCCAGACTCTTTTCAGTGGTGCCCACTGAAAGGACAAGTGGCAATGGGCACAAACTGGAACACAGGAAGTCCCATCTGAACATGAGGGAAAACTTCTTTACTTTAAGAGTGGTAGAGCAATGGAACAGGCTGCCCAGAGAGGTTGCGGAATCTCCTTCTACGGAGATATTCAAAACCCACCTGCACATAATACTGTGCAACCTGCTCTAGGTGAACCTGCTTTAGCAGAGGAGTTGGACTAGGTGATCTCCAAAGGTCCCTTCCAACACTGCCATTCTGTGGTTCTGTGGTGGCCTGGCCCAGGCTTTGGGCTAGAAGGTGAGCCCATCAGGATGCTGTACAAAACGTGGCAGTGGCTGGTGACGAGAAGCTCTGTGGCACAAGTACTGTCAGATGAAGCTTGCAGGGCATGTGTTGTCTGGTATGAACAGATTAAAGGATGGAGGGAAAAAAAAAAGAGTCCTCTCTAGGTTTGGAGACACCAAGACCCTTCCAGACAATAGCAGTGTGTAGGAGTTGGTTGCATTCATGTCTGATGGTGTTCCCTATGATGTCCAAGATGATGTCCGTCTCCCCACTGTTCCTCAAATGGCCATCTCTTTTACAGCTTGCACCAAGTCTTTCCTCCAGCTTTCTAACCCAGGGCTTTTCCAGCCTGAGGTCTTTGTACTGATATCAGGGAAACCTGCTCCTATATTGTCATATCCCAAGAGAGGCAAAGGTCTTGCAGCAGACTCTTGGCCGTAGTGCTGCGCAAAGCTCTCTGATGCATTTTTCTCCATCTCTGTTTCATAGGTGGCTGAGGGCAGAAAGCAGCCAGATGGGCTCTGACTCCAGGTTTGAGGGAGATCTACAGAGTGACAGGATGAGTTTTCCTTTCATTAACCTGTGAGAAACAGCACATTTGACACTGTATTTTTTTTAGGGTTTTTTTTTTTCCACTTCCAAAAAGTCAGTCCTCTTGAGGTCTCTAACTGGGAACAGTGAACTCATCCCTCATCCAGGCAGGCTCCAGGTTCTCGTGGTCACTGCCCTAGACTTCCCAATCACCCTTCGGTTCATAGTCACTCCCTCCCTGTTAGGAAGAGGAAAGGCCAAGGGCATGATTTTTCCTTAGACCCTCTCATGGTGGACGTGCCTGTCTGAGTGTGCGACATGGCATAGCCTTTACTCACCACGGGAATGTCTGTTCACATCCACATGCCCACAGATGTCAGGGGGCAACTTGCCTCAGCGAGACCTCGTGCCAGCAATGCTTTCTTCTGCCAGCAGCCTCAGTGCGCTCAAGGGACTCCCTCCACAAGCACGTCCTCCCCAGCAGGTTTGCCCTGGCCACACTTACAGCACTGGCTCCTGCAGCCAGCTACATGCTGCGGTCACCTCCCCTGATGCACGTCTGCAGGATTTAGTAAGTGACCCTGCCCATTTTATTCCTAGCATGCTTAGATATCTGAACACATCTGTTTTGCAGACACATTGCCTTGTCTTACATGCACACCAGCACTTGTGGGTGCTGTTGGATATAGCTGAACATGGAGGTGCCTCTCTCTTCCCTCATCCATGTTTCTCCTTTGGCATTTACCCCTTGGTTTACCCCAAGGATTTTCTCCCTAAACTCTTTGTTGTTGATCTGCAACACACCCCCCCCCAGCCCCCCCCCCCCCCGCCCCGCCCCCCAGCATTATCATCTTCCTCTGACTGTCTTGTCCATGGACATGGTGACCAGCTAGGCCACAGGGCTGACTGGATGGTTGTTGTCACAGATGACAAAAGGCTTACCCTCATTTTCTCCTGTGTGTGTGACAGTGGGGCTTTTGGATTCCCACCAGTCTCTCTTCTTTCAGAGAAATCTGTCTCCCTCTTAAGGCTTGGGGCTGGAGAGTACAGTTGTGTATGCTTGCATAGCTTGAAGGATACCCAGCCAGACTTGCCAGTTTTGAAGGAAAGTGGTTTTCACCTTTTCATTCAATTGCTTCCTGTAAGAAAAGGCAAGTCCATCTCTTTTGAGTCCAAATATTGCACATGCCAGCACTGGCTTTCTTCTGTCCTCATTCCTGGAGGAGATTCTCCTGGCCTGCACATACCTTTGGCTCTCCAAATTCATATTTGCATGTAGAAAATCTTCCTTCAGCAGAAGATTTGAACTTTGTTAGCAAAAGGAAATCCCTGAATTTGTTGATGTTCTTGGGAAACTTCTCCAAGACTTTTCCCCTGGTACCGCCAGGGCAGTGTGGACAGTGCTGATTTCTTTATGTCAGCTCAGAGTATCTCAGGCTGTACTCCTGGCTGAGGGTTGGTAATGAGACCAGTCATTTGTTTGGGCTTCTGTGGATAACTATGTCAGGGCCAAGCACTGTGCCAGTGAGCTTCTTTTAAGGACTGATTTTATTCTACACAGTCAAGGCTCAGGCAGCCTATTATTAACCTTAGAGCCTGATAGCTTACTTTGCAATCCCATTTCAGTCTGCACTTTCACTGACTCCAGCACACAGCTGCTGCACTTCCATGCACCCCAATTGTCTCCCTGCACTTGCTTTGAGCCCCACCTTACCAGACCACCTTTCCCAACCATGAATCTCAGTGAAACTTGTCATGTCCTTCACCCATCCACAGAGAAGTGGCTCTGGGAGGACAGTGCTGAATTTGCAGTCAGCCTGCCCCAATTACTTGTCCCAGCAACCTAGTGGAGTAGGGAAATACAGCCTTGTTCTTCTAGATGGGCAAAGTGACCTGGAAGCAGTAGCAGAGACATCACTTGAATGCAAAGCTCCAGAGTGCCAGGTTTAGGTCAGGACAAATGTCACCATCCTGAGCAACAATGGCAGGCAAAAGAGTGTATTTTGCCCACTCCCAAGCAGCTGTGTCACCACTGATAGAAGGAAAGGATGAGAGGAGTTTTGCTAATAAGGACTAATTATAAGACTGGGACTGAGCTCAGACCTCCTGCTTACAAAGTCCCTCTGCACATGAGTAAGCACACAGCAGTGACCTTAGCGGGGCAAATCTCAGAGACCACGGGAGGTCTGAGGGTGCCAGGCAAAAGAAGGGATGAGCCAATGCCAGCCCATCTCTTCTCTTCTGGAGAGGTGAAGCAGGCATCCGAAAATAGCCCCCCACCCGGCTGCCAAGAGCAGCAAGCTTTTGATAAACAATTTAAAAATAACCTCAGCGGGAAAGACATCGCAGCTCCCTCCATCAGAATTGGATTTGTGTCGTGTTTGCCTTCCCGTGACCCTGCCAGCTCGCTGCTGAGCGTGTCGCTCACGTGATGCCCACTGCTTGCCGAGGCTGGCCCCAGCCAGGATGCGGGTAACCACGAGGGACTGGGATGATGCTTGGCTATATTTTGCTGCTGCAGCAAGGCTTTGTCCTGGCCAGGAGCAGGAGCAGGGAGGCAGGCCAGAAGGGACGTGCCTGGTCGGGGCTACAAGGTGCTTTTCGTGTTGTGGCTTCCCACCCTCCTGTTGACACAAGGGAATGGCTTGTGTGGCTGTCAAGCGGAGAGGGGAAAGCACAGGGAGGTCTGCCGCAGGGAACCAGAGCCAGACACACCGAGGGCCAGCATGTCCTGGAGGACCCTTCCCAGGGAAGTGGGGCAGTGGAGGCCCTCTTCTCTGCCTGCCTTCATCCAGCGCTGGGACATGGAGGGGACAGCAGAGAGGAGTCCTCCCCGCCTCTCCTTCACTCCCCCAGGGTAACAGGGCAGGTCATAGCAAGGAGATCACCCTGGGATACAGCCCCACTCCCGCCTGGCTGCCCTGGGACAGTAAGGATGTCTCCCTACAGAAAGTGGGATTTTGAGTGGGATGAGACAGCCTAAGTCTCCCGGGACACTGGTTCTGCATGGGGGACCTCAAAGCTCTGGTCACCTGCATTCACAGCCCTGGAAAGCAGCAGAGCAGGCTCTTTGTACCAACACATGCTCTTGGGCAAGACATTCTCAGCACTTTATGAAGGACAACACTTATGTCCCCCTCAGCCCTGGGCCACCGTGCACACACCCCTCTGGGTTTGGGGGACACACTCTTGCACCCCTCCTCCGCCCTGGCCACCCTGCAAAGCCTCCCAGAGAAGCAGGGAGCAGGGTCTGGAAAGAAAACATCACACACATTTTCTCATACTTGGAAAGGTTACATGGCTCTGGTGGGTGGGGGCGAGCGGGAGGGAGGTGGGGCAAGGCAGAGGCGGGCAATCCTTCTCCAAACTTTGTCACTCCGGCGCAGTGATCCTTGGAGAGCCCTTGCCATTCTGCTGCCAGGAGGCAGGAGCCAATTAAGGGCAATTAGGGTGGAAGCAGAGAAGGCGCCCCTTTAGCCGCCGCCAGAGCGGCCGCTGGGAACGCTGGCAAGGCTCCACACTGTAAGGTTATTAGAGTTCTCCCTCGTATTGTCCTTGGAAGAGATGTTTCAGAGCCGTCTGCTCAGAGCAGCGAGATGAAAGGGAGACGCTCTTTGATGTGTTCACCCAGAGCCTCTGCTGTGGCACATGTAATCAGCCCTAGCACTTCTCCAGCACCTTCCACTGCTATTAATTACCTAGGCCAGTTACCCCAGTATCTGAGGTCTCCCAGGCAAAGAAGGACCCCCCCAGGGCACAGACATAGCCTCTGTCCCACACAGTGAATCCTTTTCCATGATACAAGATGCAGTGAGGGCAGAGAACGGTGATGAGGAGAGAGGATCTGGGGTAGAGGGTTAGCCAGTCTCTGTTAGGCAAGGAAGAGGCGCAACTGAAGACAGTTGCAGCCACACAGGCTGTGGCATGGACCCAGGGCTCTTCCTGGGGGCCTGCATGCTCAACAGCTGGATACTGATGATCTCAAAGCCTCCCCCCTGTCTGCATGTACAGGACACCAAACCATATGGAATGACAGTGGCTGAGCTTGCAACAGCTTTGTTGCTTATTTTGTCCCAACATTTACAAAATTCCCTTCCTTGGCCACCCTTTCCTCCCCTACAGCTCTGGCAGCTGAGAAACAGCAGAGGCAGGAGATGGGGCAGCTCTGTTATTTGTCATGAAGATGTCCCCTTGGTCCACTGGAGAGATGCTTTCTCCAATCTCTGCTCTGCAAGGCTGAGTACTAAATGCCTCTGGGCAGCAGTGTTCTGCCAACATAAGATCTCACCATGGCACAGCATTTCCTAATAAGTTGCTCACAGCACCCTTATTCCTTTCCCCCTTCCCGTTCTGCTTCTCTCACAGGCCCTCTCCTTCCCTGGGGGTCACATCTCCCCGTCCTTATTCTCATGTTTTACTGCTCCTGGTATCACTGTGCACATCCTGTGTCGCTCTTACCAGGTGGAGCTTAGTGTGCTGCCCTGTATTATTCTTGCTGCCAGAGGACCACAGAAAGGGCAAGCTGGAAGAGGAAAGAGGTGCAGCTTTTGCCACTGGGCATGGGCTGTGATGTGGTGGGAAGAAAGTCCATGGTAAGTCACCATCCTCAAAGAATTTGTATTTTTCCTGCGTCCAGGAGCTGCTGCTGGAGGGACTTCAACTTTGTCTTGATGTGGAGGAGAGCAGGAATGCCATCAACTCCAGATGTCAGTCCTGTCTCCAAACTCTGGGCATTGTTCGTTTGAGCCAGGTTTCCCAACACTCCTTTGCAAACCAAGTGACCCTACCTAGGTGAACCATTGGGCAGGTCCATTGCCCTGCCACCTGCCCTCTTCAGCTGGATGGCTCCTTGTGTTTCCCAGCCAGTCAAGCCTGCTGAATAAAGCTGTAATATCTCCAGCACTGTACACAGCAGCATGGTGGGAGCATCAGGCTCTGAGCATGCTGCCTCACAGTCTCCAAAGAAAAGAGCATTTCCCATGGGTTTTCCAGCCACAGGAGCCACCACCCATCTGGAAGGAAGCAGCCAGCCTTGTTCTGAGCAGTGGTTCTTGTAAATCTATCTTCTCTGAGCAGAGGACAGCTGCCTGACCAAGGCAAAGCAACCTGTGACCTCAAGAAGTGAAATACAGCATTGAAAACTCAAAGTGCTGCACACAGACAGAGAGGCTGATGCTCTCCACCAGCTCTTGTGACCTTCTGCTTTTCAGTCTTTGTCAGGAACAGGAATGATCTCAACAGTTTCCTCTCCTGCCTGGTGCTGCCCTTGCAACTGCTGCACTGCAGAAATGCAAGCAGACCTTG
Source organism: Gallinago undulata (assembly GCA_026546715.1). NCBI lineage: Eukaryota > Metazoa > Chordata > Aves > Charadriiformes > Scolopacidae > Gallinago > Gallinago undulata. The sequence continues at coordinate 33,183,834 of JAOTQQ010000023.1, forward strand.
GTGAAAATACCTAAGTGCTGTCAGGTTTGCTGAAGGTCTTTTCCTTTTAAGTCCTACCCACTGATCCCAAAACACCTGAGAGCCTCTCAGGATTTTTGCCAACATTCATAATGCTTTTGTGTAGATCCAAACAGGAAATAGTTCCTAGCAGTTCCAGAATGGGTCCTTGGAAATCTGGTGGGCTAGTTACAATGCAGAGCTCAGAAGCACTCTTCCCACACATGCTACCTCTTGGAAGCCAAGGAAGGATTCTGAGGGCCAGGAAGAGAGAGTGGATGCCACCATGTGGCAGCAGATTCCCAAGTGTGGATCTCGGAGAGCTTCAGGCAGGCCTGGCTCATTGCTCAGGCTGGAGGATGGCCTGGCCCTCCACATGCAGGACTTCAGTGAGGAATTATGACTTTCTGGGGACTGACAGGGAGGTCCCATACCGGTACCCTGTACCTTCCTTAAAGACACCAGCCACATACTCAATGAAGGTAAGATTTATTCTGCAATTCAGCAGCCCTAGAATTTACCATGGAATATTTGTCTGAGAATTATGTTCTAGCACCAAAGAACCATTATTCACAGTGACAGCCTGAAGAACTGAAAACAAACAAAGAACAAAGTCGAATCAAGTAGCTTTGGACATAAACCATCCTGCCTCAAGGCAGAAGACAACTTCTAAGCAACGGAGACAACTTCTAAGGGAGAAACTCTTTTGGCAAGCACATTATCCCGCTGCTGCAAAGCTTCTTGCCTTTCTCTCAGCAGCAACCAAAACCAGCCCACCAGAAAACTCTGGGCTAGATGGAGGCTTAATTTGATCCAGGCTGGCCATTCTTATCTTCTACATTTTCACTGTAAAAAAGAAGAAAAGTTTTGTGTCTTTCTGGCAACGAAGAGAGCCCTAAATACTTGAAGCTAATACAAAAAGATGCAACTGTATTGTTTGTGGTCTGAAGTATGCTGCAACAAGGGCATCATCAACCATCATTCCTATCAAGAGGCTGTTAACTCTGAACTCAGCAACGGCAACTCAAGCCTTAGCTTTCTTCGCTACTGCATGTTGGCTTAGAATGTGCTCATCCCCTGGGCTCTTTACTGCCCTCCTAGCCATCAAAATGCCAATTTCTGCCTCTTCAACAGCTCCTCCAGCGCTTTGCATGTAACTGCTGTACTGATTCTGTACGGGCAGCAGTGTCAGCTTAAAATACATTGGAATAGCAAAAAGAATAGCATGGGGACAACTTCCTGGTTGGGTTCTCTACTTGCATATTTCATCCTGTAAGTACTGCACTTTAATTTGAAGATGTGGATGAAGCTATTGACAAGCCTGAGGACTTTTGCCCTAGAGATCCAAATAGTCCAAAGGGTTCCATTCCCAAAGAACTTGGAGTAAACCTGACTTGATCAGCTGGATCCATGCAAACTACTGGTATATCAAGGTTTAGCTGACTTTGGTTGCTGGGACCTGACCACTCCAGATGTTTTCCCAGTTCTCCAATTCTTTGCTCTTCAGAGCAAACAGGGCTAAGTGCTTACACCATGCCAGCAGACCTCCAAGGCCCTGATCTGATTTACCCCAGTGGAGGATCTAACCTGTTGTTGCTGTCTGAAAAGACCAGGGCCATGTGTCCTTGGGAAGAGCACATAGAAGATCAAAAAGTACGGACTGGGGCAAAATGAAACAGATCTACTGCTTCTGCTTCTCCCTGTGCTTGAACAGGGCAGAGCAAAGCATCAACTCAGGAGGCAGGTAAGCCTGTGGAAGCCAGATAGACTAGATGATCCTAGGTCCAACCTAGACAGTTCTATGACTCTGTGAGACTGGAGTGAAACCTTCAGGACATGTCTAGCTCTCGTTTCTTCATAATTCTCATGAAGATGTGCAGAGATGGGGACCACCCATCTCTGCGGGGCTGGCCTGGCCTGGTGTTTCTTGACCTTCCTTTCTTTGAAATAGCAATAAGCACCTCTAGACCACCACGCAGAGGGCTGAGTTGTAGCACATTGACCTCACTTTGCCTTCTACTGCCTGTTGCCTTTGCTCCTTTTCTGTCAACATGTGAGAATGGATGTGTCTGTCTCCAAAAACTGTCTGAAGTCACTTTGCAGTCCCTTTGACATCTGACAGACCACTTGTGGTCCACAGACGACAGTATGAGAAACACTGGATGGGGTGATGTCTCTCCAGTTGCCTCCCAGCCTTTCTCTCAGGTTCTCTGAAACACGTAGAAAGAAGCAATCCGTGCCCTGAAAAAAGTATTGCATGGAGCAGGCAAGGACAGAGATACCCCAACCACCCAGCTGGGCCAGAGGCATGTCCCTGACCTCCAGCCCAGAGACCTGACTCTCCCAGAGATGCTGCCTGAGCAGCCCAGATGAAGACTTAGTGGCTCCCACTTGCAGTCCTGCCATGGCACGGGATGGAGATGCTGGCAAAGGGCAGGCAGGTAAGGGAGGTACAGTCTGAGTCTGTGGAGGAAGGGAGTGAAGGGGGAGGAGAGAGCTCTCCCCAACCCCACCACACTCCAGCAATCAAAGCCCAGCCTCTGTAATTAATACTATTTAGCCCAGGTTAATGGCAGAGGAAAATGTCTCTTGTCAGCCTGGCTTTGCCCACTGGCCCTGATTTAGCAACATGAAAGCATTTTTTCTGATTAACTGTTCACTGAAGGAGATAAAAGAGATGACCATGAAATGTTTTCTTTAATGTGATGAATGTAAAGGGACTGGTAGAGCTGGGAAGGGTGAGAGGAGAGAAGAGAGAGTGTTCCAACAGCAGATGGGGCTGGGATTGGGAAAGGGGTGTAGGGCAGAGCCGGGGGGCTGGAGCTGGTCTGGTGAGAGGGGCTGCGGGGCAGGAATGAGTGGGCATCCAGGATGAAGATTAGTAATTGAAACATTTCTGAAAAGAATCGCTATGCAAATAACTGTAATTGTTACAGATGTGTGTGTGTATATATATGCCTATATGTATGCTTATATATATGTATGAGGTTTTTTTAAAGCTTTTTATGAAGTCACAGTCTGAAAGCTAAATTTCACTGTTCATCTCTACTACTAAGCTAAAAAAATTGTTGGTAGCTAGGAGACAAAGTGAAGTAGTAAAGCTCCATTTCTAACATGATGTGGGTAGGATATTTTGGGGAACAGTGATGCTGCCTCTGCTTTGTAAAACCATACCAGGGGGTTGAAAAGCTAAATTTAAAAGCTAAACATAGTTTCTTATCAGCCCTTAAAAGGCATTTCACTGCCATGCAGTCCAAACTGCCCTTCAATGACTTCCAAGGTGCTTTTACCTATGCATTCTTGATAGCTTAGATTTTAAACTGCTCTCAAGCTGGACAATGAAATTGGTCTGACCCCCTTAATTTCTGGTTCCTGTGCATGGTCAAGTAGTGACTGGGGACTTGGATGGGTTCCCACCAAAATGGTAAAATACTGATTTAGAAGAGAGAGGGAGAAAATCCAATGAGCATCCCGACTCAAGTTAGTTTTTGCAGTTGTTTGCGGAAAGGATTTTGCCCTGATATTTTTGCGTACTCCAGGAAAGAAGGGGAGAGTGGATAAGATAAAATGGTTTCAGTTAAGAGTATCCTGTTGAAAGGTAATTTGGCACAAGGTAGAAGTTGAAAGTCCTTACAGATAAGTACCAAGTCATACAAGCTGACATGTCTTGTACTAGTTGATCGTGCCAAAGGGGATGCAGCTTTATAGGCAAGAAAACAATCATGTCTTCCCAGGATGTGCAGTGAGAAGCTCAGACACACACAAAAGCATCAGCTGTATTCAACATTAAGTCGGCTGGCCCGTAAGCAGATCAGATGTCCTCTCACCAAGCCCTCCTTTTGGGTCAGCTCAGCTCCTCTCCCAGGGGTCAGAGGAGACAGGAGAGGTCCCCGAGCAGGCAATGGAGACACTGACAGGGAGGTGAGGCTTGAACCCAGATAACAGGAGTGAAAACTAATTTATCTGAAAAAGCACTGTGATTGTGGGGTATAAAATAATGACTGGGAAGTCCCTTTTATTTACTGTGAGGCAATAATAGCAGAGGGCAGATGATAACATTGAAAGGGTGACATTTTAGGGCTCTTTAATCTAGAAGAGAGAGGCTTAACAAGCAGCAGGGTTTGCAATTTAAAGCCAGGCAAATGTAAATAAGAAATGAGGCACATTGCACAGGGGATGCTGGCACACATAGAAACACAGCAGGAGAGGTCTGGGGCTCCCCATCTCTTCAAGGCTTTGTGTCCAGATTTTCTGGGAGATAAAAACAAGGTACTAAGCTCAACTGCAGAGATGGCTGAAATTCAGTGGCTGGTGGTATATAGCAGAGTATTAGTCGGGCTAAGAATTCCTGCCTTTTCTTCATTCAGGCAGAGGCTTGACTGAAAAATAGCCTGCATGGAAGCAGCCACATGCAATGGTCTTTGAGTGGAGGCCTGTGACCAGAAGTCATCGCCGTGACTGCAGGAACATGCCTGCTGAGCACACACATCGACCTGGTGCCAACCACCATGAGAGCTGTACTGAGCAATCCCTCCTGTCTGTGACAATCTGCCCTCCTGGGAAAACAAAATGCTTGAGCCTCTGCACCCTGTAAGTGCTTCCAGCAGCTCGTGCTGGGGCTGCTCAGAGGCACCATCCCCACTGCCTGGGATGCCTTTCCTGTGGAGGCTCTGTGGACATCTCAGGACAAGCCTCTCCCTTGGCATCCTTTCTTTCCCTTGCTCAGAAATGTTTCTGAGGCTCACCCATAGCACCAGTGCATGTTCCCCTCTTCGGGCCTTTTGATGTCCCCTCTTGTTGTGTGTCCCCCAGGGCAGAGCCCTCCCTGAGCTCCCCTTGTCTAATCACGCTGCCTGTTCCCAAAACCTTCATTTCTGTGAACTGTCCTAAGCCTCCTGCAAGCTCAGCTGATGTGCTGTGACCCATCCTGCTAATCTGCAGGCAGGTGCCCAGGCTGCTGGCACGTCGCATCGTAAGGGAAGGGTAAGGGTTTGCCGAAAGCCCGAATTTGCCTCTGATGTGCAGAGTGAGGCAAGAACTGCAGAGCAGGTAGGAGAAACACCGGCAAGCGATCATTAAGCGGTAATGTTTTCCCAGAAGGCGGCAAATCTGTCAGCCTGGAATTCACCACTGTAAACAGTTTTTATTTTAAAAGCGAACAAATAAACTGGTGAAAGTCTCCCAGTAGCAGGTGCTTGCTCCACGCTAAGCCCAGCCTTGCAGCCCATAATTTGCAGTTGTCTGTTTATCCTATCCGCTATTTATAGCAGGTCAAATCTCCCCATCCCACCTCGCGTTTCCTACTGGCTCTATCTTCCTAATTAATGTATTTACTGTCAGTATTTTAATAAAGCAAACAAACAAAAAAATTATTTGAATGAAGAATATAGCCTGTGGCCAGGGTGTTGCTGACGTGAGGTGTTCACAAGGGCAGGGGCCAGCCGGGGACCCTTGTGCTGAGACAGAGGTTGAAGAAACGGTGAGATGGGAAAAGAGACGTCACACAGATAAAGCAAGGGACAGAGATCAAGAGTTACAGGGCAGGGTCTCTCCCCGTGGTGTAAACCGCAGTAATTTCACTGGCTTTGCTTGAACCACCATGTGTTTTGGACCAGCTGTGTTTTGTCCCAGATCTCCAGGTGGCGCAGCCCCTGTGCTGGCTGTGGTAGGGTGGTCCCTGGCTGGGTAGGGAGAGACAGGCGTGGGAAAACTGACATTGCATCAGTCCAAAGGGGAAGCTGTTTAATGAAGAGACTGGCCATGCTTTTGGAGGAGTTTGGCTGGGACACAGAGGCTGCAGACGATTGCAGGCTGGCAGCTGTGCCTGCCTGGTGAAGGCAGACTGCAAATCTGGAGCTGAAACCATGCTGAAACTCTGGGGCAGAGAAAAGCCCTGAAATCCGGGGAGCTATGACACCACCCAACACGGAATAAGTGGATTGAATAAGCCATGTGTGAAAGGACACCCATGTGCCACTGAATCTCACTTTGTCCCCCATTCCTTTGCAGATGTCCTTCTCATTCCAGGTCAGCCTCCACTGACCACAGAAGCCAAGACTTCAGGCATCTCACTGTGTCATCTTTGTATTTTTTTCAGTAGGCTTATAATTCCTTACAAATGTACAAGTTTAAGCATTGTATTATAGCCTCAAGCAGACACTAACTGCGCCTCTCCCTTATTTAAATTCATTTTACCTGCCAACAGAGCACAAGATATTGTAAAGTATAGATATAACTAAGCCCCTGCTTTTAGGGGAGTTGCTTTGGTCTGTGTTAGGAACTACATAGCCCTCACTTGTCTTAAAATCCAAAAACTTATCACCCTCACTGTCACTGCCTTTCTTTCTGAAAGGGGCAGGTTCTTTCATTTCATATTGGGTTGTTTAGGCAGCAAGCTCTAAACCAGAAACTTGCTTCTGGTGTATAGTCCACGAAAAACACTTGTTCTGGATTTTGAACAACTGTGGTTTGCACCCTTTGTCCACCTACTTATTGCCTGAGGGAATATCTTCTCATCTTAGAGAAAATGGTACTGTGATCCGGCTACTCAGCAGGAGGCCCAGGCCCACATCCCAGCTCTTCATGATCCCCTGAACGATTGCAAAGATACCTTTCTCCTCCTCAGGAATCCTCACATCTGGAGAGTGGGGAGAGCCTGGTGGTGAAAGGATGAAAGTGGTGCTATCTGATGGAGCATGCTTCTGCTCACAGGAAAACCTAGACAGCTAAGCGACTTGGCTATAAAGTGTAGGTAGAGAAAACCCAGTGAGATTTCCATTTTTAAGTGGTTCTCTACCCAGGATGCAAATTCTGAACCCATAAAAAGGCCAGTTATGACTAGCTGTTTATAAAAATAATGCAGCTGATCTTAAAGAGGAGGTTTAGGGTGTGTTTTGTTGCTCTTAGGAGGTCTGCACTAAATTAGTCTATTACATTTTTTTTTTACACTGGATAAGTTTCAGGCTGGTTTTTTTTTATAGGGCTGCTAATGTAACAATAGGATGCAACTGGACTGTTAGCAGCCTCAGGCACTGTCCAATGATTCACCAAAGCACTTCACTTGAACCACAGCTGATATTGCTGTATTATTCAGTGTGCCAGACTGGAACATTCAATATTTGGGACTCAAGTTCCTCCCAGACAGAAAGGTGCTTGGGAGGAGCTGCAGCCTATCTCTGGGCTCCTTCCTTTGAAAGAAAAAAAAAATGTATCTGATTAAGTTAATTATGTTTTAGGGAAAAGAAAAAAGAAAAGAAAAAAAAAACCTTATGAGATGTCAGGGAAAAGAAATAAAAAAAACTTCCTGAGAAAATGGCTTGAAACAGTGGATTCCTGTCATCTTAGATATCTCACCTTTCCTACTGGCTCAGCTGTGATTTACATTTCTATCGGTGAAACAATGATCCTGATATGAAACAGCTCTGCAAAGAACCAGAGCAAAATCGATGTATCCCTTCGTGATATTCCAGCTCAGTATTTTATTGGAATGAAAAATAATAGAAAAAGATTTTTTTTTTAAATTGAGATTTGCTTTGGAACCTGGGCAATGGGGTGATCTCTTCTGGAATTGCCTTGGCAGATGTAGTAGCACATGGACTGAATGCTCCAGGAAGCAAGAGCAGGCATTCCAGTTCTCTCACATAAGCAATTTTTTTAATGCCAAATACCTTTTCTGACAAGATTTACAGGGGTCTTAAAGAGTCTTATCAAAAATCAGATTGGAAAAAGGTCTAGTGGCCCTTCCTGTCTGGTACAGAAGGGAGTTAACAGCATAACGATGGGAGAATGTTTAGCAGTTTATGTGATTGCACAAATATTTCTTTTATTCCTAGAAATGGGACCCAAAAAAGGGTTTTATGAGTTTGACAGATTGCCCCATTCTACACTGTCAGTTGCTTTTTTTTCACTTCTAGTGATACACAGCTGCAACGTTTGATGTGCCTGTGAGCCTAAATCAAAGCAGTGAATATCTCCCTAAATATTTCTCTAACAAAACCTGCTCAAGTAGACTAGATTATCTGAAGAAAGAGTGCTACAGGAAGCACCTGCACTTGGGTATTTAGTTCAGCATTGTGTTACCTAATGCTGCTGACCTGTTCTGTGATCTTGAAAAAAAAATGCTTTCTTTTTTTTCCTCTCTGATCCCATTACTCTTTTGTCTTCTTACATGGTAAGTGCTTCATGGCAGAATCTGCCTCATCTCCTTTGTTTGTAGGAAGCTCTGTGTGGCTCAGCCAAAGCCTATAAAGAGAATAGTGCCTGTCACCTAGACAGAACAGCAAAGAGGTCTGTCTCTTTTGCCCCCTTGTGAGTAGTGGCACAGTACCATTTTACAGTGGTGTGCAAGTTAGTGACACGAGTAGAGAGACGAGACCTCACCTTTGGATGCTGCTGCAGTTCCCGGTTGCTGGAACAGTAACGCAGCAATGCAGACGGATTTCCTGCTGATGCCTGATCCAATATAAAGCATCTTAAAGGAAGATCTGTTCAGTTCCAACTTCAAAACAGACCTGAGGGTACTTTCCTTGTAAGTGGAACACCAGAATGGTCTCCTATAAAGCTGGAGCTGCTGCTCTGAGACATGAGTTCAGGTAAGTCAAATCTGTTGGAGACAGCAGAGTTATAAAAACCTATCTTTCAACAACTGGATTGCAATGCGGTAACTCCCTTCTTGCGTCTCCCATACTTACTCTTACAATACCTACCAGTCCTCTTCAAATCCTCTACCTATCTCTGGGCTGCCTACCAGACAGCAAAGGCTGGGCATGGTGCCTGGACAGTCCAGCTCTCCACAGCCTCTTTAATACCTGAAGGGAAGCCCATCAGCTTCTGGTGCCCCAGTCCATGTGCCTGTAGCACATGGCCAAGAGCACTTTCCAACTGCAGGAGCTACTTTGAAGAGACAAGGCTGCCCAGGGAAGTGGTGGAATCACCATCCCTGTAGGTATTTAGAAGATGGGTAGATGTGGTGCTTAGGGACGTGGTTTAGTGACGGTTTTGGCAGTGCTAGGTTGATGGTTGTACTCTATGATCTTAAAGGTCCCTTCTAACCTAGACGATTCCATGATTCTATGATTCTAATATTTTGGGCAGACACAACACACACCAAAGGCAGGCAGATCACCAGAAAAAAGGAGGGAATTTTGTACAAAGATGATCTGAGCTGTGAATGAAAGAATAAGAGCATATGAAAAACGAAGACAGTTTTCTGTACCTTGGATCAGCCTGAGCTGTTAAGACTCCCAGTCTGTACAACACTTCAGTCCTGTGGTATTTAGGCTTTTTGTGTAACCAGGCTACCTGGCATTGGGCTGTTCCATCTCATGGGGCTGGCTTCTTGCAGTTGCTGGACTGAAAACTTGGTTGCATGGCATTTTTGTTTGCAATTTTAATGGGGATAAAAACCATATGAAGGTAATGAAGATAAAAATCTTGTGACATCTGTTTGCACTTTAAAAAATGGCATAAAAACTGAAAGCACACAAATAAGCCCAGCATTTGTTGAGTGATGAGCAGTTTTCTCTCTGCTTCTGTGAAAGGCAGGAGCTGCTAATGACTAAACAGGCTATAACTACAGCTAAGAGCAAGACACAAGAAAATAGCACTTGATTAATAAAGCAAAGTGCCATCTTTCAGCCTTGATAGAGACCCCACACAGGTGGGGTAGGACAAGCTTGAGCAGTCCCTATTGCTGATGACCCCACCAGACTGGCTCAAGACGTAGTCCGTAGTGATTCTGCGGCATGCAGTCAATTGCCTTTATGCCAAATCACCCTGTCACTACCAAAACCTCTTCCTACTCCCTGGAGGTCCAGGTGGTACCCGTGTCACCATGACAGCCAGGTTACCCCCAGGCTTGTAGCTGATGGAATCAGGCAATCAAATGCAGGATGCTCTGGGTTTCTCTTCAAGTGCTACAGACAGTAAAGCTTGGAAGGTCATGGAGGATGTACTAACCAAAGCCTGCAAATGTGCTTGCAGCACCAGAGAAGAAAAAGAAAGGGGGTCACTGGAAATGTGCACATGGGATGAATCCCACCAGCCATCTCTTTCCAACCAATATCCAACAGTGGCCAGCACCAGTGCTCCTAGGGGAGGAAGCTTATAGGGGGCAAGTGTGGAGTAAGCACATCTCTGCTCTTCACCATCTGTCATAGGTATCCATTCCAGCTAAGCAGTTCAGTCAATGAACAGCCAAAGACAGACCCCAGCGCAGGATAACTCATACCCTTTCTGACAGAAGTGGTCATTATTTACCACATTCCTGAGCCTTGCTGACTGCCTACAAAATTATAGAAGTTGGCCTGATGGTAGAGAGCTAACTTAAGTAAGTCAGACAATACTCCCCTCATTCTCTGAGAAGGAAACTCACTGAACTCCCCAGGCCAACTCTCAGAACCCAGCAATAAGAATGGGAATAAAAATTGCATAACTTACTGTTATTTGCAATGGCCCTGTGCCTTCCAGCTACCCAGGCCCCTTCTGAGAACTGCTAGCTTCACAGCTGTTGTTAAAATGTGTGTTATTCCACTGGAATTCCCCACTCTTTAAGTTCTTTTCCTCCACCACTGTTTGTGGTTATGAGGGAAAGGGCAGGTGTTCCCAACTGTCCCCCGTGAGACCATTAGCGCACTCGTACTGAGCCCCCCCTTGCTTGTCTCTTCTTCTGAGGCAATGCATCCCAATATTTTCAGGGTCTTTCCAGACAAGAATTATCCCACAGTCATTCCCACTGCGTTATCTCATATGCGGTGGGTGAGCAGACCTGCAGCAGGGGCTGCACGCCAGCTGATACAAAGGTGTTGGGACCTCAGCAGTATACTTACCCATGCCCACAATGGCAGTCTCCTCCCTGAGTGTTACTATGGACCACTGAGAGCCCCATAAAGCCCACAAGTCAAAGAAGGGCGCCAGGCTGTGTTGTTCTCATCATCCTGGGCTTTCTTCTGCAGTTGGGATCCCTCTTTGCTGAGCCACCCGACAGGCATCTCCCTGAGCTTCTTCAGGTCCCTTCTTGTCCGGCAGGTACTTGCAGCATTTTTACCTCATTATCTCATTATCTTCCTTAACTCATTACACATCCTTCTTGTATTATTGTACATCTTCCTTCCTAGATCATTAAAGAAACCAGTACACGGCAGTGAAGAAGGGCTGCTGACCAGTGAAGCAGCCTTGCCAGAGAGGAGAGTGGGTAAACGGGTAAGTATTATCATATCTGGGTGAGAATGGGTGAAGCTCCAGATCAGGGAAATCTGGGAGTATTGTATAATGCAAGGGATCTCAAGATGCTAAAAATACAAACTTGCTAACAAATGCAACAGTGCAGATTTGCAGCAGAGCCTGGAAAATGGTTGGACAGAAATCCCAACAGCCCCAGACAGTCTCACCTGATCAAGTCCACCAGGCCAATGCCTGTGACTCCAGGGCCTTATGAAGGGGATTTGATAACCAGGATATATCCCACTATCTCTTGCTGGAAAGCTCTTCTTGAGTCCAATGACTCTTCTTTCCTAGATCAGCCTGTAGCAGAGAAAACCTCCTCCTGACTTGTGGGCTTAATTTAGCAGCTCTTCTGTTCTGTGTTGGGTCTGTGGGATGGGAGAGCCTAAGAGGGGCTGTGTTAGAGCCTGGTGCCCATTTGACTGTGGATGAAAGAAAATCCAGAAAATGGATGAGAAAATGAAGCGGGAGTCATCATACTCCACAGACAGAGAGCTGGTAGAGCCTCACTCCAACACATCTGTTAATGTCAGCTGGATTTAAGCACTTTCTTTCTTGGAAGCAAGCGTAAGCAGTTCTCTGAGTAAGATTTCAGAAGCAGGCTTGGGCAAGGCCTGACAGTACAAACGTGACTGCAGTCAGAAAGTGCTCTCCCATTCCCCCCAAACGCAAACTCACTAACCTCTGTAGGATGGGAAACACAGCATTAGGAATGACAGCAAGGATTGCACAACACACTATGCTACGAACGAGGCTTGATTCCCAGCCAGTGTAAATTTGAACTAAGTACTGGGTCAGATCAGAATTCCACCTACTTCATTCTCCTGGCTTTGACAGCAACTAAAGCATAAAAACTGGGCATCAACAGGGTGATCTTTTCCCCTGAGTGGGCCCTCAGTCTCTGACAGATAGCACTGCAGACGTGTCCAGAAATGGACCTTTGGCTAGACCATTATATTTGACAATGAGAGGTTTCTCATTATCTGATGTCTTGTTGGAGCCACTGAGATATTTGTTTTTCAAAATATCCTGCAGCAATGAGTTCCATGGGGTGGTCATATAACCTGTGGAAAGAGGGGCCATTACTGAGCGGAGAGAGAGAGACCAAGCCAATGCACACTGTGCAAAATGCCCTCCCCCTTCTCAACACACACAGAATTGAAGAACTATGAATCTGTCAATCAGTGCTTATGAAGAAATCCTGCAGCTATACCATACAGAAGAAGCTGAAGAAGTCCAAGTTTGAAATGGGTTGCTGGTCATTACTGCGTGAGGCACATGTTCGTGGGAATTCTGCCAAGTAATTTTAATTGTGATGCTGTGAAAATGTTGTGTAAATAATATTTCTGTGATACATATGTTGCAACTTATTACCAAGCCATAAAAGAGCTAAGAAGGAAGAGAC
>JAOTQQ010000023.1:33196555-33216222 GCA_026546715.1 Gallinago undulata
GTTGTGTAAATAATATTTCTGTGATACATATGTTGCAACTTATTACCAAGCCATAAAAGAGCTAAGAAGGAAGAGACTGAAATGCAAAATGCTCTGTGACGCCAGAACACTTTTCTGGTGAGTATCAGTTTGCAAACCGCAATGTAAGTTTATGCCCACAATTCAATTGACCTCCTGAAAGCAAAGGTAAACAGGAATAGGAGGGCGGGCGTCTGCGGTTCCCTATTCCCTCCAGAGAAATTCATTCTCGATCAAGCTCTGCCCAATTTCCCTGGCATTCTCTCAGCCCCTGAGCAACTGGAACCAAAAAACCCTAAAAAACCTACTCCTGACTTAGGTGTGCAGGGAAGGGGGCCTGTGAGGCACTCTTGGCAGTTTTGAGAGCAACCACAAAGCTCCCAAACCTAACCAGGAAACCTGACACCCACTCCAAAACCCACACAAACCAAAGCAAAAAGATGGCTTAAGCAAGCTGTCTGGTCTGAAAGGCTGCACTGCCGCGGTTGGGGAGTGTCTGAACCAAACTCTAGCTGGCCATGACTGAGAAGAAACCCCATGTTATCTCTCTTCCCAAAACTTGCAATCAGATGTTGAACCCTTTGGTTTGCCAGAACTAACTTGTTTCTTTTATTTAAATATGGTCTGGCCATAGAAGAGCATCAAAACAAGCTGAAGAAGCACGAGGTGTATCCACTCCCCCAAGCGCGGCAAATCGCTGTGATTGAGGGCTGCCGCAGGAAGGCAAAGTTTGTCGCCTACTCCACATGGTAGGACCCCCAGGAGTCAGGCGATGGGCTTTTCCCCTTGCTACAGCATCTGGTGGTGTGAAATGCTGCTCCTGTAGAGAGAAATTGTCTCTGGGAACCACTTACCACCACTTGTTTTGGCAAACAGCAGTCATCCGCTGTGTAAGCTGCGACATAGAGGAGTATTACAATTATACACTGCCGGTCCTTCATCTTGTTCAGTCTGTTAGCACCTAGAAGCGTAGAGTCTGAGTAATGGCTTTTCATGGAAAGAAAGGCAAGTTCTAGGATTGAGCTGCCCTCCAGGAGAAGATACTAAATAAAGAAAAGCAATAGCCAAGAAGGTAAAGCCAGAGACTGTCTCAGCCCCAGTGCCTGTTCCAGCTCAGCCTCTCCCATACTTGGACCCTATTCTGCTCCTGTTAAACGTTTGTGTTCAAGGAGGCAGGCTAGAGAAAGGGGAATGGGGATGCTCAGGTGTGCTAAGGGACACGCCAGAGGCACACAGACCTGCTTGCTCCTGCCTGCCTGGAGGGTGGACAGGAGATGAAGGCCCCTGGACATCACCCCCTGCTTCTGAGGCTCCTACAGGCAGGGTTGCTGTCAGCCTGCTGCTGCCAGGCTCCCAGCTCTGGGAAGCTTCACTGGGATGCTCTCGAGGCTGCAAAAGGAGATGAAAAGGACAAGTGGAGGAGGGAAGCTTGGGGGTGCATGATTCCCATGGCGGTAGAGGCACTCTGTGACCCCAAATGGGATCTGGCATGGGAGGGTGGAGTGAAGGGGATGTGCTTGTAGCTCAGCCAACCCAACAGGCAGACATTGCATGTAGAGAGCCACTGGCAGCTTCCTAAATTAAAGCTGTCAGCAGGTTCGGGCCACCCCAGCATAGCAAGGGAGATGTGCACTTCAGCACTACCTCCCTGCCATTTTGAACTCGCTGTATCCTGCAACATCAAGGCCACGGCAGAGCCAGGCTCTGTCACAGGACGGCACAGCCAAGCTCCCTGGGAGCTGAAGTCCCAAATTTCACATCTGCTTTATGAGAGGAAGCGGGCCTGGCCACACTCCCTTCCGGAGAGAGCCCAAGGAAATTAGACAGGCAGAAGAAATGCAGCAGGCACTGAAAACGGAGAGCTGATTTGGGCTGGTGTGAGTCAGGGCTTTGGTAGAGCCTGTTTTCCCTTCTGGAGCAATTGGGGAAAGAATGTGCTGTAGCTCCTGGCCCTGCAGCTCCCTATTTTGTATTCCCAGCTAGGGTGAGGGATGGCAAAATGGGTTGCACTGACAAATTATTGCTGCTCATTGGCAGGGTCGCATCAGTCTCCAGCACAGAGGAGACAGCAGCGAGGGTGGTGGAAGCCAGTCGGTTGCGGAGGTGTCTGGCTGGCTTTGCTCTGTGTGTACACGTGCTCACATTCACATTTATATACTTCTGCAACCACAGGGAAACTGAACTGGAATCAAGATAATTTGAAATAACAGATTGTGATTTCCAAATGGCAAATCCAATCTGAGCTTCACCTTGTGGATGCTACTTCTATAAACCTCCTCTCCTTTCCATCACCCTTTCCCACTGCGCCCCGTCCTCCTGGAGCCGAACCTGCCTGCTAATACCTCTGCTCTCTGCTATTGAGGTGGCTCAGTGCAGCATCCCATTATCCCACATGGGAACGCCGTACTGGTTTGGTACCCCCGCAAGGCGTCGCCTGCAGCACCTGGTGCTCAGAGGCTGGTGAGTAAGATCCCAGGGAGCTCCTCGGAGGAACCGCTGGCTGCAAGCCTTGCTTCGTTAGCTTGAGGTGCTCCAAGAGGCTCAGAGCTGATCAGTCCCAGAAGACAGCTTCCTGAAGCAAGTAAGATAGAGGTAAATTCAGACCCATCTTGCCAGTCTTCTGGGACATATGTTGCTAATCAAAAGTCAACTTGCACATTTAGGATCAAGGACAGGGACACATATTCTGGTGGTAGAGAACATTTCTGCATGCTCTTGTGACACTGGTGTCAGAACATGGTTGTAGCTACCAGTGAGTGCGAGATTTCCCTTGGACTGCACATGATCTAATTCAAAAGCTTAGAATAATCAGAGAGGGAGGGCTGTCCCACAGGTCAGGCATGGAGCTCTGGCATTTTCAGTTTTGCTCTTGAATAAGCTGGATTTGAAGCATGATGTGGGGAAAGCCACCTTACTTGTGCCTCCGTTCTCATCACACAGACCAGGGAACACAGAGCCCTGCCTCCTATTCCAAGTACACAGAACAGAAAGTCCCAAGTCTCTGTCATCCTCAAGACAGCTGTGATACAAATGGTCAATCATCAGAAGATTTTTTTATTCCAACTGTGAATTAAATTTTTACTGGGCATCATTTTCTCTGCAGCTGACAAGCATTTCTGTAGCAAGTTTTGTGAGCCCAGCAAGTGAATAGAGTTCATGCCCTGACAGTAATTAAATGATAGATGCACTTTTGGGTTTAGGAGATAACGTGCTCTAGGGTGGTCCATCAAATACAGAAACAGCAACACACAACTGAAAAGAGAGCTCAAACAAAGGCTTTCACAATGAGACTTTTACAGCTAAGGCATTTTGGATGGTTGGATATGGATTAGTTTCCCAGCCGCAGCTTTGCAGCATGAGCTGAGGCTCTCAGGTTCCTCATCTGTAGAAACGGAACAATAATCCATGCCCTCTTTAAGGGAACATTGCAAACAAATGCAAAGCTATCTAACAGGCCAGTGGAACCTCCAGCAGAAGGAGCCACCAGCACGTGGTGAGACCACGCGCCTGACTGTCTTGATGGTTGCCTGTGGGATCTCAAGACACTAAAATCTTTTCTCCAAATTATTCAAAACAGCAAACTTAAGTAAGCAGAAAACTCAAAGGCAAATAACCTATTGGAAAATGGGAGTTAATGGAGAGTTTTTACTGTGTTGAGTGAATATTTGGTGTGTATTTACTTATATTTTCCCCTCCTAACTTCCCCTTTTATAATTTAAAGCAATTCAGAAACAAGATAAAGATGTGTTTCACACCAGCTCCTTCAGGTTTGGGATCGAGTAACTTTTTTCTTTCTTCAGCTGTTGAAGGAAGCTGATTGCCAGGAATTGCCAAAAGAGCCGATTAGCATCTGCTGAAGGTTGCCAGTTTCTAGGACTGATCAAAAGCCAGGCAGTGCCCTTAATGTCTCCCCCCATCATTGTTCCCATCTCAGCCATCTCTGGTGGCCACCCAGCTGTTCTCCCACTCCAGCTCTCAGATTTACAGTCTGTCACAGCTCACAGCCGCAAGCAGGGCTTGAGCAGGGTTGGCCTGCTGTGGTTGAAAGGACTACCCCTCATTTCTGGGGTCTGCCACCTTGCCTTCCAAAAAATCTGAGCATTCAGAAGAGCAAACAAAACTGCACAGCAAAGTCTTCAAGCAGACGGCTCCCAACGCAGTAGATCTGCCCAAGCATGCAAACAGCTGGATGCAATGGTAACAAGGAACATGGAGTCACTTCTTAGATATTTCAGAGGATTCTTAAGTATTGTTTGGAAGATCAGCATGGCCAGTTGTTTCACAGCTGCTCCAAACACATGAGAAGAGGGATACAGTGAAGATGTGCCACATCACCATTTGGCCACTGGGAGGAAGACACACTCCTTCATCAGCTCACTTCTCAGCCCTGGGACCATTCTCTGGAGTGCTGTCTTTTAATGATGGTTCTTCAGCATCAAAAGATCAGACTATTGCTTGCCAATGGCTGCCATTTTACAGGACTGACCTGAGACCTGCGGTAGTGTTCTACTGACTTGACGGTAGGCTGATGTCTCTTAAAATGCCAGTGGGTGCAAGGGTTGTTTCATGGTTTGTTTTTTTTTTTTTTTTTTTTTTATTCCCAGCTGGTTGTATTCAGTCCTGGGTCAGATACCTAAAGGAAGAGGTCTGAAAACAGCACTGGGACACCAGATGCTGCCATCTCAGCTCTAAGCCTAGCCATATCACCTTCCCTGAGGCATCCTTGGAAAACCCTGAGATCCCTATGAGCCTACAACATAGAGAAACACCCTGCTCGTGCAGCTTTTCAAAGCACAGCCAGTGTGTTAATGCTCTTATCACTCACGTCCCTCCCTGTTTATCTCCTGAAGGCTGAAAGATGCGGTGCAAGGCACTCAGCCCGGGACAGTAGTGCAGCCTGAGGACTCCACAGCACCATTACCACAACATGCTCTTCTGGCTTTGGAGCCTCCTCTCCCCAGCTGCCAGAGACTTGCTCCCCAGAGATGCTCTGGCATATTTATTTGCCCTGATTTCAAATCCCCTCTCTCCAGCCCATGTTAATGTTCACATTGCTGTGCACTCAACCTGCTGCCTCTACAGGTTATTGGAGCAGTCCTCTTCCCCAGCCATTCTTTTCATTTTGCCAGGTCTCTCTTTCTCTGCCCATATCTCTAAGCTCCTTTTTTTGGTTGGGAGCAGACTTTTAGTCTCACTGCCAGGCTCAGCATAGGGCTGTCAGTTCCCCCTTTCCATGCTGCAGGGTTGTGCCAGGCTCTAGAGTCACTGCCTGGGGAAAGGGTGATCCTCTGTAGTCATTCCCCCTCCCTCCACCCAAACACTGGGAGCTGCTTTAGCTCTTTCTGTGCTTTTATCCCTCAAACCAAGAAAATTAACCACTAATGAGAACCATTTGGCTTGGAAGTTCTCATTGCTCTTTCATATCAAGGTCGCCTAAAACTACTCCACTAGCTCAGAGACATGGAAAGTGCTGGTTGTATGGCTTCTGCTCCTCAGATCCAAATGCTTTGGACCTCACAGCCAGTGCAGACTGCTGTTTTGCCTCTGGTCCAACCACTGGGGCTGCTGGCCACTTCTGTGTGGCTGGACCACTTCTGCTGGGCTGGCTGGGACTCTTCTGAACAGTTTCTCACACCAGCAGGGCTTTGCCAGCTCCTAAATTAAGTTTCTCTTTCACTCCCTGGAGCTCCAGGGTGCATCTCCTGTTTCTGAGATTTCTGCTCTGAGCAGAGATTCCTTAAATTCCTTAAGTTGAGAATTTGGTTAATTGCAACAAATAATTTATCTTCCCCACAGTTACGGTGTCTGTCGTTCCTAAGGATCCCATCACACATATGACATGCACTGTGGTACAAAAACGCAACCATCTCCAAAGTAGTGTTTCCCAGATGGGACCCACCTAATGTCTAGCAACACTCACGAGTGTGATGTTTCCTCCAGAGAGCCCAGGCTGTGTCCCCACACCACCATGCAGCACAGAGGGATCATTAGCATCCTTTCAGAGCTGGGAGAAAGCTGGGGTCACTCGGTCTGAGCAAAACAATTGTGTGACGTGTACGGGATGATTTAGCATGCTGGAGTGGGAGCCACGCATGAGATCAGATGCTTGCAATGAGCAAGACCACGAGAACTGGGTGTGTTGCACAAACCAGGGATAGCTCCAGGAGCTGGGAGTCAGGGAAGCTCTGGAGCCCTGCCTAATGGGCGGGTTGGTAAGCAGCACCAAACACTGTTCTTGCACAGGGGGCTGCATAAACACACTCCTTGGCACTTGGGCAGCAAACGAAGAAATTTCTTTTTCCTCCCAAGAATGTATGCAGGGTGGGATCTTGGAGCCCGGCCTTTGAATAACACCAGTGGGGAAAGGCACGCCATACTCTTCCTCTGCTCTACGGGGCCAAGAGGTGTGCAGGTCCCCTCAGGGCTGGGCTGCTGGGGAGCCAACACAAAGATGTGGAAGGATTCAGGATAAAAAGCTCGTGCCCCTGTCAGTCCCAGGAGTTACTGGGATCAGCACCAGGCCTGAGAGATGCTCCTGTGTGCGTGTCTGGGGCCTGAGAGGATTCCCACAGGATCAGACCAAAGGCCTTCAGAGAAGGATGTAGACACAGATTGTTCCTTCAGTGCTTGAAAGCACTCCCATACTGCAGGGAGGCCTCTCTGGATAGCAGGTGGACCAGTTTGACCCTGGATACAGCCAAAATGAGAAGAACTGAGATCTCATGCCTCCTCAGAAGAGCCCTACCTTCCAACAACACAGAGCATCTTCTTCTCCAGCACCCTCCCTGGAGCCAAAACATTTGGTACCATTGACAATGAGGGCTTTCCCTTAATGTGTAATGATTGTCGTACCTCCCATGGGCCCTGTGAGGATTAATGAGTTCACCGCTTTGTGAATGTGCAACAAGTGACTAATAATAATAATAGGAGTGGCATAAATATTTCACAATAAGTAGCCTGTCAGATTCAGCCTTTTCATTCTTTTCCTTGAACTGCACTATGAACTTGTGCTCTCCTTGTGTTTGTCTGTTGATTTAATCGATGAGAAAATCCCATCAGCGATTTTTTTGTGTGTGTGTGTTTTGGTTTGTCCTATGACTTGACCGCAAATATTTGAAATTCAGTGTGTATTAATGGGGGTGGCTCTTCACAAATAGTGGGTGCATCCCTGAGCAGATGAACAAGTATATTCTTTGAGAGGCAAATGACTGCAAAAATAATTCTGCCTATTTTGTGCAAGGGACTGAAATGTGATGCCTAAAAGTATCTTGAGCAGCAAAATACAGTTTCTCATTAAAGTGCAGTAGTATCATACTGCCACAAGTCATCCAAAGGATTTGAACCTCAGCACTATGAGCCCCAGAAAACAAACCTTCTCTGGCTTTGGCTATGGAAACTGCCCTGTGATCTGGGTTCTCCAAGGAACTGGGCAGCACCGCAAATGCAGTCCTTCCCAGGATCTTTATTTCCACCTGTTGCTTAATTTGAATTGTTCCTAGTGCACAATGCTGTATGAGGGCCACGTGTTAGATGACCCTGAGGCATCTGGGGAGCAGCGATAGCTGCATCTCCAGAGAAGCTTCATGGGACCTTGCAAAGGTCTAACATTCAAACACCACCATATAGCTGTGCCCAGCTCATGTGGTACCTTGTCTTCCTCCCCACTGTGAAGCCATATGTTGCTGTGGCGATGCTGGGATGTCATCATTGTTTCCACAGCAACACACTGTGATGTCATAAGGAGAGGATTAGGATGACTTTGTGGCCAGATCAGGCAGAGCAACTGCTGTCTTTAATTACAGCAGTGGGGAACAGAGCTCATCCAGGGATATGGTCATTGCTTTCTCTGGCAGAGTTCCTTCCTGTCCTTGCCTGCCTCCCCCTGCCACCACCGCCAGTGCCCTGACGGGAAGGTCCCTGTCCCAGAGCAAAGGCCAGCAGGTGACATCCCTTCCCTCTCTGACCCGAGCAGGGCTGCTGCAGGAGCGCTGCAGAGCCCAGCCCTGCCAGCGGCGAGGAGCAGGCAGGGACTAGGTGCTGGTACCAATTAGCAGCCTGAATGGGGTTATTACAGGACAAGCTCTGTTTAACTTAACTGCTAACAGGCTGGCTCTGTCAGTTGGAAGAAATCACAGGCAAACAGGCTTAATGGGGGCCCGGAGGAGTGGGGGCAGGGAGCATGGTGGCTTCCTCTCTTTTTGTGAGCAGCATGTTTTGTGAAATACAATTGTAATTGTCCTTCGAAACGCATGTATGGCAGGATGGTGAGCAGGGCAGGAGACAGCGAGTGTTGCAGATCAGCTCAAACCTACAGAGCAGTCTGTGTCCCAAAAAGCTCGGGTCTCGGCACATCTGTTTCACAGGCTCTTTTTGTCACCAGAGAACAATAGCAAGGCTTTCCAGTGCTGCTGCGTGGCTCAGGCTGCTCCAACGTCGCCACCAACCAGACCTGTGCCCAGGGGAAAGCCTCTGCACCTTCTCCTCTCCTGCAAGCCTGGCACTGCACCCCGCTCCTCTGGTGAGCTTCCGGCTCTGCTCCTCACCTCCTGGCGCTGTGCTGTCTCAGCTGCCTTCCAGCCTGGCCTGGTGCCCCGGAGCAATGCTGGTGGCTTGCAGCAGCCAAGCTCCACTCCAGCTCTGCTTAAAGCCACAGCATGGTCTGACAGGGACTTGCAGTTCTCACGAAGGTGCTGCAAGAGTAGAAAACAGATTGGAAACCCTACCTGCAGCTGGAGTTACTGTCTGCAGATTTCATCAACCCAGATGGGTTCTTTCCACAGCAAGTGAAGAGCAGACAAAGCATGGTATTTTCCTGAAGCACAGGACTCTGGCTCGTTCAGAGCACAATGCAGGGGCCACGGAAGTCCGTCGAGATTCCTGCAGAGGTCAGGTGGCTCTGGTGGGACCTCTGAATCCACAGGTCTTTTCTGAATCAGGGACAGCAGCAATGTCTGGTTTTATGAGGGAAGGAATGACACCAACACATTAAATGGCTGGGGTTCTGGAAAACCCACACCTGTTAAACTCGACAGAAATGCTCACTGCGTCTGGATTATACTGGCTTAGATCTAGGGACTTTTTAAGGAAGAAGAAGAACTTCTGCCTTCCTAAATTCTGTATGTTGACCTCTGGGAAGCTGGGCACAGAGGATGAAAGCACGTTATGCATCTTTTATGTGGAAACACTGCCTTTGAGTCCCAGATCATAGCAAAATCTTGCTGGTCCCTCCTACCCAGACTGAAGCAGCTTTTCAGTCTATGGCATCTCATGACAGCATTAGGTGTGGAAAGGAAAAGTGAGGGGTGGTTGAGCAAAAAAGCCCGTTCCTGGTGGGAGGCAGCAGGGGCAGCCTGCTGACAGGCTGTCAAACACAGTGAACAACAAACTTTGCCCGCTGCACTCTGAACTTGTCTCCATGAGAGATCATGGCTCCCAGCTTCTCCTCATTTTAACATTTAGCTGGAGCTGGGCACCCGCTGGTTCCCACAGAGGGCAAGATGCCACTGATTAGCTGCGTGCTCACAGTAACTTGGGATAGGAAACTACGGTGCAGCATGAGGCCCTTCAAAGATTGCTGACCCCTATCCTGTGCTACTCCATTTCTGTTTCTAAGCAGACACTTGACATGTTCACTGTCAGCCGGGTGTTTCTTGTGGAAAATGCAAGAGTGCAAGAGACAGGGCCACTGCTATGCATTAATTTAGTAAAGATTAAGAGCTTGCAATTGAATAAAATTATAGCACTGGAGAGAAAAGGGCTTTGGCATAGCTGGAAGAAGAGCGTAGCAGGGGCTGTGGGGCAGGCACAGGGCAGAGCTGGGGGGCCAGGGCTAGGCTAGTGGGGAGGCTGCAAGCCAGGTGCAAAGGCAACAATAAAGCTGTGCAGTTTTGGATGACACTGGCATTGTGAGCCCATGGCTCATGGTGATACACCAAACACATCTCCAGATGCAAAGCACTGGTTCCATTAACAGAACACACATGGCCTCCTCCTGAGCAGCATCCCTTTGCATGGTGTGGCCTTTTAAAATGTGCCAAAGGGATTGAGTACAAGCAGCACACACATAATAAATGTGACACAATAGAATAGCAATATCACACTCCCAAAGAATGCTGGAAATGCCGCAAAATTCATTGAAGGTGCCCCAACTCCTCCCTAACCTTTGTGCCAGGAACTATTATTTCTAATGTTAATAATGCCTGGTAATAAACAGTGGCATAACTCCAGGTCCCTGTAGACCAGGGGTAATGGGATTGGACTGAAGCAATGTAATCAGCAGCAGAGCTCAGCTTGGATTTCCAGGTTCTTTCTTTTTGACAGCACATATCACAGCTGGAAAAAAGAAGCCACCAAAGACAGGCAGGTAATGGGTTGGTGCATCCTCCCACAGCCATGCCTCAAGTTGCTGGAGTTCAGAGCATCCTGGAAGAAAATGTGTGTCAAAAGACCCTAAGGATTCACACAGGCTTTCCGTCTCCACCAGGGGTAGCACTACCTCATGGGGGTTGGGCCAGTTTACTTGGCTAAGCAAATGCTGTCAGCCAATGGTGAGGTGAAGGGGGAGACAGAAAGCTTTTCCTTGCCAACCTGTATGAATGATGTCCATAAAATAAAGCAGACAGAACCCCTGGACAGGAAGGTGCTTTCAACCTGTTTTTTTTCATCCCTTTGTGATGTGTTGACTGCCCATATCCCTTTCGATATGTCTCTCTGTCTGGATGTGGGAGCCTGGAAGAGTTGCCGACTGACATGAGATGGATCCAAATACCTCAGCCCAGATATGATCTCTTAAATAAGCAACTGGTGTTAACACTGTGATACTGACATGATACAGCATGGCCCTCCTTGCGAACAGCTTGGACTCCTCGTCATGGCAAAACCAGCATCTAGACCAGGGCTTCCTTCCTTTACCAGTCCCTCTACACACCCCTCTGGGAGCAGGCTGGGAGGGGGAGGAAGGGGTTAAAAAACCCGTGGGGCCCTCACGACCCATCTGCCACCTCATCTCGTGTGACAGGAGTCATGCGATGGGGGGGGCAGGAGGGCAGGGAGCAGCTCTCTTTCTCTCCTGTTTGCTGAACCTCTGATTATCATTTCTGTGCAGTCGAGGAGGTGGCACGCCATTGTGCGTCAGCTGGGAGAGCCTGCTGAAAGGGGGGCTTCTCCCTCTCTTAAAGGAGACGGCCCTTCCTAATCCTTCCCTGTGGGAGGAATCACCCTTCTCCCAGACAGCCTTCCCCACTAGGAAAGCACCCTCACAGAGCTCCAGCCCACCCAACCATCCCAGCTCCAGCCCTGGGGGCACTGGGCTGATGCCCCACCAGGGGTGCCCTAGCCTTCTGTGGAGGCTGACAACTAGGGGGGCCAATTAGCACCAACTGCAGTGGTGGGTTTTTTGCAATAGAGGCACTTGGCCATGAGGAACTGGTCCAAGCTCCTCACCTCATTTCACACAGGCAACAGCAATCAGATGGTAATAACCATGGGTCACTAGAAGGTGACCTCGAGGTGAAAGGCTCCATATCCCATTACTGGTTTACTGAGCTATCAGCCTAACTCGTCTCTCCAGCGCTTTGAATCAGAAAATGGTATTGAAGCTCTTTGAGAAGTCCCTGCTGGCTGGTTTTTAGCATTGTGCATTTCCCAACAGACATGTGGGAACTGTAATTAAAATCCTCCATGACTACCAAGCACTGGGACCTTGCCATTAGTATTATGTGACTAGGCAGGAATTTATTGATTTCTTTCTTGAGCTGTGCATACTCACAGCAGACACCAACTCTGATTTTTCTCCTGCTTTATTATATGTGTGTGTGTGTGCTCATCTCACTCTAGCCATTAAACTTCCAATTAGCATCTGCTGGTATTCCATGGCTCTGATCTCTGTCACATCTAAGTGGATTGCATCCCACAGCACTAACAATCCAGTCAGCTCATTTATCCCACCCTGTAATGCTACTTCAGAACTTTTGTGGCACCCATTTCAATCGCTCTTTTTTATTCTCCTTCCTCACAGAATCCAAGAGATCTTTTCCTTCTTTCTCACCATTTATGCCATCTTCTTTCCCCATCACAATCACTTTAGCTGGAAGAAGCCTGGATAGGAAAGGCTAAGGGCTCCACCGCACAGTACCTGTTTTCCCAAGTTTATATGATGTGCACATAGTTCCTTTGCCCTACTCACCTGCTGCCTTGTCTGTGTGTCTGCCTTGCCTAAACTGTGTGTCTGCCTCTCAGCCAGTGTTACAGCTTTGGCCCTCATCATGAGTTTAGGGTTTTCTTCATTCATTGGCCTTCTTTAGCAGATGAGTCACGTTGGGTCCTCTGGTGAGCACAGCTCCTCCTTAGCACTAGCAATAACACTGCTGCAACCACCAAGCCTGAAGAGCTATAAAGCAGATAAGGCTTGTAAGGTGGGGCAATTTCTTTTGATCAAATGACAAAATTTTAAAAAATTGGCAAAAATTTCAGGCACAAAAGCCTCATTTTCAATTTTGAACCACAAGCAGCAAGCTCCTGCTAAGCACTAGCTAAGAACAAATGTTTTGAGCTTAGTTGGGTTTTGGTAATCAACTGGGCAGTTTGAGGAAAAGGTGGTTAGCACCTGTGAGAGGGTGAGGTATGAGAAGTAGTGAGGAATAAGCAGTACCGTGTCATGAAACAGTGTATTTACTGAGTCCGTGAGTCCTACTATTCAGAGGGCCTGTGAATTCTAGCTCCCAGCTCACCCTTTGGAAGTATTTCATAAATCTCCCTTGTGGATCAGGTTGAGAAGTCAGTGGCTGAAGAGCAATTTCTGTGGAGAAAGCCAGGCAGGTGTTTCTGTCCCTCTACGGGTTGCCAAGAGGAGTTCATTTGGGGCTGCACTGCTTGCTCAGTGGCAATGGCAAGGGGAAACATGCTGTACGCTGATGGCTGGGAAATATATGTGTTCATCTGCATGGAATGGTCCATGTCCAAACCCCAAATGATGGCTGCTTCCCATATCAAAGGCACATCTCAAGCCTCTGCCACTCACTGCCTCAACTAGCCCTTCTACTACTGCTCCCAGAGGCACATGCTCTGGAGACGCTGAGGACAGGACAGCAATTTCTTTCTGCAGCATGGCAACCTAAGCAAAAGGTGATCCTAAGGGATTCCAAAACCTAGGCACATTGGGATGTAGGCTATCATCACTCTCTGGGGTGATCTGCCTTCTTTTAGAAGAGTAGGAGAAGTAAGAAAGAGGAGTAGATTTAGGCACCAGCAAAGAGCAACCCTAGAGGGATTTTCTATACAGCCAGCAGACACTCACTGGGCTCTTAGGCTTTGTATTTTACCTCTCCTTTCTCACCCTCAGGGAGTGTCCCTCCAAAATAATCCTGAAAGTGCTGAGGTGGGTCTGGGACCCTATGTCCCAAGTGTTAACTCTTTCTTTCCCATGGGAAAGAGCCTCCAGGTATATCTACAACTCTACATTGCCACAAGAGTTCATCAAGAGAGGATGTTACCTAAACGTTTTGCCTATCATAGGAGGGGGAACAGTAATTTATATATTTGTGTTAAATCAGCAATTTCATTCTGCTTTCTAGCAGGCCTCCTGCTATGGGAGGGGAGTACAGTCATCCAGGGGAATGAGTGAGTACCACAGAGTGAGGGATGGTACCACCATGCATGGGCAGCATGGCCCACATGGTGCTTCCACACGCTGTCCTTCCAGGCTCTGTTCACTCTCTGATCTGCGCTACTCAAGTGGTTTGAGGGTGTGCAACAGACTGCCAGAACAGGCTCTTAAGCTTCCAGCTTTGGTGGAAGTCACCCGAGCTTCTCTAATGAGGCTCCCCAAGTGATTCAAGACCAAACAGCATGAACTGCCAGAGAAGATTTTGAAGTGCTGCAGGGTGTTGTGAGAGAGGGAAGCACAGCTGGCTCCTGCAATTGCAGATTCATAACTCATATAATAATTTAGGTTAGAAGACATCTCTGGAGGTCATCTGGTCCAAGACTTTGCTTAAAGCATGGCAAATCTTTATGTTAGATCCACCTTCACAGATAGATCAAGTTGCTCAGGGTTTTGTCCAGTTCAGCTCTGAAGATCGCCAGGGCTGGACGTTACACAATCTCTGGACAGCATGTTCCAGTGTTTGACCACTCTCATTGTGAAAAAATGTTTCCTAATATCTAATTATATTTTCTTTTGCTACAACTTGTTCTGTCACTCCTTGCTGTTCTGCTGTGCACCTCCAGAAAAGTCTTCATTTTCTATATAATTTCTAATTAGGTATTTGCAGAGATTATGCCTGGGAACAGACAGGATCTTTTTGGCCTCTTTCAGTGTGAAGAGGAGAACAGAAGAAGCAGTATCACATCCTGACCTTGAAATCTTTTCATGTTGTTCAGACATGCACCTGCCACTGAGATCAGAATAAGCCAAATGATCGTTTCACAAGACAATAAAAATTGTGTGCTCAGGAAACAGGTATGATCTGACCCAGCCTGGAGGATCATCTTACTGAATTAACTCTTGGACAGTCCGCTGCTCTTGCTGGTCTGTGCATAAGAGGAGAAGGAGAGACAGAGAGGAGAGGCAGCTCTGGGGAAGTCAGTGATACAGGATAGGAGGAAGTGATCAGGAAAAGGGTCAGAAGTCACGGGCCTTCAGGCACTGCTCTTCTGAGCAGGTTTTACTGTGCTGGATGTGCAGCTTCTTGGGGGTTCCACCACAGTCAAGCTGAATAGTTTCCTTCCTACTTTTTTTTTTTTGCATAGTGATGGCTGAATGTTTTATGCTGCAGTTTCTCAGGGTAACTCTGAAAAGGCTGAGAGAGGGACCAAAGTGACTTGTCATGGCTGGGAGCTTGGAGGAGCAATATAGGACATGGCAAACTTGTCAAAGCTAGAAAGCATATTATGGGTAGTATGTGCCTTTTTATAACAGTGACTTTCCTCCAGCCACATCAATTTCACAAGTAATCAGAAGTGAAGGTGGCAGCCCAAGAGGGACGGTGATCCTTCCAAGTAGCCCGGAAGATCTCTACTATGTAGTTAAGTGCTGGCATTACCTCAATGGGGCTGACTCTTTAATTGGTGTAAATCAGCACAGCCTCTGGAGCTATGCTGGATTGCTGTTGCTGGTGAAGAGGATTGTGACATCCGAGCTAAATGTGCATGATGTAGGCTTGTTCTATGTGCATGTGAGAGGTATCCTAGGAGTTTGGGGCAATATGGATTACTCCAAGGAATCTATAGCTGGGGAATGGAAGAAGAGAAGTCACCTGGACTAAATACAGGTCTTGTATGTCCTGCCTAAAAATCAGAGCTATAGCTTAACACAGGAAACCTCACTGCCCTGGGAGAACAGCAGCTATCTGAACTCTAGCTGGGATAGAGAGCTAAACAATGACACATGGATGGGGAGAAAAGCTCTCCTGTTTCTTAGGAGGCTTTTCTCATGGAGTTGTGGTCTATCTGTTGTTAGGGAGGAAGAAAAACTACAATGGGAAAATAATACAGTGTCCAGAAAGACTTAAATTCATCTCACTTAAGATAGGGGACTCGTATGGCCTTGGCTTTCCTTTATAGACAGTGGAGAGAGACGAACATCCAGAGAAACATCCGGGTCACCTAAGGTCTGTCTGGCTTTTTGTAGAAGTCTGTGTTTGTCCTGTGACTACAGGGAGGGTAGAAGGCGCTAACCAGAACTCTGAGCCTAAGGCATGGAATTCCAATAAGAGCACTCCCTGGTAGCAGTGAACTGGCACGCCAACGCCTGAGTTTTGCAGGAAGGCCAGGGCTCCAATCTTCATGCCAGAGTGAAGGAGACCAGACAGCAATTAAAGGATCGTGACTGTAAAATTAGCACGGAGTGGATCCTCCTGACATACTTTAGCGGAACATTGGCAAGATCTCCAGGAAAAATTGGAATGGAAATAAAAGTTAGAGAAAAGGACCAAGAGAATAAGCAGAAGACTAGAGCAAAGCGCTGGTAAACGTTTGGACTAGAACAATGGCTGGGACATGGGTGGACCGTGGAAGGATTTAGGCCAAGCTCTGACTTGCAAACAAAATTCATGTTTGGATTTGACCCTGCTGATTGTCACGGGTGTTGCTGAGTTTACAGTTTTCCTCACTGGGGAAAGAACATGTAGGGATGAGAGCAATGGGGTCAGGGGTGCCCTCGCACTTCTAGCTTGGCAGATTTCCCTCTCTGAGGACTTTTCTCAGCCTCTGGGAAAGTCCATTTTTGCTACAACCTCATTTACGATTCATGCTCAGGAGGATGCAAAATTTGCAGTTGGTCAGAGCGACTTTGACAGTGGAGTTTGTCAAAGACACTTAAAGCCTGGAATTGCCTACATGTTTGTTTTTATTTTATTGAAATATGTTGTTTTATATTGGGATGTGCCCAGGTGTGTATATCAGGAACAGTTCCCATTGCTTTTCTTCATTTTAGCAGTTCTAGTTTCCTCTCAGATTCTCCCATTTGCTGCAAAAGTTACTAAGAGATAAAATTCCTTTCCTTTATATGCCATTTTGTCTGTCAGAGTTGCCGAAGCAGAAACATTATTGATACCATTCCTTCCTCTCCTTAGGCCAGATGTCTGTTTAAAATTTTATTTTAACACCTTTGCTTTGAATATGGATGTTCAAAGGCAGTCCTCAGGTGCCATAAATGTACTCTCGCTTCGTGGCACTCAGCAGCTTCAGCAGCACATTTGCAAACAGCTCCTGACATTCACACCAAGCTCTGCTGTGCAGCTGCGATGCAAGAGCCCAGCACAGATGCCCTACAGTAGCAAGTCACAGTATTTGACACCAGGAGAGTGGCCCGAGGGTTTGCACTGTGGCTACAAACCTACCTCTAGACAAACATCTTGGAGGGATGAAGCAGAGACTGGCTCAGGGCAGAAAGTTCAGGTGGTGGCAGTAAGATAACTCAGGGGAGGGGAGTCTGTGAAAGAGGTGAAGACTATGGAGCTCTCAAAGAAAGGTAACAGAAGATGTGACAGGCTGGTATGGTGACTATACAATAAACATGAAAAATTGGGAGCGATCAGATTGACAAATGGACAAGGGGATGTGGGGTATCCTTCAGTGGTTTCAAGCAGGAAGAACTTCATGGCCAAAGTGAAAGACCAGAAAAGCCATGAGGAGGAGAAAGAAGGGAAGGGTTTACTCACAGTTGCAAATGCCTGGGGCAGATCCTTCAAGAGAGGAGAAGGAGATATATATAAGAGGGAAGGGAAGGGAAGGGAAGGGAAGGGAAGGGAAGGGAAGGGAAGGGAAGGGAAGGGAAGGGAAAGTAGAAGCTGTTGTCTACAGTGCAGTCATAGCCACAGCTGCAATGAACCATGGATCTACCTAGAGTAGATTTAAATTAGACAGTGCCAGTACTGTCATGTAGGTAGTACCAACACTATTCATGGCGTAGCTGTGGCAGCAAGGGGCGCCCAGCAGTCCTGGAGACAGGCTTGTTACCTACAATCTCCATGAGCTAAAGAAATCATTTTGGGAAGAGAACCAGAGCTGCTCAAGGAGGCAGCAGCAGAACAGGATCACAGCAGAGATACTTTCTGTTCATAGTGGATTAAATGTATGTCTGAATTTGTCTCATTTAAGTCTTCCACGGGCCTGTCCCCTCTAACTGGCAGATGCGGTTCCCCTATGTAGGGCCAGTGTTACCAGTATCTGTCCTACCTGTGGCATCATTGCCCTCAAGGTCTTTCAGGTGGTGCATGAATGATAGCTCTTTCACTCCAGTGGCCACAGGCTTTAGCACATTCGGAGCAAAGGAGTTGGAATAACCTCTCCTCCACAATGAAAATGAAATGCAAGAGTCTTCCACCTCCTCCCTACAGGCAAAGTCCTGGCCTATTAACTGGGATGGCGAGGAGGGGGGCTGTAAAGCAGGGGAGAAACATATCTTTGTATCTGCTTGACAACTTTGTAAGAGGCAATGTTACCATGGCAATGGGTGGTCTTTAGCGAGAAACAGAGTGAGCTGTAGAGTCAGAGTGAGGAAAAGGGGGGGGAGCGATGCTAAAGGGAGGCAGCTTGAAAGTCTAGTGGGAAGGAAGAGATGGGACTGCAGGTCAGGGGAGAGTGGTAATGGTCAAAGAACCGCATTCGGCAATGGACAGGTGGCTATGATAGTAAGCCTGATGTCTGGCATGTCTGACCCACAACAAGGGCTCCTGCCCGAGCTTCTACAAGACCGGCACCTCTGGTCTGAGCCCACATCTTTCCACTGAGGCCATCGCCCATGGCAATGATGGCACTGCAATTTGCCCCTAAGGCCTCCAGCTCGACTGAAAGCCCCGACCTGAAAGTGCCTATTCTGCTGTCCCCCATCCCTGCCCTCAAGTCTTTCAGTGTTTCAGCAGAAGCCCTGTTGCCCAGCCCAAGGCGACCGCACAGCATGGCCACCAGAGAATGGTCAGCTGGCAACAGAAACCCATTGCCTGGGTCAGAGCCAGAGAGGTAGTCCAGCCCCATAAAGAATTACCACTGAAAGCCCAGCAGCGCATGGGAAAGGTCTCCTCCCCATCTTTCATCGTATGCGGATGAGAGAGGAGTTTCTTTGGTCTCGTGTTTTTTGCAAGGGGAGGGGCTGAGTGGCCAGAGCCGTGCATGACTGAAACAGTCAGACGATTGTACGGTAGGTGGGGAGGAGAGGGAACAAAGAACCAGGGCTGACAGCTCAGCACTACCAAGGATAGCATGAAGAAAACCCAGCCTTCTACCCGCCGCTGCCTCTGCAGCATGAGGTGGACCATGCCCCTTTGCGGCAACCTCTTGCCCCAGGGCCTTGGCCCTCGGTGGGCAGCTCTGTGGGCAGGCAGGCTGGATGGCCACGGGCAACCCCTGTGGCTGAGGGTTTGGAAGAGCCCTGGGGGCCCTTGGTCTGGTCTGACCCAGGCCACCGCACGTGAGGATGTACAGGATGGCCGAGCCGGGCATGCAGGCGAGGTAGGCCGGGCTCCCCTCCCCGGCTGGCCCACCCCTGTGCCCCTAGTCCCGGCCCCGGCAGGGCCTGCGGATGAGGGGGTTCACGGGCGGTGGGGGGTCTCCCACGCAGGCCCGTGAGCTCTCGGGCCCCTCCTCACCCCCAGCCGGCCTCGCACGGAGCCCCTGCTGCCGGCAGGTGGCAGGGCAGCCCCGCGCCTCGCCTCGCCCCGGCCTGGCCCGGCCCAGCCCAGGTCCCGGCCCGGCCTGGTCTTGAGGGGAGGCATCTCTCCACGGGGCCGCCTCGACGCCGTGTGGCGGGGCCTCAGAGACCGGCAGGGGGTTTTCCCCGGATGGGGAAGAGACCTTTTTTATTTCCACCACCCGGCAAAGCACAAGGGCAGTGGAGGAGAGAGGGCTGTGGGCTGTCCAGGGGACACCGACAGGGCCCTGGCGGGAGCGGGCCTGGTGCTGCTTGTCCCGTGTCCAAGGCTGCTGTAGGGTGGTTTGATGGGCATTTTTATTATTATTAATGGCAGTCTGTTCACACTGAGGTTAGATTACCGCCCCATTGTGCGAGGCTCCACACAAACACAGTCAGAGACAGTCTGTACTCCGGGGAACAGGCAGTCCAAACAGAAAAAGGCAGCAGAAAGGGCAGGCAGGAAAGAAAGGCAGCTCAGGGAGAGGAAGTGGGTTGGGGGGGGGGGGGGGGGGGGGGGGGG
>JAOTQQ010000023.1:33216232-33287578 GCA_026546715.1 Gallinago undulata
AGGAAGTGGGTTGCCCCCCCCCCCCCCCCACCTCCCGGTTCATCCAACAGGCCAGTGGTAGAAAACAGGCTTTCCAGGCTGCAATGGGCCCCCTCATCCTTTGGACCGCACGATCCTCTTGTGTAAGTGGAATAAATAACCTGTGGCTGTCTGGTTTTTGGTGGTTCAGCATTTGTGAACGCTGACCATTTACCCCTTGGTTAAAGCTAAACCTGCCTTCTCTTTCCCCAGCTGTTTAACATAGATACAGGGAGCTGGGAGCCCATACCATCGTGCTGGGTGCTGTAAAGGTAATTATTAATTGTTGGGGCAGCCCCGCTTCCTGCCCTGCTGGTATCAAGAGATGGCTACCAGGGGACCATTGCCCACCCTGACTGCTGGGGCTAACCTTCCCCAGCCTGTCCGAGGACCAGCTCCACTCAAGACAGGGTAGGCAGCCCTGCAGGATGCAGCTTAGGAGGTTGCCTGCCAGGAGGAGAGAAGGACCACTCCAAGTAGCTGAACTTTTAACACCAGCTTACAGACAGACTTCCAGAGATGCTTTGAGACAGGGGAGGGGATGAGAAGCAATTTGTAGGGGGACCAGCCTGGCCTTTTGAATTCAGCTACAGTTAACAAAGTTGCAGGTTCTCAGTCTCTTTTTCTTTGCCCACTTTTTTTTCCTTCTTTCCCCCCCCCCCCCCCCCATATAAATACCCCGGGGCGGTGTCTTTTCTTTTTGGTATGAATGTGATGATCTTTCAGGGCTGTGATTGGCTCTGAGGCTTGTCATCGGGGACACACCTCCTGGCTTGGGGCCACCGCCTCCCCCTCTTGTGAAAGCTTCCCCTTGTGTGAGCGTAATTACATCAGTTACTCACTAGAGCACAGACCTG
Source organism: Gallinago undulata (assembly GCA_026546715.1). Lineage (NCBI taxonomy): Eukaryota > Metazoa > Chordata > Aves > Charadriiformes > Scolopacidae > Gallinago > Gallinago undulata. The sequence goes on from JAOTQQ010000023.1 coordinate 33,217,108, forward strand.
CTTTAAATTTTGGCCTCTTGGTGATGGTGAGAAGCTGAAGGAGTAAAAAATGCAGTTTTGAAGGCTGTAACACTGTGGATGATACAAGTCACGCTGTGCTCTTTCCTCCCAGGAATTAAGGCTCTCAGTCACACGCAAGGAGGAATGAATATCTGTACTAGTCATGGAAACGGCTACCTGTTTGGAGAACAGAGATGCCACAACAGAGGAGGATTTCTGCTTTCCCAAAGCCTGGCCCACTGAAAAAAATACTCATCAGGTCCCTTTTGAATTGGTGTAAATGAACCAGAAAAGGCCACACTTCTAGGGGCACCAAAAAGGAAGAATGCTCAGAGCAAGAGCTGCAGGGGATGTGGATGATCCCTGGAAAAGAGCAGAGCCAGCTGAACAAAGGCATCTGTATACCAAAAGAAAATGCATTTCACCCAGCAGCAAGGGCCTAAAAGACAGGGCCAGACCTGTCTGGAGAAGAGAGTGCCCCTAAAGAGCAGCGTTCATGTTCCAGGTGGATATTGCAGCAGCTTGACACATTTCTGACAGGTCAGGATAGGAACTTGCAGTGCTTCTGTTGTTGCAGGGCTTGTTGCAGAAAGGGCTGAGTGCTGGGGCAAAAGGATTTCTGGGAGGCTCCAGAGACTTGGATCCTCCACCAGGGTAGATCAGCGTAGCATGTAGGAAGCCAGTGCTCTTGTGACTGAGAGTCTGCTCTGTGCTGGCATGGCAGAGTTTGACTGATAATGAGGAAAGTTTCTGCACAAGAAAGAGAGAAACTGGTGCTCTGACTGGAGGAGAGGGCTCATGTCTTATTGTAGGGCATTTTGTCCTTGTAGCGATGTGACCCTGATGTATGGCACAGATGCCATTGCTGCTTGGTGAGCTGGAAGGATGCAGATGAGGTGTAGAAAAATGCAACCCATCAGTGTGGTTAGGGGAGCTGAGTCCTCATGTACAGACATTTGCAAGGTGTCAGAACTGCTATTCTGAAATGGGACAAACCCAGGCCTTTTCAAAAATGTCTTTCAAAAACTATGCAGGGAGCAACACCTTCCACCCTGAACCCTCCAGCTGTTCTCTAGCACACAGGTGTCTGCTCAGAGCACACAGCTGAGCAGATCCAGCCCTTGTTCTGGATCAGGCAGAGCAAAACTTGAACTGGCTCTCATGTTTCTTGGCCAGTGGATTGAATATGGTTGTAGCCTCTTTTCCCTGTCTGTCTCCTTCAACTTTTTGCCCTCTCCCAAAATTAAAAAAAACCAAACAAACAGCAAACGCACAGCCTGCTGCTTTCTATCATGCATCAGAGAAACTTGTTCCTGGAAATGTCATGAAACTGATTTGCCCCTATGAAAAATGTGGATTTTGATGATTCAGCATTTTCCCATGGAAGAAAAAGCTCCTTTGTTTGTCTGACCACCTCTCAGCAAATGGCTCAATGGCTTGCAGCCCATGTTTCCTCCCAGGGACCTGTTTCTGGAGCTGCTTCCTAGGTCATGGCCCACTCAGTAGGTGGCAGGTGTCATTGGATCAGACAGTCTGAATACAAGCAAGGAGCTCTCATTCATTCTTACAGACATGAAAACATGAAAAATAATGTTGGTGCTTTTTATGCTATCAGGTGTTCTCTGATTGTATGATCTTCAGTGAGACTTGGGTTCTGCCCGTTTTAGTGGAGAGCCCTCAGTACAAGTGTCTTTACCCTGTCACTGAGCTGAGGTTGCAGAAAGGAAGGAGGAACGTATCACAGGAGCCAAGGAGGAGGCATGAAAAGGGACTACAGGCTTCCAGTCCTGAAGGATGAATGTGGCTTGGGATTTAGGTACCCAAACTGAGGGTAACCTCACTGAGATGTGGGAGCTACAGGGTGCCTGACATCTCTGCAAGAGAGGCCTTTCCTGCCCAGTCTATGCCAAGGGCCAGGGAGTCGGGACAGAGCAGACAGTGTTTAAGATATGAAGCTGGTTTTCTGGCACAGAAGGAGCAGGCAGAGGGAGATTGTGGTGCTGGGACAGGTACGTCGGCAGGCCCCGGGCCACTTTCACGTTCTCAGATGCCATATCAGCCTTTGTGCTGACCTCCAGGGCCAGGGTGAGAGTGTCAGCTCCCAGCTTTGCTCTGCAGAATCCCAAAGCATTTCCCTTGCCTGTACACAGCTGCCAACCCACCTTTCCTATATACACTCTTTTCAGGTGGATCAAGCTTTTATCCTTACTGCTATTACAATCCCTAACATTCTCTGCAAACAAACTGTTGGCAAGTGATGAAATTCCTTACGTAGCAACTGAAATGCAGGGATTGCAGGAACAAAATAATAATGCTAGTCATAATAATAAATAACAGCTCCATTTGCTTTAATCCGCAGCTCAGAAAACAACAGCCCAGTCCAAATTCTCATCTGCTGTGGAGATAAAGAGTGTGATTTACTCCGTCAGCTATGGAGAACAGACACACCACAAGGCAGTTATCTTTGGCCATAAACAAAGTGGAGTGGGTTTGCTTTTTAACAGGCTCCCTTCTCCTCTCCTGTGGAGTGCTACTTTCTGCCTTACATAACCCTCTGGGCAACTCCACTGGCCTATTTTGTTTTAATAAACTTGAGCAGTTTAAGTTATGCACCTTCCACTTTTCAAGACGCCGTTGCCACTCCACAGGGCTCCCTTTCTCACCCTGCTCTGCTAGGTTGCATAGGTAGTATCTTGGGAGAAGCTAAATAAACAGCTTCCAAGTTCCAACACAGCCCGTATGTGCCAAGCTTCCTTTTGAATGTTAGCCTTGGAGGTGAGAAGGAAAAACTGAGTTGACTAGGAAAATGCATAACCTTTCAGAAACAGTTTTTTTTACCTTTCTTATCACTCCTTTAAGGTCATAAATATTACGCCAAAGAAGCTATTAGGTTTTCCAGGATTGCAAAGTATTTTATCAATAATAGAGATGAAGCATACCATTCCACTTTTCAATTTTTTGCTTTAATTTTCCTTTTATGTTTGGGTATTTGATCTTAATCTTCCCTCCGTACCTTTCTGTTTCCATCCTGATTGGAGGCAGTCAGACATGGTTAATGGTTTCTTCTAGCCAAAAGCCTATACTGAGATGCAAACAGAAGACCTCTCGGGCATTAAAACAAATTAAGAGAGTAAACATGGAAACTAAGAATTTGGGCACCATGGTTCCTTAACAGGCTTTCCTTCTGGCTTTCCCTCTCTCATGGTTTCTGAGATGGATATAAACTTCTGGAGAGCAATGAGTGACAGCAGTGGTTTTCCATACTGCCTCATCTGCTTGAGTTAATTTAGGAGCTAGGATATATTCTTCCACTGAAAAACATCTGTGAAAACTTGATGCCAGAGTGTTTCTAATTGTTAAATACTGGGGTCTGGGCTGAAATGGCTGCACATTGGTGTCTCCACCAGGAGGTTAGCCTAGGGATCAAATCCTGTAGGAGGCCATCTGAGATTCCCTTCTTCATACACTACAATGGAGGAGCAGATTAGTGTCCTGCTCATAATGAGTCTCCTGCAAATCCCACACTGGAGAAGGATATCCAGAGCTTTAGAGAAACTCTGAAAAGAGGCTCATGAGAGGCCCAATTCTTCACACTGAACTGGAAAGTGTTACGAGTAGACTGCAAAGCTCTACTGAATATTGAGTTAATCCAAGATTTACATGTCATAAGCCTCCAGAAACTGGGCTGTGGTGGGCTTTAGCTAAAGCTGTGTTAGCTAACCTTTTAAGAAACCTCATTTTTCCTTTCTGTGCAGTCTTTCCAATGGGTCTTGTTTTCCTTAAGGAACAGATCCTCGTCTGGCATAACACAGCTTCATCCCACTGAAGCCAGTGAAACTGAAGGTTAGAAGCATATGACCCCAAAGCAATTCCTCTTAATGGTGACATGTTTGCCACCACCAGGCAAGATGACAGACTGAGCACTGGTGATGGAAGAGTAGTGGACAGATTACTGGCATGAAGATCCTCCATTCACACCTCCCATAGTATTTAATAGGAAGAGAGGCAGAAGCAAGAAGGTGAGACACTTTAGAGAAGTTGGCATGAAAAAGAGAGAAGTCTTATTCAAGCTGAGTTAGAGTGGAAAAACTTTTATCAGGGAAGTGCCAAGTATAAATCACTAACAGAGACTGCTTGGTTGAGACAATTCAGAAAGAGGACAGTAGTGAGGTAATTAGTGCCAACTGGCAGTAAAAGAGAACGGTATTACAACCTTGTAGGGCAGCATGCGTCAACCTTTTCCACAGTGTCCCACAGAGAGAGGCTGCTCCTTTCCCACAGGATCAGACCTCCTGCTTGGGGTGGGCAGAGGGGCCAGGAGGGGGAATCTTTGAGTTATTGTTTCAGGTGCCTTGCCAGTCTGATCAGGCATCTCAGCTTCAGTTTATGCTCTGCTCATATTTTCCAGGTTCTTTCTCCAGTCATGCAACAATATGGAAAGACTTCTCCGGTGATTGTGACAGGAAAACCAGGGGTGGGTGGAGGAGGATAAAAGGAATGAGGGGTGTGTCTGTTCTGACAGCTCTGTCCATCCCAAGGGGAGCTTGTAATTCCCAGCTGGAAACTTTGCCTTTGGGACAGTGGTTTGTTATGCTGAAGCCACCCACAGTCTCCTATTGGCAGCAAAGTAGTCTGGTCACTGAGCAGGGAAGGTAAAACCCACTATTCTCAACATCCATTGCAGATAACACACAATATCAATGACAAACTTTTAATCATTTTTTAAAAAATAGGTTAAATACACTTTCTGTGTTTTGAAATAGAGCTATTTAAAATTAAATGTGGAACAATGGCCATCTGTATTAGGAATGAAGCTTAGTATATTTGATAAAAAGCTTCTTTTTGTCTTGGTTTGTTTTAAATATCAAGTTACACTTGCTTCCGGACAAAACATTTCAGAAAGTTGAACCAAACCACTGCATAACCACCTGGAACCAAAGCTTCATAACTCCAGATCCACTCTGAGAGCAATAGCTCTTCCATGAGTAAAAGATGACTATTTTTCCCATTTCAGTTTATTCAACAACTTAGATTCAAAGACTTGCTGATTCAAAGTTGAGAAACTGAATAAAGTTTGGGAAAAGCAGACAAGCTTGTTTTTCCTCTCCAGTCTTTGAGGAAAATGAAGATGAGAGGACAAGATCCAGCAGATCTAAAATGTTGGGGTATATGCTGTCCTGGAACAACCTGTTTAGCCCACTAGCCACTGATGCAACTTCCTTTGTTTAATATTAGCTTTTATTTTCTGTTTTGCAATTAAGGTGGTTTATTTAAATAATGAACTAAGAGTGTAATAAAACAATGGTTTTAGACATTTTAATAGATGCAGATTTCATTCTAAACGCAGCCTGATGTGAATCGATTCTAAAGAAAAACAGTCATGCTATAACAAATTAAAAATGCATAATTCACCATTTTCCAGCATAGAACAATTAAATAATCAAGACCTAATAAAAGCATGTAAAGCTGTAAGTAAGTAAGTGCAGATAGAACTGTCTGCTGGTAACAGTAAGAACAAAAGTTAGTAGATGGGCTCTATGTGGTTTTAAATCAACAGAATCTTACTGGTTACAGCTTAGTGAGTATCAACCTTTCCTTAGGGAAAACTATTAAAAAGGATAAATAGAAAAGAAGTTTTGATATACTATTTAGAATTAAGCTCTCCTACTTGCTAATTTAAATGGGTGATTTAATCTGTTCACTGAGGCGCAAATCTATCCGTTTTAGTCCAGTTCCTCAGTAGTTACCGCATGGGTGGGGTTTTATGTATCTGAAGTTTCAGTTTTGGGCTGTTCTCTGTGAAACTGAAGCCAAACCTCCCTGAACTCAATGAGATTTTCCCCACCCGTTTGCCAGGAGTCTGGAGCAAGTGTTTAGTGGTCCAGATTGGTGACTGTTCAGTTGCTAAAAATCAGTACCCAGTGCAGTTCCTCGCAGGTAGCTTCTGTCGCTGCCTGATGTGTCACTAACAAGTGTTCTTGTAGCACTCTCGGCAGAGGAGCCAAGAAACAAGATGCTTTGATGCTAACATGTGCTAGCAGCTTGTAGTGTACCTACCTATGCTGTACCTCTCTTTCAACCTCTTGCCTGTTTACCAGATCTTTCCCAGCTCAAAATTCACTTTAGACGATGTCAGCAAAGGCCTTGGCAATACCTGTGCAGGAGCAAAAAGCAACAGACATGAAGCAGGTGAATTTACATGATTTGAAAAGTAACGGCAGAGCTAGCACATCTAGTCTGGGGCTGGAAGAGAATTTTGTGAAAACAGTGGAATCATCTTGAAGAAGAAGTAGAAATAAGGGAACACTGTGATACAACTGAAAGTGCCAGTCACTTCCTAGGATTTTTTCTTGTGCTTCCCCATCCCTCCTTCTGTTTTTTTTCCCCTCTTTTTTTCTCTTTTTTCAAAAATCTTTTCCTCTCCTCTCCTCTCCTCTCCTCTCCTCTCCTCTCCTCTCCTCTCCTCTCCTCTCCTCTCCTCTCCTACCTCTTCTCCTCTTTTCTCCTCTTTTCTCTCCTTTCCTCTCTTTGCCACAACAACCTGTGCTAACCCATCCTACACTTCCTACCCATTTGGGTACTATAGGACCTTAAAGCTCCATTTATGTTAGGCTCTATGGGGAGACCAAAGAAAGTAACCCATTCCTGTCTCTAGAAGTGTGCAGCCTACCTGGCGCAGGGCCTTGCTGTGCAGGGATTGCCAAGCCAGCTCAGTGCACAGCTTCAGAGTCTCAGTCCTTCCACGAACTCGTTCAGACCATGATGCGTACCACAGTGCACTGTGCTGCTCAGGCATCTGCTATGGGTAAGGCACAAGGCAAGTAGTAGCGACAGACTGACTGGCAGCGTGCGATGGGATGATGAGGCAAAAGCAGGCAGCAGGCAGAGAAACCTTCTCCTATGTCACATACATTCTCTGCTGTTTTCGTGGGCAGATAGTTCCCCTAGTGAAAGGTACACACTGTGTACTTGCATCTTTACCTACCTGCTGACTAGCCCGTCCATGTAATGAATCAGCTTCTCCATCAGGGAGAGGCCTCTGGAGAGACATGTACCAGCTATTTAATACATTTATTGCAGTTTATTCACTCTGTTTGTTTAATTAGTAATGGCAGAGTTCATGGGTAACTCCATCAGGGAAAATCTTTTCCTACGTTGCATGGCAAATATATACACACAGTTGTCCAGTTGGGCTCCAAAATGACCCATATTGGTCATCCCTGAATCAGTTTCTGTTTTCTAGCCCTCCCCACCAGTTTACAGTTCCTGTTCTTGAGCTCCTTCCTCTGGCTGCAGATGCCTATCAGCATAACTGGAATTCATGGCATGACCTTTGATTCCTTCTGTCCTCCTGCCAGACTCCAGCAGGTCTCTGTTATCAGATACTAAAGCCTATTATAATGTGAAGTGCATGCACAAATTTACCCAGGCGGGTACGCTGGCATCCTTGCCTGATAGTTCCTCCTTCCCAGAGGAGCATGGGCATCTCTCAGCCTCCTTAGGGCCGCCAGGGCCTCTCTTTACATAAGGAAAATATGTTGGCATGAAAGGCAAACGGTTACACATGCTTCTGCTATTTTTTCTTTCTGAATGTAAATGCTCATTCATATCCCATGATGTCATCTTTTGACACCATACACTGATGTTGTGTCAGGTGAAGATGGGATTCTCATCGGCCATCTGCCTGAGCCTGCAGGGACCCTCTGACCTTGGTGCCTGAAGATTTATCCTCATTATCCTCATTCTAACTCAAGGGAGCATCATTTCCCCAGGCAGCGGCAGAGATGGAGGATGTGACTTGCTGAACATCTCTCTATGAAAGCCATGGTGGAGCTGGGACAGAAGCCAGGCCTCATGAATCCCGGTACTACCCTTCTGCAACACCATAGCTGGTTTCGTGACATATACGAGTTCTTCGGAGAAATTCTCTCTCCTGTGCAGATAGCACAGTCATCAGCAGGGCTTCCGCCTGGGCCTTTGGGCACTTGTGCATCACAGGGTGAATCCCACATTGGCTTGACCTGCAGCAGAGCTCCAAAAAGTGCAGTACAGAGAGGTGAAGGGCTGGCTGACCTCCTCCCGTCCTGGGTAGTTTGTCAATGGTTGGGTCACATCACAGACCCTAGACTCTGCAGAGCTGGCCCCAAACAATATGTAACCAGAGCCAGTCTGGCAGAGACAGCAGGACTACCCCAGCTCACCTTGGTCACATCTCTTTACTAGCAGCAGATGCGATGCAGAGAGTGCTCCCAGACTGCATGCTTCCTGAGACACCTCCTAGGACCATTTGAGACACAAAACCCATTATTTCCTCAGAAACCCTCACACAGTGTCCCGATCTGGCTCCTCATGCTGCATTCCTCTTGTGCGAGGGCCTGGCTCGCCCATCAGCTGCCTTGGCCTGCCATTAGGCTTGGGTTGTTCTGCATGAAAACTGTCCCATCTGGTTGTTCTGGATATGCTGTGCAAAATCTCCCTGCCTCTGCCTGGCCTCACGCACGCTGGCTGTGGCACGTATTTCAGATTTGGGCACCCTAGCTGCAGGCAAGCTCTGTTCTCCTTCAGCGGCTGCTGGGTTTGTCAGAGGGTGTTAGGAAATGTTCCCGTGGTGGGTGGAAGCACGTAGGGCCTCTGAGGCAGTTGCTGTGGCTGTGGGGGATAGCTTTGGCCTGGCATAACGTGGTCTTTCCCACCCAGGTCATCCTCTGCGCTGTTTGCAGCCATGCTGCTGTGACACCGCTCACCCACGCTGGCCTCACGCGACCGAGCCAGTTGCCAAACTGGAGTGCCTCAGCTGATGTAAGAGAATTTTAATTGAACTACCATCGCCCACTGCGAGCGGGTGCCAGTTTGTCAAGCCTTAGTGACATTCTCTGGTACCGGGGAGGGCAGGGGGTTAGCATGCATGTTATCTGTGGGACTGCAGAAATACTTCCTGCTAAATGACTACATGTATGACTTTGCAGTCATTAAATGTAGGAAGTGCCTTTTGCGTGCATGATAATACACCATTGCAGGCATCCTGGAAGCTGCTTCCCCCTTGCCTCAGTGTCTCTCAGCTCATCACAGCAAAAATTTTGCCTCTATGAGGGGCGGGACGGGGCCAACAGCAGGCTTAGCAAATCTACCTTCAGCCCACCAAGGGAGAAGCAAGTTCTCATGCCAGGTCCATACATGCAGGAAGCTGTTAAATGTCCTCCCAGACAAACTCCATACAGCATGGTATAGGATAAGAGACAGATTTGGTATTGATCAGATCTTAGGCAATTAAGACCAGTGCAAATTATAACCAAACACTTAGAAGGGAAGAGTCTTAAGTTCCTCCATGATGTGCTTGGCCCTGGAATGGGACAAGCAGCTCCTATGGAGCTATCTTCAGCTTGACGACTCCAGATACAGTCCTGCAAAAAGTACATTAAACAATGCTCTGCAGCAGCACAATGAGGCCGCCTTATGTGCTTGCTGCTTGTTCTCACACTGGTAGTGTGTGCTGTTCTCACACGCAGCTTCACACTCCCTGGTTATACATTAGCAATGACACATTCTTTAGGTCAAGTTTGGACGTAGATTGAAGCCTGATACTAGAAAGTACAGTTGGGAAGAAAGAAAACATCACTCGGGGTCAAATATTTTCTGGTCCCAGGTTAGTAGACAGAACATGTGACAAACCACTAAGTACTGTTATTGATGAGTATTTATTAGGTACCAATAGTGCAAGAGGAGATGGGGTCCTTGGGTCTAAAGGCCTTCTGAGACAAAGATATCAAATAGGCATGCTTAATGCTTGAGTTTTTCCTCAAGGTGGAGGGCACTTCTGTGGATGGGGGGTGGCATAATGTGCATTTGCTGAGCAGTTTAGGGTCTAGGGGTCCCAAGGATGCTGTTTTGGGTTTTTTTTGTGGAGGAACCAGAAGCTTAGCAGAGTGGAAAAGGAGGTACAGGCATAGGCAAAACATGAAGGGGCTACTTTGGTGTGGGATCAACAGAGGTGATAAATTGGGGGCTGAATAGGCAAGGTCTGACACTTCCATCTTCTGGCCACACCCTCCAAATCTCCGATGTACCCAGAAAGCACTGAGCATTCAGAAAGCCTGTGCTTCTCTCCCATGGTCACAGAAGCCAAACCATCAACTCATGTAGTATACTTGACTGGAGACAGGGAAGCTGGGACATTTCCTGTGATAACCAGCTGTTCATACCATCCATTCCTGCTCCAAATGGAGAGCGCCACAATTGCGTGTTTGCAGGCTGGCCTTTTGTCCAGCCCCTCTCTTTTCCTGGGTAATCCACCCTACTGGAACACATTGCAGGGCATCATGCTGTTTGGAGAGAGGGCCTCAGTGTGTTCCAGCTTTGGACAACCTTCCACAACTCCTATGTCATCTTTCACTGGGGACATAGCTATCGCATGCATGCCGATAAAAATCACATATTTAGCTCAGCTGGACCTGGGTTGAATGTGACACCTTAACAAATGATCTCCCATCTATGTGAGGAAAAAAATTAAAAGTAGCATCAACACAATCATATCCCAAGATTAATGCAAACCCATCACCCAGAAAATTTCATTTTTTTAATAATTCAGAATTACATAAGGAAAATGCAAGTAGGAAAGAGAGGAGCAAGTAAAATCAAAATAGATCAAGGAAGAGAGCTCCAGCTGTCTCACCAGCTGCCTTTGGCCACTGACAGCTCAATCTAATTCTTAACACAGGGGCACAGGGTGGATGATGGCAGATCACACTGCCTCCCTTATTGCCTTGCATGAGCACAGTGGCAGTTTTGCTAAAGCACAGGAGAATATTAGCTGCTACCCTCCCCTTTTCCTTTCACGTTCATGCTCTGTGGAGCAGCCATGCTGTGATCTTAGGCCTGATATATATAGCTCTCCCGCAGCCCTCTTTTAAGAGGATGCTTGGCCCAGGGAGGGAAGTGGAAGCAGAACTGGCCACTAAAAGGATTTTCCTGACATATTCCTTTGGGTATTCATCAGAGAAGTCTTTTGGTTCCATTTACTTCATATTTTATAGAGCCTTTATATTCTTCTGGATCAGCAACCTATAGAAGGAAGGACAGGAGGAGAGGCAGAGCTGTACAGGGGGCTGTACTAGCCCACTGAAAATTGCAGACCAGAAGAAAAAAAAAGAATCATCCTTGGTCTCTGCCTTTTTGATTGCATGTGTATCACAAGGCCACCACTTGGTTTCTCTCACCTCAGGGAGGACTGTAGGGAGGAGCCTGCTCAGGAGACAGCAGCTGGTGGACTTTGTACAAGGAGACTCCTGGAGCTTCAGCTGAGCCCCAGCCTCTTTCAGGCAGTGAAGCTAAAGTGGTTTCAGATGTAGCAGAACTTAAGAGATTTGCCAAAGGTCACGGAAAAACTGCAGCAGAAACAGGACCAAATGTAAGACCTTCACTGCAGAGCCACTGATGTCATGGAAGAGACAATAGTTGGGCAATTATTTCTAGTGAGGAGATGCCAAACTTTGATGCCTGAAGAGTCCATGTGAGACATCCCCTTACAGAGTCTCTTAGGGGCAGGACAAGAGCACAACAGTTGTCTCATTTATCAAACCAGCCAATGACTGCACAGGCCAAATCTTGTCTTGATTTACTCAGATAGGTTGGTACAAATATTGCTTGGGTAAAATCAGTGTTTCAGCTGTCAGAAGTGAACATCTTGGCCTAACAGACTGACAAGGAAAGGATGCACATTTGGACAAACCTAATAACTATGCTGTGGTGATGGTTCCTTTAGATTCTCTTGGAGGTAGACGTGGCTCATGTTCAGGAACTGCACTTGTCCTTCTGAAATCCACTTTTCCCAAACCTCTAATGCTAGCTCCTCTGTACAAACCTCCATGCAAAATGACTCAAGCACAGCAGCATGCTGACATACATGGTTTTGCAGATGAACAAACAACAGTTTTTCCCAATGCTTCCATACAGTTCTGCCAGTTGGAGGTATGATTTCAGGAACGTTAATATGAATAAACAAGGTCCTATGACATCTACATTTATTAGGCCTGCATCCCTCCCTTGTCTCCAGATTTCTGACATGACCTTTGATAAGAGAGTGGTCTGCTGGAATGACACTACATTGCTAGGAGCTCTTGTGAGACAACCTCTTATCAAAGGCAGAGCACAGCCATGACCAGCGTGGAGTGCCAGTCCAAATTTACCCAGGCTGCTATGTTGGCATGGGTCCCTAAATTCTCAGCTTCATGGACTTTTATCTTCCCCTGCAAAACGAGGGCATCATGGGCTCTCCTCTTAGCTGCCACTAGCCAGTTTGACACCACAGAAATATGCCCAAGTGTGAACATGCTTCCCAACCCATACATAGAGCTCCCCTCCCCAAAAACCTCAGGGAAGTTATGTTTAAAATATGTGTTTCCCAAGTGCAGCTCTGTTTACTTGATAGTGATTGTTCAAGGAGGTGTTTTTGGCCTCTCCTCTCCCATTCTTTGGTTCTCAACTGAACAAGGGCTGTATTCTTGTCACAGTGTTTATCAGGCAATGAAGGAGAAGCAGCAATGGCTTCCCAGTGCCAGCTGGCACCATGCCATGTGATTGTTGTCAAATGGGTATGTAATAATCGTAATAATATGTTACTCAATTCAAACCTCTCCTGAAATGCTTTTTTTATTTGAGGGAAGGAGGGACAAGGATCTATGACTCTCTGCATGTCTCAGTCTGCCATTCCAGCTGGGACTCTTTATCCTTGCCTATGGCAAACCAGGTGCCTCTGGAAAGGCTGCCGCTAACTTCACCCTGATGCACTCTTTGACGGTGGGGAGAAGGCCCCAGAAGCGGTCTCTGAGCAGCAGAAGAGCTTCTGGACCCCCACTTTGCCTCCTGCAGCTCTCCATGACGTCTGGTGTCTGGGCTGTGGGCGGCTCCAAGTCTGCAAGAAGGTGCTGGAGCACCAGGACAGCCTGTACGAAAGGAGGGGAGTGGCTGGGCCCCAAGTCTTCCCTTCTAACTTTCCTGCCTGTCTGGCTGTTAGGAAGTAGAAGGGAACTCAGTCATTAATAACCCTTGCAGTTTTTTGGCCTCTGTGCTGAGCCTGTTCATGAGAGACCAATTATAATTGCGCTGCAGCCAGAAATCTCAGCTAAATGGCCAACATCCTCAGATTCTAAGAAATTCTGTGGAAGAATTTCTTTGTGGAGAGAGAGAGGATGAGAAAAAAGAGGATTTTCTTCGACACATGGCAGTCTGTGAGTGAGGTCAGGATTTCATACAAAGCAGCTCGCTGTGGCTGCCTCCCTGTGCAGAGAGCCAGCAGGAGGACCGCATGTCACTTCAGACCTAACACGTCTGGCTTTCCCCAAGGGAGAAGAATTTCACCCTCCAGCCATCTCCACAGGACCCCACTGCTACCCTGCTCCTTCTACCACACACCTCTTGGGAGTGGGTGCCTTGGGAGAGGCTGTGCAGAGCCTGAACTGACACCAAGACCTTGGAGAGGGGAGGCTCCTGGCCTCCTGTCATGTTGTCTGAGTTATTGCGTCCCCAGGGGGAATCCTGTCCTAACAGCAAACCTGCACTGTGTGTTTGAACCCATTTAACCCATAACAGAAATTAATGCATTTCATGAATGCATGGGTGTTCTCAGCACACCATGATCCAAAAATCTACATTTCTACAACAAAAATGCTGACTAAAATGATAACAAAATTTATTAAAGTAATGTGTTGGGGGGAGAAAGTAAAATCTCTGCATCAAGGGATTTATCCTTGAGCACATGACAGGTTTGTAGAACAATGCAGGGAGGGAGTGTGTGGAAAAGGCTTTCTGACAGCTGAAGTTTTAAAGTGTGTAACTGTTCTCCATGAGGTAATCCCAGGTACCTTTGCAGGCACACATAAGGAGTTTGGCTTCATGCAGATGGCAATGCAGAAGGGGAGCTGTCTCCTGCTATAGCGCACGTCGTGCTCCTCTTTGCCATGGAGCAGCAGGTTAGGAAAAAACGTCCTGCATATTTAGTGAAACCGGGAATGGGTAGGGATGTGTTCTGTTCTCTGCCAGGGCACTGCAGTACTGCCAGCATTTCCTCACCCAGCAGTCACATACGGAAATGTGGGGAGTTTGGCAGGTGTTTAGACTTTTTTTTCCCTACCCATTCAGTGAGGTATATACCACTAAAAGCTGGGAATGGCCAGAAGGCACACATCTGGGCTGGTGTGGCCACCCGAGTTTAGAATTGTAGTAATGACAGGAAAGGGTTGAACCTCGTGCCATAAACCCTCCTGGGAAAGTATGTGGGGAGACGTGTCAGCCTTGGCTATTCTCTGAGGGGGCAGCAACTACCCCTTGTCAGTTTTGACAAGGTACTTTTGACTCCTTGTCAGGAGATTAAGAATAGGAACCTAGTAAGTGGTCCCAAAATGTCAGTGTTATTTCAGGCACAGGAACAGTTGGAGATGAAATGTTGCTTTCCTGGTTGCTAGAAATGCCTCTTGTGGTAGCTGTGCACCAGTCGCAGAATTAAAAGGTAAAAAGTGACCATTTGAAGGCTAGTGGGACACGAAAAACTAAAGTGCAAAGTTTAAAATACAGGGAATGTAGCTTCAAACATGCTCAGGACTCACTGAGAGTCCTGCACTCTGCAGGTCCCACTGAGACAAGATTTCTAGATTTCTGGGAGAACCTGGGCCTTTTGTCCATTGGTCATCACTGCTAACATTTCCTGGATAAGGCAATGTGCTGCTGAATTATAAGAGTAGATTGCAGACACAGAACCCCACCTTTATTGTAGTTTTATTCAAATAACTTTGGTAGTGTTAAAAAATGCTGTGTTAGTGACTCTGGATCAAGAAACTTCTTTGTCTGTAAAAGCGGTTCAGGAACTTGATCTTTATTACAGTCTGGTCCACTTGCTTCTCTCAGCTTTTGTCCTTCACTGTCTATTGCTGAGAAAAGCCTTTTAGTGCCTATCGTAATGTAGATTCCTATTCACTGAGAATCTGGAGGAGAACATCAACCCCCATGAACTCCTGTTAGCTGAAGAAACCCTTCAGACCTCTTCATGTCCTATTGGGACAGGTGGAACTAAAGACAGACCAGATTCCTGCAAGGACATCTATTAATATTAAAGCAAAAGCCTGGCCCTGGGTGTTGAGAGACTCTAGAAGGGTTAACAAAGAAATTTCTTCTAGCTCTGTCTGATTGCTGCTTTCCTTAGTGTGAGAAAACAATGGGATCCTTCCACACCTCTCATGTGGGCTCTGCTTTAGGCATTTGTACCTAGATAAAAATAATTTCCACAAGCTTCATACTCTTGGCCACGATCCATGCTGGTGCCCACTCCTCTGTGATGATGGCTTGGATTATTTGCAGTTGGCCAGAGTGGCACTGCACTTGCCAAGCCTCACAGCAAAGCACCAAAATCACAGTCATGGCAGCCCTGAGAACACAACTCAAACTCTAATCCCATTATAACGAATCAATGTACTTTGCTTAAACTTTTAATAAGGTAACATGTACCTGAATAACTAGATTTCCTCCTCATGATCATGATCCTGCTCTTGGCGATGACTGGAGAACTATGATAACATAATTTGATTTGAATGGCCTGTGCATGCAGGCACCACCCGGCAGCTATTGATATCAAGTTAGGAGAATGAAGATGAATGGTCCAGAGGAATATTCAATTAAATAGTTTCCTTTACAAAGGTAATAACCTGATGTGTAACATATTTAATTTCCTCTCTTTTTTTTTTTTTTTTTTTTTTTTTTTCTGTCACCAGCTCCGTTTCCAGGGATTTTTATTTAGTTACTTTCATTTTTCTATTCAGCACCCGTCTGGAGATGGATGGTGACTCCCTCTGTCCTCTGTTTCTAGAAGTCACCGCTGCTGAATCAGAGTCAGCTGCCTGTGTCGGAATACGTCGGTAATACCCAGAGCAAAACCTGTGTGCTGTAGAGTCTGGCTTCCCAAGAACTTGTGAGCCAGAGAGCTGAGAGCCAAGCCCTCAACATCCTATGTAGTTGTGCATTTGCAAGCTGCTCTCTACCCCCAGCGAAGAACTTCAGTGAAGAGCTAAGGGAAGAGCTTTCTCCTGACAAGCAAAATCAAGACTTTTCTCATTCCACCTTCTGTAACTAGACTGGATGTTTAAGAAATGCTGGAGTTCACTGAGATGTCTAAGACAGGGTGAGAAGGCATAAAGGAACCCTTTCTAGAGAGCCTCAGAACTGCACTTGCTTTACTTACCATCTGTTTGAAAGGCTCTAGAGCACTCCCTGATTTGTAAAGTTGATCTAAAGGTTATGAAGTGGTGTTCAAGAATGGTCTCCCTTGCCCATGTACTGACAGATCATTCTCCATAACCCAGATTTCTCTCTCATGGACTCAGAAGGTCCCTTGGGGTCTGTGCTGAATTTTCTGACTTGGGTCCAAACTTGAACCCATCTTGAGTGGGAGTCCTCTCCTCACTCTGAAACTTCACATCTGCTCTCCTACATTCTCTTTATTTGTGAACATCCCAAGGAGGATCCTGTGGTACTTACAGTCCACTTCGGCTTTTGGGGCAAGAACATTTCTCCATATCATCATGAAGGACTGCACAGCTTCATGAATTGTGAAGTATTAGGTTCTTTTAAATTCCTTTAAGTATTTTGTAGATATTTTTGTAGCTTTCTACTGATTTAAGGAGGAATATTTCTATCCTCTCTCATACATGAAAGAATTCACTAACAAATGATGACTCATTACCCAAAATCTTTCACTGAACCTCAATCTCTTCTCCCATTCTCTTCGCAGCACGTGAGACATCTGGTGTTTCTTGCTCCTCTAAATGTTCTAATGAACTGTTTCTTCATTAGCATTAGACAAAGGTTGTTTTGTACCCCAATATTACTCTCCTTCCTCAATATCATCCCATTTCTGTTTTTCCCTCCCACTGGCTTCTAAGCAAACATTTTTGAATGTTTAATTCCTAGGTAATTGCATTATGGAATGACTGTCTGGTTTCCATACCTGCCAGCAATAGTAAACCAGCTCTCAGCACTAAAGATAAGACAAATAAACTGAAAATTTGAGTGAATCTGGTCCAAGAGCTCATGGAAATGAGTAGAAAAGCTCCCAATGATTTCCATAGCCTTGTATGCAAGTTTCTGCTTGAACACAGTACAAAATCAGATGAAATTACTTTGGAGCAGGAGAGGCTCACATACTCATATTGAAATGATGCAAGCAGGGAAGAAGAGAGGATGCTGGGAGAGAGAAGTGGGTAAAAAGAGGAGAAAGAAGTTGTCTTTAGTGGACAACAGTCTGAGAGCTGGGTTCATTTAAAACCATATGGGCCAACAGACTACAGAACAGATTGGGAGAACTATCTTTGGCCTTAATTGGAAAGGGATGATAGAGGGAAATATGAACAGTTTAGCAACCAAGAATACAGTCTTTCTGGTTGTACCAAAATCTCACCTACAGCAACATGTTTTGCTTCCTAAATTGTGACTGTACTCAGCAGACATAGGAGTAATCATTAGGCATTTTTTAGGAAAAAAGTACAGAAGCTCAAAAAATACATTTCTTTGCCAGGCACTGCACAAGCATACATGCAGACAGCCAGCCCCTGGACTTTGGAATCTGTAAAGCAATGGCTGGGAGACAATTCTTCTCATTGCTACGGAAGTCCGGGCATGGAGGAGGACATGCGTGCAATCAAAGACCATCAATGGCAAAGCTCAAAGTTGAAGCCAAGTATGGTGCTCTCCATTACTGTTGCTTAACCATAAGATCTTCTTGTTTCCTTGAAGTTTCCTGGTTGAACCTGACTCTTCAATAGGCACACCCTAAAAGTGATGATAGTTATTGTTTATACATTTAATTTTCTACACCTAATGCTGGCCCCAGTAAAATGCAATGTAAAAGCTGAGTCATCATCTTGAGGGATACAAAAGAGCAAAAGAGAAGATAGTACATGGATGATGAAATCAGTGCCAGCAGATGTAAGGAAAAGTCCACCGTGACTCCACTTCTGGCTTCAGCATTGCCCACATGCCAAACTTTACGCAGTGTGGACATTGTGGAGAAATACCACCAAGGCCATTTCTCATTATCTGTCTCCTCAGATGGAATGTGGTCATTAGGCACTGCCAACAAAGGTTTTAGCTTTGATCAGGAAGAAGGCTGTCTGGTCACAATCAGCCCACCTCCTTGACTGTTTATAAAAACCATTTTCAGAATCACAGATGGAAAATGCATTATGAGGTCTTACTGTTACAGCCACAAGCACCACAGTAGCTGATCTTGTCACATCACTTGCAAAACCCAACATGCAGAGCTCTGCCTGGCCAGCCGGCACTCCAGATGCTTTGTTCTTCCCCACTACTTATCAAATCCAATACATTCTGGTAAACTAGACCACATATTTTAGCAATCATCCCATACTGGACATAAAGAGTCCAAGCGACGACAAATTTATCACTTCCCTCAGGAAATACTTTCAGTTATTCCTTTCCTCAGACATTAAAAAAAAAATCCTCTCTTGCATCTTCCTTCCAGATTTAATTTTATGGGTTCTATCTTCTGGACTGGATTTATGAAGGTTTGGTTTGTGGCATAATAGCCCTTCCTGCTCTTGGATGAATTTTTCCTTAGTAGATCATTCAAGCATCATAATGTCCCTAACTTTCTTCCTAACAATAAACTATATGGTATTCTGAAGTTTCTCATGCTAGAGTATCTTAAAGATGGTATATCATTCCTGTAGCTCATTTCGGAACCTTTCTTGGTCATTCTGCTTCCCTCTTGAATGTGGTTATTTGGTAAACGTTTTGTCAATGTCATGCCCGTGGGAAAATCGTGTTCTTTCTGCTAATCCCTATATGCTTAATTAGCTACCAGGAGGAATAAGTTGGGCTTTCTGGTCCTGCCTGGAGCCAGCTTCCAGTGAATTATCTGCATAACCAATCAGAGCTCCCTGGAGTCACTGCTTTCCAGAATACAATCTCATAAATACATAAAGCCTGTCTATATGGACTACTTTCTGCCATATTCATCTAGAGGTTATAACATGCATCACCAGATTGTTGCCCGATTATGAACAGCAGGGATTGCTTTGTATCACTGATCTTCTTTTACTGCCTTTTTGCTTTTCCAGTTTTCTATCCAGATACTCTCCAGCATATGGAGCATGGAAATGCTGACCTAGCATTCTGCTGTCTTCCAGAACAGGGAATACCCCATGTTTCAGTCCACTTCTTCCCCCTGCCTCACCCATATTCAGATAAAACTGTTATTTTTCACTGTCTGTGAACCACCCAGGTTGTAATGTATTTTCTTCCTTTATTTTTTCCCAGTCTGCATCGTGCTGGTATTCTGGTCAGTGTGCTAACTTTGAGGAAACTCTAATAATCCGCATTATTATTTCTTTATTTACATTAAAGCAGTACTGGAGGCTCCAGAGGAGTTACACCCTGCACCTAAGCATGCAACAAGACTGTCCAATGGCACTGAGCAATTATAACCTGAGCAAAATCTAGGGAGAAGATAGGCAGAAGTTAGGAAAAAAAGATTTCACAATAGCTTTGTTTTGCAGATGGGGTGCAATGACATGGAGAAGTACAGAATAAGGATGTGTGTGACTCTGGCTTAGCTGTCAAAACCCAAATTTTCCCAGCAACTGAGTAGCAGGAAATAACCTCACCCAACCTTTTGACCTCCCCATTGCCTGACATTGACATTTGATTTACAAGTGTCTTGCCTTTCAGTTCGCTTTTCACTGCCCTTTTCCATCCTTGCTCTGATTGTCAGCCAGCTGGTCTCTTCTCAAGTGCTCACTCACCTGTGTTGCCTTAGCCATGATAACTTATTCCACAATAGCACACGTCTTCCTGAATGAAGTGATTTTGGCCAAGGGCTCTGTTCCTCAGTTTTAGATTATTTCCTGCCATTGAGACATGAAACTGCTCTTTTTTTGGCTTTCTACTCCCTTTTCAGAACTGCGAAGTCTCCTTTCTTATGAGATACCTCCCAGAGGCCTCCAGATTATGTAAAAATGTGAATTCTCCACACCGTGAGAGTTTTGCCCTGGGTATCCTGCATAGTGTCTTTCTATTGTAGTGAGCACAAAAATCCACTCCCATAAGAAGACAGAGACAGAATCCCAACCTGTGCCTGTGCACCTGCTCCTTTAAAGAGTGCTGGGGCAAGCCAGCTCTTCCACAGCTGGCTAGCAGATGGGGAAAGGTGAGAACAGACAGGCTGCTGTTCAGGGTTTCTGTGGCAGAGTAGGAGGATTGCATTAAGCTCCTCTTAACACATTATGCAGAATCCTAAGTCTTTAGCTGAACCGGGACTACAATCCTCTTATGCGTCTTTGCTGAAATTCCGTGAGTTGCATGCACGCACGCACGCACACACACCAGCACAGAGGAGCCTTCAGGAGCGGCTTACCCCTCGCAGGTGACAAACAACACCAGGCAAGTTTGTGCTGGAAAGCCTGCGAGCCATCAGTCACCCACAGACGAGAGACGGCTTTTGGCTCCCCCAAGCTTAAGGCATGTTGTGATTGCCTTCTTTTTATTTACGGGTAACGGAATTGCTTGTTAAGATTGGCTTGTCCTTTCTTGCTGGGGATTTTTGTGTGTGTGTTTGTTTTCTGTTTCCAGCATATTCATGGGAAGCCTTTACCTCCTTTGACCTCCAGCAACAAGGCAGCTCGTGTTTGGGTTTGACAGTCTGTGAGAGACCTTTGCAATGAGTGAAGCTCACCTCCACACAGGACACCAGGACAAGGTTGGGGTGCTGCAGCTGGGGTGGGCATGACTGCTGGCGCTCCATGCATGTCTGCAAGTGAGAGGGATCCTGCTCCACTTGGAAATGGAGCTTCCCAGGCCTTGTTCCCCGTGCCGTTGCAATAAGAGGGCTTTACCATAGCTGTCAGGGTTCTTCTCCTTCATTGCAGTACTGTGATATCATAAGTATTAATTGGCTATTTATTACATCAGGATTTTCAAAATTTACTTGGGATTTTCAGTGGCTACCCATCTAGGGACTGGGCTTCTAACATTGGCTGGAAAAACCACAATTCAGACCTATTTAAAGTGTCTTACATTGAGGTTCCTAGCCATGTGGCCAAAAAAATCTATGGAAAGAAATATGGGTCCTCTCCTGGGGAGCTCATATTCTCTGCTACCCCAAGGGTAGGATTAGCTGGAGCCCCAGGTCTGTGCTGGACCGAGGCCTACACAAGCAATGCAAGAGCTGACCACAGTGAACTGGAGAAAATGAACCTTGAGCTCTTGCTGCTTACCAACATGAGTACACATTTTTTTTTGGCTTTTCTGCCCTCTGGTAGGGTCTCCTTACCTGTCCTCCCCTCCATACCAGCTCTGGCCAGTGCCTGCAGCCAGGCTGCTGTGAACAGCCTTGTGCAGCAACTGAAACTGCAGAAGAAGCTGGCTTGTGAGCCAGCTGGCTAGGGAACAGTCAGATAAGTGGCATCTTGAGAGCCAAATGCTGGCCTGAGGGTTTCTGAGGTTGGCCTCCAAGGCTTCTCGGCGGCTGCCTATGGCGCCAGGCCTGCAGGCACGTGTCTTGGTCCTCATCAAGGTCCCCTGCTCAAACCCTGCCAGCCAAAGGGACCCTGGCGCCCACAGGGACAGTGGTATTGCCAGTGCCCAGGGCCATGGATGAGTAGTGGCTATGTCCAAGCTGAGGCTGGCCACTGCAGGGCTACCTCAGATCCCACTTGCTGGGACTGTGTGGAGGCTCAGTGGCAATTTTGGGCGGGTTGTCCTGTGGGATGCTGTAACCTGTAACTGCAGGTCTCCTGGTGTTGAGGCATCCTTGGTGCATCAAAGCTTTTGTTTCATCTTGCCAGCCATAGGATTTTTAGGATATTTTCAGTCTATCTGGATAAATTTGAGATTGTGTCAGTGCCTCTGGATTTTTATCAACAATAAACGTGCTTAAAAAAAACCCAGCCAGCTGTGCCAAAAGCATCATGGTATTTTCAGTAAACATCTCCAGACAGGATTATACAGAGTGTTTTTAACATTTGTGTTTTCTTCACACAATCTGTTTCATTTCTTCCCTCTGCAGAAGCGGAAGGCTGGCCACCCTTCAGGCAGAGCATGCCATCCCCTGTCATGGGGGCTAAACAGCAGCCCTGTCCCACCTGAGTCTCGGGCAGCCAGTCCCACACAAAACAGTCTTCCATAGAGAGACTGAAGAGCTGCCCCTCTCCCCAGAGCTGCTGCCGAACTGTAAATAGCTCCAAGGCCTGCAGAAATATTTCATTGCACCCTTGCATTGCCTTCAGCAGGGCTAAATGGTACACCAGCACAATTTTGTACATGCTGAGGACTTCTGTGAGGCAGTGGCCCTGTTTCATGAAGTCTGGGCATATGAAGCTTCACCCTAGTATCTCATTCCCTTAGTGACTTAAGGTGTCCATGTGCCTTGCATGTAACTGGTGGGTTTCACAATCTTGCCTGTGGTGCCTTATCTTTCCATTTGTGGCCTCACCAGCTGCTGACAGTGGCAAGATGCCGATTGCAGTGCTGCCTGCAGCATCCCTTCCCGTGTCAGTCCATGTTGCTCCACATGCATCTCTGCTGCTGCTGCCGCCACACTGTCCAGATCTGGAACATCTCCATCATTCTTCCAACCCCATGCCTTTCACAGCTCTGTCATCTGGCCTCCTGCCTGAACTGCAGTGGACCTGTCAGCTGGTCCAGAGCTTTTTCAACCCTGGTTCCATCAGTACATCCTTTAGCTGTCCTCATTTCCCCCTGGCTCGGGACACATGCTGCTGTGCAGAGGTGTTGTTAGTTACTGTTTTTTGGAATCTCAATGGGGATAGAGTTAAAACCCCCATGGCTGTGTCAGTCTTGACATGTTTTAGGAACAGATGTTCCCTGAAGTAGAAAGGCTCATTCCTGACTTATTTCAAACATACTATCTATAATACCAAGGCCTCTGCTGACATTTTTTATACTTACTGTCCTGTCTGGTCCAAATAGCATGATGGAGGGAAAGCTTTGTTCCATTAGAGGATTCCTTAGTAGCCAGCTGTCTATGGTGCCCTCCATCAAAGCAATGATCATGGGCACTCGAGGACAGTGCTTTTTAGAAGGAAGTGCTCCACTGAAAGAAATCCCACCTGAAGCTGACCCTAAATCTCATGACAAAAGTGAGACTATGCTGGTTTCAAGAAAGGGGAAGAAACTCTTGTGGCTCCTGTGGTACTGAATTATGATGCTCCCCTTTTTCTTCAGGAAACTATAATCTGAAAAATGGTGATTTTCTGAGGCTAATCCGCTGAGCTAGTGTCAGAGCCCAGCTATCAGCTCGAGGTCCAAAGCCACATTCCCTGTCTCAGAGACATTGTGCTCTACATGGGCATTGCAATCCTGGCATTGTACCAGCTCTAATTATTACTTAAATAACAAATCAATCGGAGCTAACCTACCCATCGCTGTTTGAAGCCGGGCCAAGTCACAACTGAGCACTGTTTATGAAATAGTAACCAGAGCTCTGGAAACTGAACTACTATATTTATTCAGCCTGAGGTGAAGTCTGTCACCAGATAATTGCAAAGGGGAATGAACTTATTCCAGTAAGGTCAGTTTTACTGTTTCATCCCTTGCAAGCTCAGTTCATAGTTCCTGTTTGTTAACTGCAACTGAGGTGCACACAGAGTCTTTGTGCTGGGGGATCTCTCTGAGAGATAGGATGAAACGGTGCCTGTCCCAAATAATTTACAGGAGAGGAAGTTTGTCTCATGCATGGTAGTACCAGCGCTTCTTGTTTAAGCAAAAGAATTTCCTATATTCCCTTTGCTTCTACTAGGAAACACTCAGATGAGGGTGTTTTCTAGGCGGCATGTGAGCCTGAAGGAGGAGGAGAAAGAGGAATCTTCCTGCAGGGAAAAGAGCAGGGAAGCACAGAAAGGTTTGGGCAGAGAGGAGATGTCGCATAGTTTGGCAATGAAGGACTGCTGAGGCAGAGGGGAGTGAAAGGGGCTGACACTCAAGAGCAATGCAATACGGCAAATTAAAAGTCAAGATCAAGGAAGCTGGAGGAGTGTCTCTGGCGATGAAGGCTTGTTTTGCTGTTGGCTGCATGCAGCTGCGATCTGCATGCTGTCTGTCCCAAATCTACCAGCCGTTTCTCCTGAACTGGAATCATCTACAGAGAGGCTGCCAAAACCGCTTTCCTGGATATTCAGCAGAGATGCTGGTTGAGCTTCCATTAGAGAATTGGCTTGGCTTCTGGGAATAGGGTTGCTCCAGTCCCACCCCTTTCGTGCTTGCTGCTCTTGGAGTGGCCAAACTATTGTTTGCAGGGCCTGAATTGCAGAGCTGCATGGGTGGAACTGAAACAAAATTCCCACACCCAAAGAGCTGGGCAGCAAGTCCTCATGTCCTCGAGCTTCCTGGGAGTGGGAGCTCATCACCGAGCATGTGTATGTGAATGGTCCTGCTCACAAAGGTTTCAAAAGACCCACTGTCTGGCACACTGAACTGCAGCAGCACCAAGATGCTGCTAACAGTCTTGGAGCTATTGCTTTAAACTTGGTTTGCCACACAACATCAGATCCACCACCTGCAGGATAAGAATCCTTCCATTCTGGTACCTGTCACATGCAGTTCTGCACTTGGTACCCCACTCTTTCAAAGGTCTTATATTCCCATACATCATAGATAGGTCACAAACATAAATATTCACAAATCAGGTGGACAGATGCTGTCCATTCTGGTCATAGCAGACATCTGAATCAGCCTAATGGCTCCATAGCTCCGTTGTCCAGTCTGTGACCAAATGTGATTATTATCAGTTCCTTCAGAGAAATCATGCAAGATACTCTGCAGTGGTTGGTTCTGGACTAAGCAAGCTTGGGGGCAAATTCCTTCTCAGTCCTACGGCCTTAAGATCAGTTGATCAGAAGCAATAAGGCACATTTTTCTTTTGGAAGTCTGACATGTTTAAAATAGTTACTATTCCAACACAGCATTTGGAGACCATTAGAGATACTACCTACTTCTTAAAAAAATATCTTGTTTAGCTCTTGTGCCCCATAGCACCCTGAGACAGTGAGTTCCAGCTAATCTGATGACAGTAAGGTTGTGTGCAGCATTCCGGAGTGTCTTCTGGCTGTTGGGCTGTGGAACTGGGAGTTCAGGATATCTCTCTTCTGCAGCTCGTTCAGCATTTCTATGAGAGCTCATTCTGTCTGTCTTCCCTCCAAGTCAAACATTATTCACTGCTCTGTCTGGAGATTAGTCCCAGAGGCCATTTCCTCTGGGTGGGGGCATTGCAGCAGGCCTATATACAAGTGGGCCAGGGAAATACATCCTTTCTTTCCTCCCACTTCTCTTAGCTCTCCAGCACCATCACTTTAGCAGGGTTCAACGGGATAGCAGAGCTCCCCAAAGGAACCACAGTTCCTAGACAGCTGCACGTTAACTGCCTCAGCCTTTTTTGACAAAGAAGCTTTTTCAGAACTTAGAGGAAGGAAAAGGAATGTATTTTAAGTCAGTTTCCTAGTGAGAACCCAAAAGTAAGGAGCAGCTGCACCTTCCAGTCTGTCTTCGTGCAGGTCTTCACTCCATTCTCCAAGGGATGCCAGGATAATCCCAGTGTGCATGAAAGCAATGTGCCACTGGAAGTCTCCGCCATGTGACCCCGTTGTGAGTCCACTGATGAGCCCTGGCCCCACAACGATTCCGTAGGGGCTCAGTTTGACCTCATCCAGCTCCGTGATGGTAGCCATTGCCCTAAGCAGTGGGAGTCCTGGAGATGCAGGGCAGGACTGATGGCAGCACAGGTTCTCCTGGACACAAAGATCAACACTGTCTCTCAGGAAATCTCAGCCAGTGTGTGCTGAAATGGAAGTGGAAATGGTGCCTTTTCATTAGCACACAGGAGTGCTGGCATGTGCATACTTTTGTGCCAGCAGGTATTAATGCCCATCAGAGTGTGCCAACCAGCAGACACTGTCTAATCCTGGTGTTGTATAATGAGTAAGATAATTGAATGGGGGAACTGAGATCAGAGAATGACAATGAAGCTGTCCAGTACAGAGCTGCTGTGCTCTGTTGAGATGCCAGGGGACAGTCCCCCTTGGAGCCCTCCTCACTCTCCTCGGGGGCCTGACCAGTGCTCTTCTTGAGATGCCTGTGTTCACAAGGGAAGCTATGAAGACACCAGTCAGAACAGAATGGGCAAGACCAATTTCAGCACCAGATACTTCTGCCTACTTGTGCTACATCTGGACATAGCTGGATATCAGAGTCCCATCAGTTTCAGGCTATTATTGAAAGCTAGGGCTGACAAAATCGATGGAGACTCTGCAAGGAATGAACTTCCTCCCCTTCAGCCTGTTGCAGGCCTCTCAGTGTGACTGACTGCACCATAGAAAAGAGTGGACAGCACCCAAGAAAGAGAGAATATCTCTGAGACTATAGTGCTGTAGTGCTGCAGGCATAGAAAATGGACCAAGAGGCAGAAGTGGCAGGTGGATGTCGAGACGACCCACAGATGAAAGATATAGGAAGAGAAGGAAAAGTGGAAATGCAGAAGGAGGATCTGAAGGAGGCATTAAGACCAAGTTATTTCCTTGTATCAGCTCTTCATTATAAGCAAAAACTTCCATCCCCAGGTCTTGTCTCTCTTTCCCATACTATGAAGAATTGAGAGCTCTGAAGATAAAGATCATTCAGTTCACAGAAGGAAGAAGGGGGTTGCTGCATTACTTTGTAGGGCCTCAGGGAAGAGTTGGATGCTTAAGATTTTGGATGGAATTCGAAGGGAACTGCCTTTGAGCAGGCTTCAACTGAAAGGACTGATCTGTGGTGTGCGGCATTCAGGGAGGGGGCAACCACATTCTCAGGATTGTATGAGGTCCTCAGAGAGCTGAATATTTAATTTCTCTAAATGAAGAATTCTCTATCATCTGTCTTTCTCTGAAATTATCCAGAAATAGTGGGAGGGAAGCAAAAGCTGAGGCTAACGCACAACAGCCCTGTTAATCATTTATTAGTGTTTGTTTGGTGCCCGTAATGTGTGTGTGGATATGGCTCTGACGAGCTCTGAACTTCTGGTTCCCATCTGGAACCTCTTGCTGTGCCCAGACTTTGTTCAGACGTTGTTTACCTTCAATTGGTGATCTGGCCTGTCACCAGGAAATTCATCAGTACAGGTATTGATCTATGCAATTGATTTTGTGTTGCTTTCTCCTCTGGGAATGTGTTCACATGAGAGTAACTCAGAAAATATCAAGTTCGGAACGCTACTGTGGAGCCCCACAAGAGTCTTCTGCCATGCGGATGTGTCCTCCCTGCTAGTGAAACTCTCTGTAAAGAAAGGGAGGTTCAAATACCAGTATCTGTTGGTACATTGACCAGCCAAGGTTGAGAGGGTTAAAGGTCTGGGAGGTACAAACTCATTTCTTCTTCTTTAGGCCAGATGATATGTTTCTGTTGAGCAGACATGCCTGGAGAACATCATGAGGGTGTCTTGTAAGAGCCAGACCACTGTGGTCCTTGGGCAACATTCACTTGAATGTTGAAGGGACTTGAAAGAAGCAGTCTGGTCCCTAGACAGAATGGGTGGTTCCTCTGCTCACATCTTCTGGGTTCTCGTGGGAAGGCTGGCATTCAAACTTCTCCCCTGCAGCAGGTCATCTCCAGATGTCTGGGATTTCCACACCACCACCGCTCCCTTGGGAGCTCTGCCATCCTGCCGGCCCTAGGGAGGTGTCGGTTACAGGGAGGGAGCTGGAAGGAAGGAGGGAAAAAGGGGGCTATTTTGGAACATGCAGGCAAAGGTCCTGGGCTGGTTTTAGTTCACAAAGCCAGCTCCCAAAGTCACAGGGAACGAGAGGCTCTCTCTGATGGGAACAGCTGGGATTGTTAGCTGATATGGGAGTGGCACTCCTCTGTGTCCAGCCCTGTGCACTCATAGCACTCTATCACCTATCAGAGCCACTGCTTCCACCATATAGGTTTGTCCATTCTGCAGTGCCTGGGGTCTGTTCAGGCCATGAGGCTCATGAAGCTCAGCATTCCAAAACATTCCCTTGACCCTGAATAGAGGTGAGTATAAACTAAAGAGTTGTACAAAACTGATAAAGAAAGAAAAGTTTGCTTAATTTTAAATGGTCACTGAGAAAAAAAAAAAAAACATTTCCTAGGACCTTTGATCCACCATTCCTGAAAGTAAGATAAAAAGCACAGTCCTATAGCCATTCCTGTTTCCATTCAGCCAGCGTCACAATCCATAACCAAATGCCATAACCCACTGCACTCTAGGCCCTAAGATAGGTGTCTTGAATGTCTTACCCTGTGGACATAGAACAAGACCTTTCTTCAGACTAGATTGTCTTTAAGAAAATAAAAGATTACAAAGAGAGACAAGGGATGAGATAAAATAATAGGAGGAGCATTTCCAGGAAGAATACAAACAAACAGCAGCATTAGAGAGATATTTATTTATAGGCTTACAAAAAGAATGGGTGGAAATCTGCTAACAGACCAATTTTCTGTCTCTATTGTCTTCTGCTGTAGCCATCCTAAATTTTGCTAGTCCCTCTTCTCCACTGAATATGAACTGGAGGACTTGCTAACAAGTGAAACCAAACATTTCCACCCTCCTCTCACCTCAAATTTGGCTCCAAAAACCAGAGTTAGGCAGCTGGAACGTGTTTTCAATAGCTCTGAGGACATCTGACATTAGTCGTCCAGATGCACTGAGCTTCTGAAAAGGGCTGCTCCATGCATATTTTGGAATCTACATTCAGGCACCAGCATTTGAAAGTCTGGGCTGCACTAAACAGCTCTCCTGCTGCTGCAGTACAAGAGAGGGAATAGGACAGAATCCAGCTCTCAGGTATTCTAAGGCAGCAGCTTTAGCCCTAGTATTCAGTCAGCACCTGCATTTGGCAGCAGGTTAGTCTTCAGGCATTTTTTTTTGGCCCATAGCCTTAATTTAAAGGCTCTTGTTCTTGCATTTGTGCCCTGAGCTCCCCATCAGCCATGCCGATGTGCAAAGGAGACTAGGGGGAGATGATCTCATAGTTATATTGGGCACCATTTAGTTCTTTGTCTGCACCTCCCTTTTTCCTCTTCTCAGCTTTTCAGAAGAATGGCCTGCACTCTCCAAGGAAAAGCAGGCTGATGGGGATACCTCAGTCCCTGCCAGCTCTGTGAAAGCACACAGACCTTGCCCCAGATGTTAGCAAAGGTTCCTTGCTGACAGCTCTCTTGGCACCTTCTTCCTGCTGCTCACCTGGGAAAAGGCTCTGGGGATAAATTTCCACTGCACTTTCATAACTCACGTGTTCGTCCAAGCTAGCTCCCCTTCTTTCTTCCTTCTTCCCAAAGACAGTGCTTTTCTCTGCTACACCCAACCCAATGGCAGCAGGCAGGGGCTGCAGCCATGGAAGTGCAAGCCAAGCTGTTTAGTTTGATCAAACCCACTGAAACACAGGTGCAGGGAGGGGAGAAACATTCCAATTTACTGCTGGGAGAGTCTCAATCTCAGGACTCATATGTGAATAATGAGACTGGACAGATTATATCCTGATTGATATCAGGCATATTCAGCGGTCCTTGCAGCTCATGGATGTTTGTCCATTGAATTCATTACCTTGTGGATTAGGACCCATGGACAAAGGGTTCAAACAGAAACCAGAGCTGTAAAGTCTGACAGAGAAGCCTCTTGGGGAAAGAGCTGTCTTGCAGTTACATGTGTGAGAAGGCACTCCTTCAAGAAAAAGGAAGTAGGCGAGATGCTGAAGCTGATTCTCCGTCCTCCGCAGAGGGATGGGGAGACAGGACATAAGATTGGAGGCAATTCCCACTGAGCAGAAGACGGTTCTACAAGTTTCAAGTGGAAAAGTCTTTGGTGTCAGATCCTGGCTGCTCTTTAAAGGCACTGCTTAAGACCATTCCCCCCCATCCCCTCCCCAGTCTTCCTTACTTTCTTCCCAAACGCACGCCCTCTCCTCCTGTTCCCCCCTGACAGGCGACCAGCCCAGCTGGGGCCCGTGCGTGCCGTGCCAGGGGTCAGAGAAGCTGGTATGAGCTGGCTGTAGCATGGGCGAAACGGCACGTATGCACTGCCGCGCTCTGCCTTGTGCCTTTGGTTGCACAGCAACCCGGGGACATGGGCTCAGGTCCCAGCCAGCTGCCGGGGCCGGCCTCCACTGACACCTGGTCCTTAGCGCCCCTCCGAAAGCTGGAGGGGAGCGAGCATCCCTGATGTCAAGGAAAGACTCAGCTGACGGTGCCTGATGCGAGGCTCTGGAAACGCACAGCAAATGCTCCAAGTTCTTGGCAGGCCAAAACAGGGGCTGCTGGATTTATTTATTTATTTTTGGCGGGGAGGAGGGGTACAGGAGAGAGAAGGTTATGATTTAAATATCTACCCTGTTGCCAACCAAAAATGTCAGTGGGGTGTTAAATTACTATTGACTTTGCCGGCCACCATTTGGCCCCCCTCGCCCCTCGAACTCCACTCTCCCTGTGGTGTCTCTCACTCAGCCATCAGGGCTGCTATAAAGGGAAAGCAAGCCTCACTGGCCGACACTGGAGACATTTTATTCCCCCCTTCCCCAGCTGAACCGG
Source organism: Gallinago undulata (assembly GCA_026546715.1). NCBI lineage: Eukaryota > Metazoa > Chordata > Aves > Charadriiformes > Scolopacidae > Gallinago > Gallinago undulata. The sequence goes on from JAOTQQ010000023.1 coordinate 33,247,702, forward strand.
CTGGTCTCCAATAGCAGGGGAGGACAGGGCGCCGTGCTCCCCCCGGCCCTCCCTCCCTCCAGACCTGCCGTCCGCCTGAATGCTCCTTTTGATTCAAAGTTAATAGCTTGCCCTTTGCAAAACCAGCTTGCCTCCCGGCAGGCCCTGCATTGGGTGCTTCAGGCGGTGGAGGGTGCCAAGAGGGGTTAAGGGGAGCATAGATGTGCTCTGGCTGCCTTCTGACTACAGCCTGGGTTTGGGTACTTTTCCCTGCCATGCCTCCATAGCATTTGGTCAATGCCAGATGCTTTCGCTTTCAGATTATTTCATGACTTTCAAGGGATTCAAGGCTTTTAATCACTTCCTGCATCCCTTCACAGACGTCCATCTTGAGGTATCTGCTTAGCTGGGCTCTTCACAGGGTGAAATGAGATGAAAAGTCCTCCGACACTGCCTGGTGTTGCCTTTCATGGAGCTCTCCAGCCAGGCTCTTTCCAACAGTTGCAAGGCACACAGGGGCCATGTAAGGTAGGGTGTGGGCTCAGATGTCACCCTTGACTGATCTTGAGCTATCAGTGGGGTACAGAGATGAAGTACCTAGCTGGGATCATGTTGCCAAGGGCTTAGCTGCAGGGAGAAGGTGGTGTGGATTGGGCCTTTTGGCACTAGCCTCTGTAGGGGAGTGGAAAAGGTGAGGTGAAGGGACCCCCAAAAGAAAGGGAATGAAGGGGACTAGGAGAGCCATAAGAATCTACACAGAGGTAGCTTACTTCCCCACACCCAGGGGAGGCCATCTGAGATCAAGAGCCCCAGATCTTGTGCTGCAGTCAAGCTAGCTCTGGAAACCACATGGGGCAGCACGTAATCCTATCAAAAGGCCTGTTTGTCCTACGGGATTTGAAAGCAAAGCTCTGTGTACTGTGTGTTAGAAGTCGGGGGGGCACACTGGGAGAAGGATGGGCCCTTTGCAAAATCAGGGGCTATATGTTAACAAGGTTGCGCCAAAGGAAAAAAAGTTAATGAAAGGCAGCATGACCCTGCAAAGACTTGGCTTGCTAAGCCTACGGGCTGTCTTTGATTTTGCTTCTGATTAATAATATCAGCCATTTTGCTAATGTCTCTTAAATGAAGTGGCCTGCATGGATAAGCTGTGTAGCAGGACCTCATGAGTGTGGGATTGGCAGGTAGCACGGACTGAAGAAGGGAAGGTGTTCTGGATTCCAGGCGCTGCTTGGGAGCTGAGGCAGACACCCACCTGAAGAGACAGCCACAAAAGCTGAAGGAATCCACAAATTAGAGTGTTTGGAGTAAACGAGGAGGCATGATTGGCTCCATGCCTCCTCCAATCAGTGTATTAGGGAGTTCCAGTTGTTCCAGCCCAAAATCACCACTTTGTTAAGTCGAGACACTGGCAACAGCAGATTATCGTCAAAATTTCATCACCCAGGGCTGAGTATGAGTGTGAGAAATTTCAGCCCAGCGGAAAAAAAACCAAACTCCAAATGGTTTCAAAAAGTTGAAGAAGCCAATGAAAAGAAGTGCTTAGAATAAAAGTGCCACTTTAACTATTAAAGCAGCCAATGTGTAAGTGCATCCTGGCGAGGAGGAGAGACGTCTGATGTGTTCAGTGCAGGATTCCAAAAAGGCGTCCAACTAAGTACACCATCAAATTGAGACTTAGCCTTGTTCCAGCAGGATATTGAATCAGGGCACTCCGAATCAAAAAGCCATTGGATTTCTATTGATTTAAAGGGCCTCTTTTTATCAGCAGCTCTTCTCCTTACAGTTTGCAGCCACAAGAGTGAAGCAGGCTGGATTGTGTGCTGTGTCCCCTGTGAGGAGGTAGTGGGGACTTTATGCCTACCTTGCAGAGTCATTGGTGTTTTCCTGCTCCCCTTCCTGGATGGAGGGTTGACATACAGGTCTGATCAACACTACTGGGAGACAAAGTGGTTCCAAGTGTACAGGACCATATAGCTCTCTACAGGCTTTCCCAGTGTAGATCTTGCCATGCCTTTACTTCCCCAGCTCCAGCTTATCCTTCCATGCTGCACTGCACATCTAGAACATGTGGCACATTAGTGCTTATTGCAAATGGCCAATTCATGGCAGCCCCTTCTACTCCATCTCTAGGATTGCACACTCCCAGCTTCATACAGCCTTATTGCACAAACAAGGTATGGTTGCCAGGGCAGGAACTGTGCCCGTTTTAAGCCCCAAGCTTGTATGTCTACTCCTTACTCTCTGGTATTTATAATATCCCTGCTGCCACTTTTTGTTTTGTTTTCCCATGAGTGGAAAAGAATTTATCTTCCTTTCATCAAATAATCTCCTTCCAATTCCTCTAAAATGGCTTGCACCTTTTGTCTCTCCTTTCATCACTATCTTCCTCCATGGCATGGTTGGCTCCTTGCATCGTGCCTGATCCTGCCTTGCCTGTTGGTATCTGCATAATCTGCATGGAAAGCTCCTTGGGGAGAGAGGCGCATCTTGCTCGCTATTTGTCTAGCATCAAATACACCTCTCGTGCCGTATAAATAATTAACAGGCATCTGTCAAATGCAGGCTAGAGCACACCTGCTCTTGAAGCCTCTAGCTACTGCTGCTTCCGTGACAGCACTCTCAGCTTCCCACGGAGGAGTCATTCTGGGATGTGTGGGGAGGTGTGGTGGAGGGATAGTTGGCTGTGGTACAACCATCACTTTGGGGAAACTACCCTGAAGGGGATGGGCTGTAAAGCTGAGTCATGGTTGCAGGGAAAAAGTTGAACTCCTTGCTGTGTAGCTGGTCCAAGATCTTTAGTGGTTGGTCTTTATTACTTTGCTGCGTCAGATTAAGGGAAAATGCTAGCTTTGATGGGTTGCCAAGTCCTCACTGAATTATAATAACTACTAGAAACACCAGCAAGAGAAATTTTAGAAAGAATAGGAACAGATATATTTGCGTATCAGGTCCTCAGCAATTTTAGCTGGCACTGACTGGGGCCTTCAGCCGTAAAGGGCCACATCACAGTGGAAAGAGACTGATTCTGTTTACAGAGGGTGTCTGTGCCCTGTAAGCCACAGGGCTGTGCTCTGGGGAGGCAGCCAGGCTTAAGGGAGAGCTGGGAGCAGGCATTTGGGCCCCTGCTTTCATGGAGCTTTCACAGAGCTTTCACAGCCCTGTTGTGGAGGGACGCTTGCTGGCTGTGACGCAGGGGGAGCAGCAGTGGGACTCTTGCAGTGCTCCCAGTCTGCTGGGGCACATGCCTTCCTCCCGGACCCCACTCAGACACTGAACCACAACGCTGCATGCTCAGGTCCAAGACTGGCCCTTTTCAGTTTCCATTGTCTGTCTCAAAGACAAGCCACGGCAAGTCTCATAGGACTTTGGGATGCTGCATGTGGCAAGACTGATGTTGGAAGTCTGGGTATTCACCTCTGTGCAGAGAAAAAAATACCCAACCAACAAGCAGACCAAAACCCCAGCCCCAGACATTTTTCCCTGCCAAGAACCATGTTTTTCTTATGCAGTGCAGGGAGCTGGCTACTATGAGAACTAACCCAGGTTCAGCTGCAGGACCTAATAAGAAGCCATTTGCTACCACAGCAGGAAATCTGCGTGCAGCCGGACGGCAGGTTGGCACAAGAGCAATGCTGATCCAGTTGTGTGAGAGGCTGAGCATCCTCACAGGATCAATCTCTTCCTGCAAAATGAGGCGCTTGAGAAGTGCCAGGAATATCATGGACTGATGTTTTGGAAACAGATTGTCTCAGCGGAGACCCCATTATGTTGATGTAGCTGCAAGAAACGTCTCATTTAGCATCATGCTATGAAAGACAGGAGGGTTTTATATGAACCACAAGCAAGAGACACATCTCAGAGGTAATATGATGTAAGAACATCCCATAGTGTTTGTGCAGGACTGTGGCAAAGTTTCATAGGGCACTTGGGTCAGGATGGAGCATGTTTTAACTTTGTTGTTATACTGGGGCCCCGGACCACAAGAGTAATCCAGACCCTCAGTGTTTCCAATATACGCAAAGAAAGTTTTCCTGAGCTTCAGACTACTCTCAGTACTGTCAGCCCAACATGTTCCTTTTGATAATGTGTGTCTGCTCAGCAGCCAAAAGAAAAGCAAAATACATTTGAGGGGAGGGAGTGGGGAGAAATGTTATGAAATAAAAGATCAGAGGATCAAGAGCACTTTTGAGGCTCAAACATGCCACACACAAGCTTTGGGCCTGTGGTCAGCCGGAAAACATCAGTTTAAAATTCCACAATAGCCCTGGTATTTAATCCTTCTAATGCAAATTCCCCCCACCCCAGTCCTAGATCGGCACTACTACTGTGGTGGCACAACCCGAGCCTTTAAGCCCTTTTGAAGTATGCAAGAGTCCCTGTTTCTCAGCAGGAGGGCTGGGAAGCTATGTCAACAATGTCAAAAATGTTCCTGTGATTACTGTACCTTTCTGAGCAAAAACCAGGAGAGAAAGCAATTAATGCCTCTTAATCTAGCTCATAAATAAAACTTGTTCTCCATGGAAGCCTCATCTCTGTAGCCCCTAATTAGGATGGCTCTCTGTCACCTCCAAACCTGCAACAGTGGGAGGAAGGATACCCAGTATCTCCCTCTGCCCAACACAAGAGTTAGATGTACAGTTCTGCAAGCAAAGCTACATTTCTGAATGCAGCTGCAAGCAGTACTGTGTGCCTCTGTGATATTCTCCATGATCCAGTTCCCAAAGCAGACAGATATTGTGGGATCTGGGCATCGGGGTCTCGACCAACCCCTGTGCTGAGCAGCTCTAATCCAAAATGTACAAAGGGTGACGCAAGGGGAAGGAGCCAGAAGGCACAGGTGTTGACACACGATCATGATGAGAACCGTAGACCACTCCAAGTCAGACAGAGGGAGAGGCACAATGTGTATTGGCAGATAGTCTGGCCTTATCAACAGTTGAAATGCATGCCAAGTATTTCCACCAGCCTCCCCTGTATAAGCTGGGTGACTTCCTATCAGCATCAGGAGCAAGACCTTGGAGAGCTGGAAGCAATGCTTACAGACCAGTTCTCAGAGGGCGTCCAAGTGTGTCTGCATTGCATGGTCACTCCAGGTCTTTGACACAGAGGTGCTTTGTTCTCAGGTGTCCTGGGGGTCTTCCCTGTGGACTGCAAGAAGAGCTGTCTGCTACAGTGAGAGGGGAAGCCTCCACTTTTGGATGAGACACCTCTACTAGAGACAAGACTGAGCTGGAGCAGAGCTCAGGCTTTGTCTCACTGTGTTGCATGATAAATGTACCTATAAGGACCACCCCATGGGCACAGGGAGGGAAACACATGGGGATGAACGGGCTGAGAGAACAAATGCACCATACAGAAGAGGCAAGGGAAACACAAAGATAGTAGTATTTTCTGAAAGCTTGGAGGGGCTGGGCATAGCTTGTGTGGGTATAGCTTGCTTGAGCAAGAGAGGACAAGCAGGGGGGTGATGGGGTGAATGTGGGACAGCAGAAAGGATGATAGTGGTGGCAGGTGCACAAGGGAGGGACAGCTGATCTTGCCTTCGCAAGGCCCATGCATGGGGTTGGAGGCAGAAAGGACCAAAGGAAAGGTTGGGGAGGCTGGAGAAGAGCCATTCATGGTTGCCATGGTACCCAGTAGTGGTGGTGGTGCCCACCACGTCCTCCGGAAGGTCTGAGCATCTGTGGGACGGGCCTCACAGCTCTAAGTGACAGACTGCGGGAGACAAAGAATCTTACTTGTACCTTTTTGCTCAACAATAACACCAAAATGAGCCACTGAGGAATAACCCAGGTCCCAAACCTCTGTCTGAATTCTGAGTTCACCCATTGCTCCCCAGCTCCAGCACCTGTACATGTGGAAGACAGCCCAGACAAGAGAAGAGTGCTTGAGGCATTGCTTTCTCAGCACCAAAATGGTATCACCAAATAATTCCCATGGGTGTACACCACCCTCACTGAGCTCAATGCACCTTGCAGGGAGAAGCATGGTTTTGCCAGGAGCTCCAGTCTGCAGTGACCTGGTCCCTCCTCACCCCTCCAGTGAAGCCTTGCTGAGGGCCTGTGGGATCCACCTGTGGCCAAGCACACCTGCTGCCAGGGCAGAGTCCCTCTGCTGTGCTTCAGATGAGCCTGCAGGAAGCATTGCACATGTTTAACTTCAGTAATATAAAAATCCTACCCCTAAGTGACAGAGAGAAAAAACATTTCAGATCCTGCTCCACCCTGTGAGGTGCCGAGTCGCCAACAGGCTCATTCTTCCTATGTAGAGTGAAGGGTGATATAGGAATTTGTGATTCGGGAATTTGGGATATAACATTTTTCCCCCCTGTTGACTGTGCAAGACTGAAATGAAGCCAGGCTTGGCACTACCATCACCATCAGCAATTCTGCTAAGAGGAATTTGAATTTTTATGGTCACTGATAAGATTAAACTCTTTGTTGCAGCTGGCTGAAGCAGACTCGGCTGCAGGCTGTGTAAAAGCCCTGCTGTGAGGGCAGAGTGAAGGTAGTTTGGTTGCTCTCCTTGGGAATTCCCACACTTGCAAATGTTTGGATTTCATCTCAGCTGCAGTCTTAACTCCATGCTTGCTGGTGTGCGAAAGGTCTAGACCTGTGAATAAAAAGGACAGGAGTCCCTTGGGTGGGTTTTTCTCTGCTTTCTTGCTGAGCTCTGCTGAGAGCCCAAGTACCCCTGTGCATCTCCTACAGGATAGGTGCTGAGGGACAATATCAGATGCAGCTTCTCTTCCTCATCTGGGGATGGTCCTCCTCCAACAGCCCTCAGAAGGGCAGGAGTGGGAAGATGCTCACTACCCCATGATCTTCAATTCTCCTTACATAGCCCAGGGAAGCTCTCAAAGGTCTCCATGCAAGAAGTCTTCTGGGGCTAAATGGTCTTCTCTCTATTACATGTCTGAAACATTCATGAATGCCCCCACCTCCAGAGCTGTAGAAAACATAATTGCCCAGCAAATCCAAACAAGACCTTCATCTCCTACCCTGAAACCTTGGTCTCATGTTGAGTCAGCAGCCCATGTTGAGCCTGAGTACCTGTTGGTGCTCCTTCCTTTTCCTTGCCAGCCTTCCAAGGCACCCTACAGAGTAAGAATGTCTGCCTTTGCTCACCTCTGGCTCCTCTGCCCACCTGGAGGGTCATGCTCCCAGACTGAGGAGCAGTGCTAGTGAAGGAAAGCCAGGAGGATTGCTGGCAGCTCTTCTCTGCTGTTTGTTTCCTCTGCTGGTAGGTAGAGGCGTTGGGTCCAAGTTATGGGGCTGTTCCCTATAACTCACCCTAACATTATAAACTTCAAAAAAAGTACTATTTATCAAATGAACTGTGGCATTGGGCATCATTCCTCAGATGTGCCAAATAAACTGTATTTTCTTCTATCCAAACCCTAGTTTTCCTTCTTGCTCTGATTTGATACGAAGTCTAAATGTTAATGCAATGGCTGGCCTCTGGCAGATCCACCCTGAGAGAGAGAGGACCAATTCACTTCGTCTTTGGTGGGAAATACCTTCCTTGACCTCACAGGCCACCCATGGAGCAGATATTCTTTCGCATGAAAATTTAGGAGAAGGTAACACTGTGACTTTGGGTTGTGGGATACCCAGCTCTGAGTCATGCCTTGGACACAGGTCATGCATGGTCTCATTGAAGTAGGGAAATGAGAGCCGCTGCGTCATGCCAGTACAGCTCTCTGGGAGCTCAACTATTTCCTTGCACAAGGACACTGGGCGTGCAGGAACCAGATTGGGATATTTGAGGTCCCCTGTGCCCTTTCCACTTGTGCCAGGGAGTAAGGTATCCAGGGACAGGTGGGCAGTGTTGTTTCCATTTTAAGGGAATTATTCATAATGAGCTCAGCCTGCTGTTGCTTTCTCTCTTTGAGATGCCATCCTGGTCCTGCAAGTTGTCCACAGGGCATGTCCACTTCCACTGTGGCACCTTGTGAAATAAGGCATTCTGTTACTTGGATTTACAGACACCAAGATTGAAGAAGTTGTCTTGGCCATTGCAGATTGAGGCCAAAGTGACTTGTCCCAGGTATCACGGGAAGGCAGAAGCATAATGAGGTGATAACAGAGGCTTGCCTGTGCCTGGGGCTGTAACCCCCGGTCCCCCCTCCCATGCAGCCATGGTGATACCTTCAAGGGGCTGTGGGGTGAACAGAGAACCTGGGTGCTGTGTCCTCCTGGGATGGCCACAGGGCAGTCCTCATGGAGAACGCTTTGGAGAGTCAGCAGCAGCAGGTGCAATAAGGGAAAGGAATAAATGAAATGAAATATTGGCAGAGCAAGACATAAGAACAGGTGCTGCCCTACGTCAAATAAACAGGGTAAATGTTGGAAGACCTTGCTTCTGGCCTCTTGAGGTCTATGTAGGTGACAACAGGGACACATCCCTCGGTGCTTGAATGTCACATAACTTTAAAGGGATGTTCTTGGAAACAATGTACAAAGCAGTGCCGTGGCTGTGACCTGCACTTTGCCACACAGGTCCATTAGTCCAGACTACAAATCAGTTGCCATCCCACTATGGGAGTGCTCTCAGCCCAGGCTGGGTATTTAGCCATTACACAAAGCACTTCCCATTGCTCCAAGTGCTGGCACTGGTGTTGGGAGCTGCAGCTCCTAGAGATGGGGGTCACAGTACAATCTGCGGGGCTTCAGCGATGTCATGTTTCAGCAGGGCTGCCACGAGCAGAGGTCCTGAAATACCAGTTTTAATTAAAAGCTGTATTTTCTTTTATGCTGCACAGCTCATATATGCTGACTACTGCTCTTTCACTTCACTGGGGCTAAGTCCACACTTTATAATATGTGTCAGTCAGACAGAGCCTTTGGGGCTATGGCACTCACAAGCCAAAGCTGGGTTAAATCAGAATAATGTGTAGGAAAGAAATGGAAGAGGCAGAGGGATGGTGGCGGCAGTGGAAGGAGGTTCTGGGTGGAAACAAAGAGAAAGAGGAGATCTTGGAGACAAGTGAGTGAAAGGAAAGGAAAAAAGAACTATGCAAATATTTGTGGTAAAGAAACAGGAGATGCCTTTCTTGGAATCAGTATATTTCAGGCATTGAGTATGTCCAAAGTTCTCATTCTGTCTCTTGCGAGCATCAGTCCATGTGGAAATGCCCAATAGGAAGAAAGAAAGAAAGAAAGAACTGTTACATTTGTTGTGGAGGGAAAAAAATTGTATAAAAAGTTTATAGACTTATCTGAATTCTCTCAAGGATGACTGAGTGGAACTGGCCTTCCAGTCCAGACCTTCTACCTGAAACAGCAACTCACACCAGCCTTTCTGACTAGAAGAAGTTCCCAGTTTTTTCCTAAACATTTTGCAATCGTTGTTCTCCATCTGGAACCCTCTCTTTCCAGTGCAAGGCCCTTTGTTAGCAGCCTGTGCATCACCACCACGTTTCCTCCAAGGGTCCTCCACTGTGTTGTCATGATTGTCACTCAGGTTGCCACAGGCAGTCACACTGCAGCAGCAGCCACCAAAGCTCTCTGGAGCATGGCCAAACCTAGCTGGAGCTGAAGGCTTGTGCCTGAGTGTAGTGGTCCCTTTCTCACTCTGCCAAATCAAGTCTCCTGACCACACAGGTCTTGTCTCCCACTGTCTCTCTGAAAGACAAAGACTAAAAGAGTGCCTCCAAGGGGCTTTCACAGACATGGTGTCTTGCAAGCTCTCTGGCCCTCCTGATGTTCACCACCCTAGGGACTGACAGCCTCCCCAGCAAGCTCAGCTCAAGCTCTGGTGGTTCCTGTCCTGAGGTCAGCAGCTCTGGGCTGGAAAAGGTTGGAGCCATTCACATAATGCATAGGTGCCCTGCAAGAGAGGTGGCTGTGACCCCGGGAAAGGAGGTTTAATGCAGGGGAGAAGGCCACAAGCTTGGGTTAACATCTCATCCTCCTGCTGCTCAGGGAAGGAGAAGGTAGGGCTGTGTCGCCTTATCTCCCATCACCTGTAGATGGCTCTTTCATACTCCGGTAAGGCTGGAGCAAAGCTGCCTCAGTCGAGCACTGCTACAGTGATACAGCTAGAGTGGCCTCCAAGAAAGAGGAAAGGAGAGGAAAATGACCCCCCTGTAACCTCCAAAACTATGTTTGGCTCACATGGAAGCAGAAAGGAAAACTTAAATCCTGTGCCTGCCCTTTCCTCTGACTTCCCATGTCTAAAACGAGTGGTTGCTCAGCTTTCCCATGATGACGTCACGGAAGCAGTGTTGTTAGAAATGACCTCACGCTCTTGCCCTCCTGCCTGACAGGGGTACCAGGCTGCCGGGACACATGACTGCGGGGCTTCGGTAACACAAGATGGGAGCTATTCACCCGGGCTATATTAAGAACATTTCACAGGCTCCGGCCTCTTGGTTTAGTTCACTCGCTGGGATCTGGTGTCAGCAGTTTTGAAAACACTCCTCTCTCCAATAGCAGTGGAAATTCAGCTCCTTCTGAGACCGACCCAGCACCCACAGGAGTGTGCAGAGTGCCAGAACAGACTAAACATAGCACTACTAATTTTGGAGAGGTTAGGTGATCAGGTAAGTAGAGTCAGGGCAAGAGGGGAGGGAGAGACTCAGCAAAGCTAGTAACATTAGGCAGGGAATAAGTGGGAAGGGATGGTTCAAGGGTCTCAGTAGTGGGCTACAAAAAAGAGCAGAGCTATTCAGTGCCAGTAGTTGGCTGCCATCTTCCTGACACAGCTCCATAAGCCAACCCCCAGTGCATGCAGAGTATGTCCATCTCTCCTGTTGAATAACCAGTCAGAATCCTGCAGTTTAGGTAAATGACCCAGTCAGTGCAGTGAACTAAATGATCTTTGCCACTGAGAGGAAAGGTTTGCAATAGCTCACTTTGCAAGGGACTGGGAAAAGTTTTAGGATATATGCACTCAATGCCCACTTGCAACTGTGCTTCTGCTGAAGTTCATACGACATTCCCCAGCTCCGCTGGTGCAGTGTTCCTCAACTGAAGAAGGACAAAGTCACCCGTTTTAGCTTAACCAATTGCTACAACTGGTTTGCGCTAAAAACTATTCACTGAAACAGATGAGGGAAAGCTCACATGAACTAGCCATCAGTCAGCAAGCACTGACTGGCAGCTGAGCTGGGTAATATCTTTTGCTGGCTCCATCTAGGACCACAAAAGGATGTTTGCCTCTGACCTGAACAAATCAGTCACTGAAATAGCCTAAATCAGCTCTGGAGGCCCAGACATATGGTCTGTCATTGGAGACTGACATGTCAGCTGGGCCAGAGGAACAGATTCTGTGCGTGAGCACCTTGACAAATATGAGGTGAAGGGTGTGGGTTTCACCTCTGCCACCCAACATGTTTAACTCCTCAGTTGCTGCAGGTGAGGAGCCTGGGCATGGCTAGGTCCTGTGGCTCAGATAGTTTCCTGGAGCTCCTGAAGCCATTACAATCAGAGCCCTGCAATTAAAGCACAAGAGCAAGTTAGGAACTGGAAAAAGCAAATCATCTTTATCAGGTGGATATTGCTCCCTTTCTAATCCCAAACTCACTGATCCAGTGACTGGGGAGGCATTATTTCTGCTAATAGAAATAGCTGAGAGGCCATTTAAGGCACAGAGGGTCTTCCCACCCAGATCAACTGCAAATTCAGAGCTTTGCATGTCGTTCCCTAAGCTTACTCCTGGGACAAGAGCAATTTCCCAGCAGTATCTGCTGGGAGAGGAGAGGTTTGTAAGCTGCCCGGCTTCTTACTGGCTCAAGTGCCAACTGGGTTCATGCTCTGGGCATGTCAGGGAGCAGCTTGCTTCAAATAAAAGGGGGAAGGATGAGAGAGGGGAAGCCCTCCCGGAGAACTTCCACTCTGCAAATAGTTCCCAAATGGCCTCCCACTTTGACATGATTCGGGCATTTGGTGTGGGGACAAGTAAGCCCTGACAGAGTGCTGCAGAGTCTGGCACATGCTTTAGAGACAAAAATAAGTACTGGCTTCATTTCCACATTCCCTCATCACTAAAACCTTGTCTTCAGCCTGGCATTAGCCACTGAGTGGCTCCCTGTGCCACGACTCTGGACTTGAGTAAGAAATAATGTTTAAGAGCTGGGCAATGGGGTTCTTGTGTCCCACTAAGACATCACAGATGGGATAAAACATTTTAAGCCCCTCTGAAGTGTTCCCTAAGGGCTACTTTACCCACACCTGCTTATTCTCCACCTCCCACTATGGCCACCTCTGTCGCTCAGCTGGTCGCTGGGTGGAGAAATGTGGTGCCATATACTAGTGACTAGGACTTGGTGGCTGCTAGCTCAAAGCACATGATTTCTATTTTGCTAATCTGCAATTACTGTGTAATTAGGAGCCTGTATCCATGTAGCTGGGGGTCACGTCACTTCGCAGTTAACTGGTGAATGAATGTTAAAGAAGTAACGAGAAGAGCAATCTGCCATTGTACTCAGCACCCATGCTAATCACATCATCATTAGACACTCTACCCAAGCTGTATTATTTATTCCTAGGTTCTTTCTCAGAAGAACCCTATTTTCCTGTGAAAGGTAGCAGGAAAGACCACTAAGTGAAACCATGTGTTCAGATCCCCTGGAAATCATGAGTTATGCATCTAAGTCCCCTCTTTGTGATTTTTCTAAATCTACTATTCAATAATTGGGTACAGTTTAAAAGTCATTTTGGGATGCTCAGTAGCGGAGCTATCTTTCATGGAGCCAAGAAGGCAAAGTTCCAGTGATTTGGTCCCACAGTCAGCTGACACTTCCCATGTAGCGATTGTCTTATTACTTGTAAAGGTTTCTATCTGAGCATCCAGAACAGAATGTTACTTTGACTTCTGTTCCTCAAACTGTGACTCATTTATGGATCCTTATCATCCCATTTCACTCATCAGGGCTACATAAGTAAAGGTTAGAAGCATAAGGGCTTTAAAGTCTCAACCACCAAGTTAGAGTGAGATGATGCATTTATCTCTGGTGCAGAACTGGATGTTCCCCGGATGACTCCTCTATGTAAAGCTCCACTAACAGAAGTCTCAACTCTAGCCAGCCTCCTTAAGAGTGTCCTGCTGATGCTCTTTCCTTCTCTCCCTCTGCTGGAGAGAGGCCTGGACCTGGGGTTAGGAAGATCACCAAGCCATTTTGTGATAGCCTTATCTAAGTCATTTATTTGAGCAAAATTAATTACAAAACCAGTTTTTTCTACCTCCAAGGAGGGCATGGTGCAAGCTTAGTGCTTTCAGAGAGCCAGTTGAACTCCAAAAGTGAACTAGTCTGAATCTTTTTATCCGCGCGGTTGCTTCTCTCAAAGAACCTCTTATCCAAAGAGATTATCATCTCTTTTTCAGGCGCACAGATTTTGCAACCTGGGATTTAAAGGAGACTCTCAGACACTAGGACACTTACTTCTAATGGCATGTTCCCATAAATCTATTCCCTTAAATTAGACTCCTGTGCTTCCTACGGTGTTTTTTTAAATATGCCCCATGGTAAAGCTTTCCATTCTTCTGCTACATTAACAGCACATGACCATCTAATGATGAGTCTTCCCCTGTGGCTGGCAGCAGTGGTGAAGTACAGGTGAAGAACAGCAGCAAGCAAACGAGTTAAACTCAACAATTCTGGCTGGCAGACGTTACCTGTGGGAAGAGCAGGCACTTTGTTCAGCACTTAAGCCCAGCTGCATCTCTGTCCTCAGGTGTCTATGCTCAGGGGTGTGCAAAAGTTCACATATCTGCAAGCCTTCCATATATTTTTTTTTGGTGTGAATGGATTTTTGGCATGTGAGGAGGCCTGTGCCTAAGAGTTTGTAGATGTAGCAGCAGAACCTTGTGTGTGCTCCTCTCAGCTAATGACAAAGAATCAACTTTGATTAAAGCTCTTCTCAACATTTGAGAGCACATTTTCCTGGATATATTAAGCTGTGGTTAAACATCATCCACATGCTTTGCAATGGACTCATTAGAAACAAGACAGAAATGATGAAAGTTTTGAGCTAGAGCGAGGGTGTGTCAGGCCTTTGGATCTGGGTGTGTAAACAAGGGCACAACAGATTTTTTGAGTATAAACTCTGCAGACCTATAAGACTAAACTCCTGTGACATATTTATGTTTCCTCATACACAAATCACATTGACTCTCACACTCCCCTATCACGTGGAGTCACTGGACTTCAAACGGAGCGGAGGAGGCAGCTGGATTCACTAAACAACATCTTGGGCACTATGAACGTGTGCCAGATAATAAGGGGAGAATCGCAATTAAAATGTCAAACTGTATCACATTTCCATAACAAAGTCAGAAAGGATTTCCCTCTCTGTGCCTTTCCTTTCTGTTTAACTTGTTTAGGGAGCTGATGCTGCTCTTTCCATGCTGCGGTTTTCAACCCCTGCAAGACATACGAGGTATATTGTTCTTGCAATATTTGCTTCCTTCATGAGATAATTTGTTGAACACTTGAGTAAAACTGTGTAACAGAAGGAGCCAAAGATGTCTCAGAGGAAACTATTTAAAACCTCCTGCTAAGCGCAATGCCTGCTTACAGAGCTCTGCTCTTTGCTCTCCGCTAATAATACCTCCACTTTGTTCTCCTCCAGACCTTGGGAGGCTTTCTGAATGTACTACCCTCTTACAAGGTAGTAATTTGCAATGAAGCAAATAAGGGAAATTTTAATATGAGATCCAGTGTTGTATACGCTCACTCTCAAGATTATTGCAAACATTTTCTTTGACCTTTAAACCCAGACTCCAGGCAAAAGCTTGAAGCCATGCTAAGGTTGTCCAAGACTCAGATAAAAATGGAAACTACAGGGAGCTTCAGGTGTTTGCCAATGATAAGAACCACTTTAGACCTAAAAATGAATATCTCTGTCAAGCGTCCCTCTCCTGCCCACCTGGAAATCATGTGGTGACTTGCCAAAAAGGGAAGAACAAGACCCTAAAACAGGAAAGAAAAATTTCAACATAGACCAAATATCATTTACTTGGGGAAAAAATGCTTCCCAGGCAGATTTTGTTGCAAGTACTTGAGTGACCATTTGTACAATGTCCCAAGGCTATTAGAGCTATGAGCATTATCAACTCTTGTTTAGTGGTTGCTGTTACACTTAACATGCAACTGGGAACCAAGATGGAGATTGCTTCCCATAGCAGCTGGCTCTTGTCCCCTTGAAGAATATCTCAAGCTCTGAGCCAGCCCTTCCTGACATCCATAAATACATCCCTTGCTTCTATATACTGTAATAAAGGAGACCTCACTCTGTTTTGCCTGGCCTTGCACAGGCACATCCAGAAGCTGGATGTGAGTTTGAACTGTGGGATTCCTGCAGCAGCTCCACCTGTGAAGGAAAGGGTGTGGAAACAGATGCTACTGGGTGATGTCTGAAGGCACCAATGCTTCCTCCCAGCTAGGAAGCCTGTGACAGACAGCAGCCCCTTGTTCCCAGGCATCATGAAGACCATGGACCTGCTGAGCAGAGAGTCATTGAAGAGGATTTGGTGCAGTGTTTCTCCCTCATGGAGAAAAACTGGAAGGAGGCTGCAGACCTTTTGTGGCAGAGGACTGTGGAAGCCCTCCATGGTGACATGTACCAGCATCCTCTCAATCCTCCTTCTGTGGCTCCTCTGAAATCCTTCTCCCACCTGTCACTGAGGGAAAAAAACATGGAAGGAGAATGGCCTGTTGAACAGGAGCGGGATCTTTCCATGTCACTTGCCCAGGGTATCCTGTTGGAGAGAGACCTTTGTGACACCTTGTGGGCTCAGTTGTTCAGCCAAATGGGAGAGGAAGTAGTTAAAATGGATGTGAGCATCTATGATCTGCTTTCATCCCAGTGCTGCAATGGACTTACTTGAAAGAGCAATAGGCTCTGCATAAAATAAACTTTAAAGGACAGCTCCGCTCCATTTCCACCATCACTGTCACTGGTTTCCTCTCTAACTTCCCTGCACACACCACCTCTCCATCCTGCCCCATCAGCTCTGGTTTTCTCCTTCTCTCTAAAGAAATTCAGGATCAGCCACAACATTTTTATGTGGTTTCTCCACGAAGTTCAGCCATCAGTTTACAGGTAACTTTTTTGCAAGGACTGTTTCTTTATGGAGGGTGATAACTCACCATGTCTCCGAAGGGTCCCATAACTGTAAATAGTTTGTGACTGTAACATGACAGTTTGCATTTCCACCCGCTACATCCTCCAGCCCTTTAGCATCAGATTTGTCCATGGTGAGGTGACGGAGTCCTTCCCCCAGTCGGTTCATGTTCCCACCCTCCTGTTCAACCAGGCACCAGCGACCGCACAGCTTTAGCAGCCCAGGAGTCAGCTGATGGGACACGCTTCTTCAGCAGACCCTGAAGCCCACACCAAGCTTTTCCTTTCCTCCCTTGCCCAGCTGTGAGATGCCTAGCCATTCTGGCTGGAACTACACCTTCCTTCTTTCAAAGCTGGGTCAAACTGAAATGTCCTGCCTGGTTTTTGCCGGTAGCTGCATCTCCCTGCAGCACTCCCATCCAGGACATCTGTTACATTGTGTCCTGCAGTATCTCATGAGTCATCTCCATCCTCCCGCATAATTGCAGGCACAAAAACACTGGGTTGTGACTTTGCTGGTTTGGACCCATGAGCATCATACAGATATGTGTCACCCCCCTCCCACGGAAAGACTCTGTAACATTTAACAGAAAAACATAACCCTGCCTGTGCCTGGCAATTGCTCAGGCAGGTGGTGTCTGCTGGGGCTGCTGCTCCCTTTACTAACCTTGAGCATTTCACAGTTCCCGTGTGTCCCACCCATCTGTTAGATGCCTCCACCTTTCACTTGCCTCTGGTCAAGGACGCCGATTGTCACCATTTTGAATTAGACGTCTTCTTTCCAAAATGTGTTCAGGTCTGAGCATGACAAGAGGTGGCAGAAGAGAATCCAGCACCAGGCAGCCCCAGATCAAGTACCAGTGATCCCGTCACTGCCCAATACAGCAGAAGGCTTATTTCCAACTCCAGCAAAGATTTTAGTGTGGTGCACAGTGCAAACATGTCTGAAGGTGTTGTGCATGTGCTCCCCACAGGTTTCTCTCTGCTGAACGTTAAAAAGAGGAAAGGCCAACACTGCATCTCTGGACTGTATTTTGTACTTTCTCCACATAGCATGCTTCATCCCTGTCCTCAAAAGAGACAGGCAATTCCTGTTGCACATCTTCCCACAGTGGTGCCCCACATACTTGTCCCTCCCTGCTGATAAAGAAAGAGCTGCCATCGCAGGTCCTCACACGTGGAGTTTCCCCAGTGTTATTTTATTTCATCATGGAGCCCAGAGGCATACAAAGAGGGTGGCCAGTGAAACCATTGTGGCTTTGTTATCATTTTGTTAGTATACCAGGCAGGGATAAAGGGCCACAACTGCTGGCTTATCTTAACTACCCAGCATATGGGTGATCCCACAAGAACCACCACATCTCAGCCAGGTACAGCAGCTGAAGCTGCCATTTTAACTTTTGCTATATGCAAGCTATTTGGATTTTGTGAGAAGGCTGGGTTTGTTGGTGGTTTTTTTTCATCAGCCTTGTGTATATTTGGATTCTTTTTGAAAAAATGGAAGGAGAGATAAAGAGAGCAGCTAAGGCTGGAAAGCATTGTTTATCTCAGCAGTCCCCTTCGGCCATGTGAGGGTTTCTGTTCTGACGGGAGCCCACTGATTGTCCCCCCTGCTGCCCCAGGCATCCTCTGGGCAAAGCAGGAGCGTAACGTAATCCCCAGCCTGGCAGCTCAAGCTGTTAATTTACAGATGAAGAGCCAAGGGAGCACAGATTTCTGTATGACCCTCCCTCCCAAGTGCCCCTTCTGAAACTGAGACCAAGCAGTGCCTTTTCCAAGTCACACAGAAAGCCAGCGGCAGAGTTGGTGGCTTTACCCCTGACCTCCTGTGTCCTACTGTGACTCTAAGGAGGGTGCTGGTCCCTCTGCATACTAATGGAGTCTCCAAGTCGCCAAGCACCACTCCAGTCCTAAATACACTTGTCCTCTTGCAGGTGGAGGCTGTTTGCAGTTGGGGCACCAAGGCTGACTCTGAGTGAGCCCAACGTTCAAGGTCATGCAGGGAGCCCGGGGGCTGAGGAGGGAACTGGACCCTGGTGCCAGGTTAGCACCGCTGCCACTGCACTGGTGAAATATTTCCCACCATCTGCGCTGCCTTCCTAGAAATAGGGAAGTCACTCCTGGCCCCCCTCCATCTGCCAGGCACTGGGTGGTTTGGGTTTCTTTTGCCTGCTCTCATTTCTCATGGAGTCAATACGGAGAAATGTGGCTCTGAGTCCCTCCTGGACTGTGCACCTGTACCCCTGGAGACCTTGATGTGGTTCTGGAAAGAGGCTGTATTTGCTCATTTGTGCCTCTGAGAGAGGGCCAGGGGCTCTCTGCTGCAGGTGAAGACCCAGAGCTGCTCCTGCTCATCACTCCTCTGGGATGACCCCTACGGAGCGGGGACCAGAAGCAGTGCCACCAGTCTAGCAACCCTAACATGGAGCTTCCCCCAAGGTGCCCTTACCCTCTGCCAGATCATCCTGCAGCATCAGCCCCAGTTACCAGATAGAGGCAGACTGATGCCTGCCAGGGCACTGGTGCTCTCCAGACACAGCAGAGCCTCACCTTTGTGCCTGGCAAGGCTGGGCTGGCAGGAATGGCATCTCCATGCTGCTGCGTGCTCCATGGCACCTGGGCTGCACATGTCCCCAGAGGGAGTTAGGCCAGACCTGCTCAAACTGCCTCATGTGTCTGGATATATTTAAACTCCAAACTTGAAATCTCCATCCTGCAGTGCAGGTACTCAAAATGCCTCCTTCTAGGAAAAAAAAAGAAAAAGAAAAAAAGAAAAACAAAAACAAAAACAAAAAGAGCAAAGCAGAGAGAAAGAATATCCCTCTTGTTTACTTCATTCTTCAGCAGGTAACCTTGTGATTCTGTGCTATTTTGGTGCTGACATTCCTGGGAGCTTACCGTAATGAGAAGCAAACTCCACAAACTAAAATAACAGCGTGAACCTAAGCACAAGCCCTGGATTCCCACACAGAGATTGACTCGTCTCTGAGGGCTGCTGGGTTTGCAACTCAATGTGAGTGGTGGGGAATCAGCAGGGCGCTTGCAAGCAAGGGGAGGATGAATGGGGTTCAAACAGTCCAAAAAGACTATGATTCCCCAGCATCAGTCCCTCTCTGCCTGATGCTCGCACTGTTGCAAAACAAGGCTGTGTGCTGCCTCCAGAAGCATCATCTCACCCAGGTTTTTATACTTGTGATACATTTGTGTCCTGTGCGTTGTGTTGCTTTTGGTCACATCCTGCAGCACTCACTTCAGTTACATGGCCGCTATTGTGCAGATACTAAGCAAACACAGAGAAACAACAGGCAAGTGAGCATGTGATATAGACATACAACCCACCAGTGGGCCCAGGAGACCTCATTTTCCACCTCGTGAGCAGCAGTTGTCACCCCCCTACCTGCCCCAGGTCCCCAATAACATGTACTAACAGACTTTGCTGTCCGTGCAGATCTATGGGGTGAAGTGCTTCAGTAGGGTCAGCTGGCTGGATTGCTAAACCCACTCAAAAGCTGGATAGAAACCTGTGTGCAGCCTCTTAGACTGAATTGCACCACTGTCTGGCTGTTCCTGTGGAAGAGGGCAGCCACTGCACAAGATTTTCTGTTATAAACCCAACCCATTTTATTTTTCAAAGCCCTGCTACGGTTTTATGGAAGCGAAGATGCATTTCTCCCCTTGTGAAACTTCATGACATTGAACGGGGTACAAAACAGAGGCAGACTTTCTCTTTAATGGCCATCCTGGAGGATGTGCAGCATTCATCCTCCCGCAGATCTCCTTATATAATGCAACCTGAGCTGCTGCAGGACCCCGTCTGAATTCACCTGATTAAATTATTAGCCCCATGTCCTGGCAAACATCTCAGGAGGCTGCCTTGTGAGTTTGATAAATCTAACACGGGGTTTCAGGTGTCAGAGCAACAGGAAAGTGTAGCCCAAATTAGAGCTTTTACCTCTAAAGCGGAAGAGCCCTAAGCCCACAGGAGTGCCAAAGCCACACGATGCTGTTGCCCGTCCGACAACACTGCTGCAGCCAGCCCCATGGACTGTTACCTGTGCTGCTGGGACCCCATTTTCTGTGCACTGACTTCCTGCACATTAAGAGTGGAGGGAGAAAGACAAGGTGGAAGCTGTCATGGAGGTGTGCAGAGAGCTCCCTGCTGTGCTATTCCCTTCCAACCACATCCACGGGTGCCCTGGAGAGAGCCGCTGGCTGCAGGCTGCCTGCTGTGCCCTGGCCAGGCTGCTTCCTCCCTGGCGTGGTGCTCCCAGCCAGCACAATGTCCCTTTTCTCTGCTGGGGACGGAGCTACGGGGCTGTGTGGCAGAAGGACTCCACACTTGGCTCATGCCTTCTGCCAGGGCTGCGTTCCCCAGAGTACAGCGGGCATTAGAAAATATCTCAAATTAGAAACTGGCTTTTGGATGTGTGGAGCGCCTGGCAAGCACTATCCTACGTCTGCTTAACCTTTGGGAAAGGCAGCCTTGGCACGCTGGCCCCTAGCACCCTCTGGGCTCTCCTCGGGCAGCAGCATTAGGTTAACCTGGGGAACTTCTTGTTGCAAGACACAGAGTCACTTCTCTGCTGACCTGGGTTTCCACCTCTCTGCTGCAAAGCTCCCAGGGAATCTGCAGGAGCAGAGAACCCATGCTGGCCTTCCCATTGAGGAAGGGAGCAGGCAATGGCACATAGGAATTGATGGGACCATCCCAAAGAAAAGCATTTTTCAGCACAAAGGCTCCCGCCGTGAGGCCTGCTCCTGAGAACAGCACTGGGAAGTCAAGTGGTCTTCATGCAATTGCCCAGCTACTGTGTTGGATCAGAGCACTGCTGGTGGGAGCGTTAGGTCTAGAACAGGCCATAACCCAGCAAACCAGAATTGGTAAAAAGCAAAAGGAAAATCAGGGCTGGGCGGACTTTGCAACAATCACTTGGACCTCTGTGTGTGACTGAGGATGGATTTATGTCTACAAAGTTCACCTAATGCAAAATAACCTGCAGAAAGAAGCAACATAGCCAAATACAATTGGTGTTTATGCCCTATAAGTGTGAGAAGGCTGTAATGTGGCTGGATATATCCTGCTACATTTGCTGACTAAGAGATATCTAGAGGTTTGCCTGAAATTATCTTTTTATTCGTTTCACTTGCTGTAAGTGCCCTCAGTGGAGACAAATCCGCTGTTTTGTAAAAGATTTCCAGCTCCCAAGCAGCCCGATGACTGAGTATACAAGGCAATCAATGTTACAAGCACTCCTTATGCTACACCCTGGTGCTCTGCCAGGATCCCACACAGATCAACCTGACCCAGCCGGAGAAATCATTGAGAAATATGAGAGAGAGGGAGAGAGGGAGAGCGAGTGAGAAGAAATCCCCAAATCCCCAGAAACACAATGTTAAACCCTCCCACCTGATCTGCAAAGCAAAAACTAGCCCAGACCAAATATAAACCAAGGCTGCACAGCCAAAACAACCAGACTGTAGAAGGTCAGACAATCTGAAATGTGCTTATCACAGCAGGGCAGAAGTGTCTGCAGCCAGCTCGCGGAGGGGAGGAGGAATGATGCCTCCCTGCACAGACTTGTTGGAGATCCTCTCAAACTCTGGTACTCTTGGAAGTCCCAGTGAGCATTTGCCTGGAGGGATCCCCTAGTCTATGTAGCTCTTGACTGGCATTCCTGTGCCCGGCAGCAGCCAGCCCAGATGCATCACTAGCTCTGTTTCTCCCTGCCCACACTTGGATGTCACTGCAATATGTAGGATGAGTGACAGGAGTAAGGGGAGGACATCTTTGTGGACTCCAGCAGACTTTCACCTGAGGCAGGAGGACTAAAGCACTAAAGAACTTGAAAATTTATGTTAAGTTCTTACTCACATAACATGTCTGATCCCTTTTAATCTTTCTAAGCTAATAGTAAATCCTGCTATAGAAAATGCCCCTGGACTTGCTATAGCAGTTTTCTGTGTGTTTTCTCATACTCTTACTAAAGGGGTGTTGTTTACTAGTTTTTTCCTATTAGTCCTAGGACAGAGGTGTACCTTTCCCATGTTAGCAGAAGGAAAGGTAAATGCATCTCTAATGGAGAAGTTGAACAATTCTTTCCAGAGTGGCTGGACTTTCCACATGTTCCTGCCCTGCAACGATGGGATTACTTGTCACCATGCTGGTAAAAGGATTGAAGGTGTTAACATCTTCTCAAATGTCTGCATGGGTGGCAAGCTTGGAGAGTTCAGCCACCACCATTGGCCTCAGCTTCAGATCAGACCTCAGTGGGACTGTCCTTCTAAAGATGTGGTCTTCCATCAGTGCTACTCAATAAACGGAGACCACCTCCACCCCTTGGAAACTGCCATGGGGTGTAGTTATTTCAGGCCAGCTGATGACACTGTTTTTCAAAAGCCCTTCGGGCTGTAAGGACTCTATGTTCTTTGACTAGAGCTTGCACTTCTGGCAACTTTTCTCCTGCATAAAACATCTTCATCTGTGTATGTTAATGGTACCCTTGAAACCATCAGTTTTGTGCTCCCTACCTGTGTTGCGGATGGAAGTTCATAAGCATTGCAGCAGCCAGAAATTGCTCTCTCTTCAGGCACAGTTTTATCTTTCTTATGTTTTTGGATTCCAGTACCATCCTGAAAGACTTCAGCTGCCTGTCCAAAAGGGAGGATTAAGGCTGGAGCTCATAATTTGAACAACATTCTTTGCCAACCCAGCTGAATTTCTCAGCTGTTCTTCACCAGATAATGCACAGCCCTTTAATTTAATGCAGAGATGTTTAGCCTATGGTGTTTACAGTCATATGTTATCCTTACCATGACAACACAGGAGTGTCCCTCATATAATGATAAGTCCTGCATATCTTCTCAGAAACATCGAGGTTTTCCACCTTGTGTTCCTGGACAAATTCCTGCTCGGAACCTGTGTACTTACACTGTGCCACAGTGAAAATGTGTGGGACCATAGTAGCTGGATTTCAAAAATTCATCCCTCAGATCCAAGATACAGAGCCTGTGTTCTTCTCTCTTGGCAGGGACCTGATTGCTGCCCAGCAGAAAGCAGGCAAGCTCATTAAGGAGTTTTGCAGCTTTTCAGAGAAGATATTACACAGCTGTCCTACAGGATCCTGACACAGAAGCCTCTCTTCTCCCGCCTCCCCAAATCCTTCTCTCTCCTGCATTCACACAAGCCTTGGTACAAGACTGATGTTTGTGTTCTCACACCATGATCATAAATTTCAAGTTATGGACACTTGTGAGAGACTTTATGGTGGGTCTTTGGTGAGTCTGTATCCCACCAGCTGCTTGAATCCATCACTGTATAGCTTGTATAGCTCTTAAAGCAACTGAGAAAATTCCTGCTGACTTTGCTAATGTGCCTTGAAGGCTGTGTTCATATGGGATGGAGGAATACTGAGGTGTCTTCACGTGGGATAGTGGACTGAGGTACCAGGGTATATTTGGATGTGTTCTGGGATGTCAGTGTGCTGAGCTCCTGTTCGGGTGATCAGCTTGCAATGACATACTGTTGACTTCTACAATATTTCCCATTTGTAGGTGCTGAAATCAGGTGCTTGTTCAAATGTCACTTCTTTTATTTAAAGGTGCGGGAGAGCGAGGGTGTGAAAGGGAGAAGGCTGCTCCAGCTCAAACAGCAGCTGATGAACACTGAGGGCTCAAGGCAAATACCACTTCTGGTTGGGGGGTGGGTGCGTTATAACTTGTTATTTCAAAGATGAAAAAACTCAGAGCAGAAATGAAGCATGACCTCAAACATACCCCAGGTGATAGTCTGAGGGGAAGTGAATGGAAGTATAAAAGTTGGTAAAGAGTTTACCCACATTTGTACAATGTGTAGCAGGTAGGGTGCTGCGATTGTTTTGGGACTCCAGTTACTACAGTAACAATAATGTGAAGGGAGGAAAAAAAGGTGCGCCATGATATAAAGAAAAGGTGTGAGTAGTTGCACTTACTAGCAGCAGTATCTTAGCCAATGGGAACTCTTCCAAAGGGATGGCTTAACTCCATGCCTTTACTTTATGCTCTGCAAATATTTGCCTTTGAAAATGACAATATTTGTGGGTACTTGAAATTTTCTTTGACAGCTGCTACCAGTAACTTTCCATAGCAAAACAAACTGGGGAAATGTAATTTCCTGAGGAAATTTCCATGAAAATGTAGCAGGTAAGATCTGGCTAATGTTACCAGTAATGTTACCTTTTGCACCATAGAAATGGCTCGCTTCAGTGAAATTCCTTTCCACCTGGGAAGACTAACTTCCTTTTTCATGCTAAAATTATGGCAAAGAAAAAACCCCCCAAAACAACAAACCAAAAACCAGACAAAGATGAAAATACCCTTTATGAAAATACCACCCAAAAGTACAATTGTCCTCATTCATACCCCAAAAGGGCAGCAATGAGAACAAGCTTTCTTCCCCCAACAACCACATACACCTTGGGAGCGGGGAGGTAAACCTGTCAGGAAAAGAGAGTTGTGATACACACTCTTTTCTTTCTTCAAAAGGATCAATGAGAAGCTAGGACACTACTAGCTTTTGCTAGATGAAAAGTGCAAAGAACTTCCCGGGAGCCTGACAACCGGCAACTGTGACCAAAATGTTCAAAATGACATTTGGAGATCATTAGTGTAATAGGAAGAAGAAAGACCATAGTGAATGATGATCTAGCTAATGAGCTTCAATGAACTGAACAAATAGAAGAACAAATAGGCATAGAACAAAACCTTGTGTGTCTCTCACATATTACAGCTGAAAAAGTTGATTTGGTGCTAATCCAAGTAATTACAATAAGGGCAGGAAGAAATCTGTAGCCTTTTGTGAGGTATTAAGCTGACGGATTTGAAGAGGAGAAACAGGAAGAGAGGGCTGGGTTGCAAACATACATGTCTCCAGGCCTCACAAGAGCATTGCCCTAGGGTTTCTGTCTTTTCACTGTAGTTTCCTCTCTCCAGAGGATGTGCTTTCTGGAGGAAACAGTGGGACATTTACTCCTGAACTGGGACTGTTGTGCCCTTTCTAATCCCCTACATTCCCTCTGTCCGGCTGCCTCTAATTCTCCTTACCTGAAAACACACTCTGCAAGGTCACAGAATCACACATCTACAGCATGGCTGAGTTGGACAGGCATCTCTGGAGATCGTCTAGACCAATCCACCTACTCACAGCTGGGTCAGCTAGAGCAGGTTGTTCAGGGCCCTGTTCAGTTGTTTTTTATACATCTCCCATGATAGATGGAAACTTCATATCCTCTTTGGGCAACCTGCTTCCAGCTCTCTCTTATAGACAAATCCAAACCTCTTCAGCCCCAGGCTTGCAAGCCCACTGAACTAGGGCCGCTCTGATGCCAAATATCTTGCAGATGCTACAGCAAGAGAAGACCAATGACTTGCATGCAAATATACGCTGAGAGGCCTGTCTGTGTAAAGTGCAGCTAGACGTGCAGATCACCACGCAATGTGGGAGTTGTGGCCATGCACACCCCAATGGGGAAAAAGCCCAGCACTTCCAAAGGGTTAGTACCCTCAAGGTCACCGCAGCTGGGGCTGACGTAAGGCCGTAACCTTGGCAGGGTGGGAAAGGGGGAGAGCAGCATTTCCACTTTGTGGAATAAATAATACCCAAGGCTTCCCTGATAAGAGGGGCTGTATCAATAGAGAACTTTATTCAGAAGGTTAATGAATTGATCTGATCATTCCTGAGATCACCTATTAGTCCGGTGCTTGCCCATGAAAGAGAGCTGCCCCGGAGCGTACGCTGCACATCAGTTAATCAAGTGTGCAAAGAAAGACACACGCCTGGAGAGAAAAGAAGCCTGAAGCAAAGCCTGACACTGAACAGCTGGGCAGCAGCATATAATAATGGAAAGCACTTTGTGAATGCCCCGTTATCCAAATAAAACAGCACAGAGGAGATTCAGAGAGATGAGAAGGACATGCGGCGAGGGGGTAAGAGCTACCATCTTATTCTTTCCTAAAATGGACCATAAATATTCTATGGGACCCTTTGTGATAGCAAAGTGCTCTGAGCCTGATTTTTATCTGAAATTAAGTGTCTCAAACACAATAAGAGAGCATGAGCTCAGTACCAGGCTAGAGGAAAAATGCCTGCAGTTGGAGCTCCCCCTGCACCTCCTACCACAGTGCAGTTTTCCCCAGAAATCACCCCTAACCCCTGCGCCTGCAAGTGCCAAGGGGAAGAACCTCCTGATGCAGCGCTGATGGCCACCAATGCTCCCCGGCTGGGCTCAGCTCCCAGCTGCCTGCATTGCAAAATCCCCCATCACACTTGGCACTAATTGGTACCCTTGTTAGGAGGCTTATCAAAGAACGGGAGAGCCGGACGGGGTCATAATGGCTGAATTATCTCTCCTTGTTCCTGGAAGTGACCCTGCTGAGCCGAGGCTGAGGCAACTTGACAGGTCACTGTAGTGGAAGCTAACGCCTCTCCTCGTGTTGTAGCGCTCCTGGAGATAAAGAGGACTTACAGCTCTGGGACTGTCTGTTCAGAGCAATGTGCTGCCAGCACTACACTTACTGAAATGAAAGCAATAGCCATGCAACCTTGTCCGTGTTAAAAAAAATGCCTTCATCGGCATTCACCAGCAGGGTTAGGAGTCGCCTCTACAGCTGACGGGTGCCTTAACTACCCCATTGGGATTAAATCACACCCATGGTATTCAATAGGAAATGCTGGCTGTGCATGTGCGATACGTACAGACGTGTGTCACTCCTAAACAGCAACAGGCTCTGGCTGTATCCTGAATTATGGTCTAAACCCACTCTGGCCAATGAATATGGGTCTCTTTTCCACAGTGAGTGTAATCTGGGAAAGAGAATGGACCTGCTGCCGTGATGAACTATAAAGAAGTGTATTGCCTGTGTTTTGGCAAGAATGGTTATATCATAGTTATTTACTGTTATTATTGATGTGTACATGAAAGGTTAAGACAATTGTCTGCCTCAACTACACTGGAGTCCAAGAAGTCAGCTAGTGCCTAGGCATAGTTTCTGCTGACCACATGGACACAGAAAAATGCACTTTCAGTGCTGTACACCTGGGACCTCCAGGAAGGCTCCTTAAGGTAACATGGTAGGTGGTTTAGTGTGCTCAGTGCTCATTTTTCAGCTGCTCTGAAAGCCTGTCCTTTGCTTTGGGAGCACTGATGATGGGCATTAGAGCTAGATTGACTACAGCCACATCTCTGTTCATGACCACTGGATTTAGACCTGAGCTGTTATATTTGCTCATGTTTAGACCTTTTATATGTAGTTATAGTAGGCGTTTGTGCCTGAGTTGGAAGGTTCAGCTCTCCTTTCAGCTTCTGAGATCCATGCTCCTGTTGGACACCAGATTGGACTGTGAGTGTTCTCCTCCCCTGACTCTTCAGCCTGAAAGCCCCATTGCCTGGTATGAAAGCCTCATTGTCCAAGCCATTTATAAAACAGAATGGGCATGGAGAATCTGTCCGACGGTATTCTGCTAAACAGCAGCAGATCTGACAAAACCCCTTGGCAGTGTCAGCTGGGGCTAGATAAAAGCACCTGGTAAGCTCATCAGCCATAGGGTTGTAAGGTCAAGAAGGAGATAATCCCTCTGAGCCATGTCAATGGAACAAGCTTATTTCCAAGCTCTCCCATTCAGTGATGGGGTCAGAGCTCCACCAGCACTGTCAAGGAAGAGTATTTCCATTCATCCTCACTCTCCAGTGCCTCTTGCCATCAGCTTCGACTCACCCATGGGTAGCCCACCAAAAAAAGCTGTGTCCCCCTCTCAAAGCTTTTAGCATCTTCACTGGAGATTTCACATGAGAGTGTGCCATACGAAAGCAGGAATATCATCACCCCTTGGAGTCACACAGAACAGCGTGTCCCACCGCATCTTCCTGCCTTCAGGGCCAGTCTTCCTCTGAGGGCGGGTCTGAGATTTGCCAGCTTGTGAAATATAATCAGGACATTTCTATGCTGTCCCTGCCATACAGCCTTGAGTTCAGGGACAGGTTGAGTTCTGTGCTCAGTTTGCCCTGCTTTGATGTCCCATGTTGGGGGTGTTGATTAGAACAGTGAAAGTAATTGCATCTGCCCTTTGGTTTAGAGTGTTATTTATCCCTTCAGCTAGTTTAATGTGTTCCTTTCACAGTCCTTCTCCTCTGCAAAGTGCAACACTGCCCTGAAACGTAAAAATGGCTTCTAGTTGCAAAGATTGCATCTGCTAGCCAAAAGGTGTAATAAAACCCTCAGGGTGGCATAGTCCAGCAGCTTCACAGAGGGGTGCAGTGTCCCTTGCATGCCTGACCAAAAGAACTGGGGAGTAAACTTAATGAATTACACTCAGACGTGGCTCTTGAAGGATCTTATGTCACTGCAGTGGAAGAAGAAAGTGCAGATGGCATTGGGATTGGGTACTATTGCAGTTCAGCAGAGTGAGAGGAAAGACGTGCTGCCCTTCCCGTAAATCCTCATTTTCTAATCCAGTCCCACATCATCTCCATCTTCCCAGCTGTACTACTACGAAATCAGCCAAGCACCTTGGATTCTGCAGAAAAGTCCTGCTCCAAAAGGCCACACTATTTGTTCCAACATCCCTGAAATTCTGCTTCGTGCCTATTATGCAGACGTCGGCAACAGCTTTCCCTGCTAAGCCAAGTTGTGCTGTTTTGGGGTCCTCTTGCCCTGTTTCTCATTGGGAATCAGGTGGATATGGGAGAGGATGCAGTTGTTTCATCTCTGGAGCTCCATGAAGAAATGATTTTTAGCTTGGCAGCCTCACTGGAAAATAATTTATATTCAGAGAAAAACAAATGTAAATTTTTGGGGGTTTAACTCACAGGCGGAGGAGGGGGATCAGTCTTATTGTTTTCAGTTGACACAAAATGTTCCATGTGATCCAAAATGAAATGCTTAGCTATGGACACATGCAAACAAAGGCAAAGAGGGGGTGCGTTATGCAACTGCATGAGGAAGGAGCATTTATTGGCATCGCAGCCTTTTATCTGTTAATAGAGGGGGCAATAAGAGATACCCGTCTCCCAAGGCTCTGGAGTCTGGTGCAAGGCTAAGTTATGCTGAAGTCCCTGCCTGCAGTCAGGCAGCTGGCCTCATCATGGGGCTCTGACACCCACTAGCCCAGGGGTCCCAGTCTCTAAGGGATTCTGGGGCAGGCTGCTCCCACCTCTCTGCCTTTTCTGCTGAAGATATTCTCATTTAAATACTGATTGGGCCAGAAGACATTCCATCCTTTTGGATTGCGGTACTGTCCCAGGAGATGGGATGCACACGTTTCCTTCCTTGTGGGAGGGACTTTGAGCTTGATGTCAGAAGAACCCAACAAGAGCGGGGAGACTGGGAGCCATTCTCACACCCTGGGGGGGTCCTCTGTGTCCTGTTGCCCACAGAAATGCTCCAGACAGCCAAGAGGGAGGGCTACATCTTCCCTTGCTGGGTGGGAGTTTAACTTGCATGTCCTACACTCATGAGACTAGACACAGTAGTACAATCTGAAAAGCACTACCTCCTCTTGCAGATTTGTGAAACTAATCCCATTTTTTTTTTTCTTCTTCCCAGCTAGCATCATTCAGGAAATGCAATACTAATAACGTGTGAATAGTTTCAGGACAACTAAAACCACATTTCCAGAGAATGTATTATTCTCTGGGAAAATAATAATTGTTCAGGTCTATTCATGAACACACACTTGCAGAATTAGTTCCATATGTCTGGGAAGGAATCATTTCAATCTCTTTTTTGAAACAGAGCAATTGTTGGTTATAAAAAACTGACCAGGAAAATAGGATGAGACACAATTGGAAGTGCTTAGAACTTAATGAAGAAAACGTTATTCGCATTGGTGCCAGCATTATTGATATTAAGTAAAATGCAACTTCATTCAGAAGACTTCTTACTGATCCTATTGTATTTGCCAGTGGTTTTGCTTATGCAAAGAGGATGTACTGGCTATTATAGAGCTGTCTTTGCCTGTGTTATACTGGTAAGGCATTCAGCCTGTGCTGTGGGATCTATGATGTGCTTCATGGGACTAAGTGTGGGACATGTGCTTGGTAAAGGACAGGCTCTGTCCTCAAAGAGCTCCCAAGTGAAGTTAGAACCAGCTGCAGCAGGTGGCAGGGAGACAAACAGGCAGTTCATGATGGGATACAAGGCAGCAGCTAAGTCAGTGCAGGGACCTCAGACGACCTCCAGCATGAAAAGCTTGGATGCGTCTGGACCACAGATCACCTTGCTCATAAGAGAACTGAGCTGTGGTAATAGAATACGTCTACCCAGAGAGCCACAAAAATGCAGGAGGCTTGAAGTGAAGAAGAGCTTTGATATAAGGAGAAAATATGGTCAGGACAATTAAGCTTGAATAAGAGCATAAGGAGAGGAAGCAGAAGTACACAGTAATGCAGGTAACTCCAACCAGCACTCCTGCTTCCCATTAACATAAAACAAGACCAAGAGACTATTTAGTATAAGATACACTTGGAAGGATAAAAGGAAATACTTTTTTTTTAGCAATGCACTATATCCTTGTAGAGGGGTCTATGTTGCAGAAAGTTATTGAGGCAAACAGTTTATATTGAACATGTGATAGAGGTGGGATTAAATTTACTCTGGCTGTAACTCAGAATGGATCATGCGTTAATTAAGCATGAATAATAGCATCTGCACTTACAATGCATAACACTAGCAATGCATGGGGCTTCAAAGCCCAGGCTAGCCAGGGTGAAATCATAAGCATTATCAATGTCCAGCTTCATGGCATGAGACAATCAGCTATGAAAGGAGCAAAGTTGTCCCTCCTGGTGTGGTATTTATGTGAATTAGGAAGGGGTTTGCACCTTCCCTTCAAAGATCCACTGTTGTTAGCTGTAGACCGGGCATTGGACCATGTGGACAATTCCTTTTTCCTAATGTAGCAGACCTTTTCTGCCTCTTGTTTCCCAAAAAGCTGATGTTAGGCACATCATGCACAGCTTCTCCTAAGTGGGTTTCTGATAATATTTTGTCAGAAGGATGACCTGTTTGGCTATTTTCTTTGTATTGTTGTCTGGTGGGCAGGGTGGGCTTTGTAGATCCCTGCTGTTACAGGAGAGAATTTCTTAGAGCATTGGCCGAGGAAGTATAGTTTCTTCTGATGAACAAGTTGCTAGCAGCCAAACAAAACATTGCAAAACTAAACAGGACAGAGCGTGTGCTGCACTTCAAGAGGCTGGTCTTGTTTTGACAAGAACCTAAAGCAAATGCTAAAAGAGGACAAAGCAGAGAAAACAAAAAGCCACCTTCTCTCCCGGCTAGTCAGAAATCAAGTCAGTCTGCTGGACAGGTCATCTCCATGTGCAAGACTTCCCTTTCATCCAAGGTTCTTGAGGAAGGGACATTGCTCTCTGAACCCATTGGCAGGTGAATTCCTCTGCTTGGTCCATGAGTGTTGATCATTCAAATCAGAGATGGACCTCATTAAATGGAATGTAGTACACTGTCCTCAGACATGGCTCTCTGCTTTGGGTTTGTTCACCTTACTTGACATTTCATCCTCGCTGCTCACATCACTTGTAGCTCATCTGCCCCCCTCCTTATGCTGAAACCATGTCTGCATCACCAAAATTGTGTTATTTCACCAGGGAGCTACCCTGCTTTTTCTGTTGCCATAGAAGGTCTCAAGAAGCATTATATTCTTGTGATCTGCTGTGGACCCGCCACACTGGAGGTGGCTCTGCAGAATCAGCTAGATCCTTAAATGGCTATTTAAAGGGACACTGCTAACTCTGCTCCCTGTTACCCCTGCCACTGCTGGGGAGGTTGGTGGGCTTCCCCCCAACCTCTCTCTGAGCCAGAGCTGTCCATCCTGCCCTCAGCTCTTCCCAGACTGGGCCACAGCCCCCAGATGACTGGTGGATGAGATCTGCATGTGGCAGGGGCCTCAGGAGCCCATTTCACTCCACTCCACATTCTGCTGAGCTATTCCAGGCAAAGCTTGCACTTCGATGCCCATGGTGCAGGGTATTAGTGTATTACATACATGTATTATAATACATATATAATATGTATTAGTAGAAAGCAGCAGCAACTACTTCCAGCGTTGGGTGACATTGACACAGCAGCAGTTAGGCTCACAAACCAGGAGGTGGCCAGAGACCAGACTCTCTGCTGGATTCATTTGCAGGGAGTCCACAGGAAAAAAAGAAAAATGGTGTAAAAGGACCAAAGGAAAATGCAACATGCAATGTCTTCACTGTTAGTGACAAGTTAGTCACAAGTCAGGTAGCAAGTTCCATTCCCCCAAATTTGCCGTCAGTCAAACTCCAGAAAAATGTCTTCAGCCCTAAGCCTGATGTTTCTAAGATCTAGAGAGTGCTCAAGATGGGAGAGCAACAAAAAGCAAGTGTATGTACAGCTATTATCAAGAATAAAAAGAAGAAATACAGAACATGGCTTTCATCATGGGTGGGACTTACTGCCTGCCCCCACCCTTCATGGCATGGCCGTACTGTCTTCCCTGAGGACACTTCTCATTGAGAGGGGAAAAAACAAATGGACCTTTTTTTTTTTTTTTAAGATAAGAGGAAGCAGTGTGCAGGCTGGAAATAGCACAGAGTTAGAGAGGCTGGTTTTGAGGATTTCTAAAGAAATAAAGTAGTTTTAATTGTGTGACAAATTTCAGTGACCTTTCACTGGAGACAAAAATGTCTTTTTACCTTTTATTTGATCTTGTACATAGATCAGCCCTTTCAGCTGAGATTATTTCCGTTCTTGGAAATGCATTGCAAACCTGGCTGAGGTGACAGACATTTGAACTCGAAATGATCCTTTCCTTTTTCTTTGACACAAAAATTAAGCTTCATGGAACGATTGATTTCTGAACACAATGTATCACACGATACAGGTCTGTGTCCAGAAACTGTCCTGCTGCCTTCCCCTCTCCTATTATGCTGCAATTCTCTATTCTGCTCCTTGCTTTCTTCACACTACACTGGCTGCTGTTATTATTTCATTGATAGAGTTCACTCACACATGTGCACCTGACTGTATTTTTACAGCTCTCCCTACTTATAGCTGCTGTGCTGCATTTAATTGCAATGCCTTATCCAGCTCATGGTAGGAAAAGGGCTGGAAGGGCCCTCCCCGGTTGACAATTCCAATCCCCTGCTATTACAGGCGAGCGCGTCATGTCACATCCTTCATAAACACAGCAAGCTCCATTATCAAGAAGCTTTTCAGGGAACCTTTTTGGCCGGTTGTCTTGCTGGAAGGTTGTTCTCCACCTCTCCTCCCCCCTCACAAGTTTTGATTATTTGTACATCTCCCATTGCGCATTGCTTTGTTTTCACAAAGGCGGATAAAGAGATGGCTTCTTAAAACCCTTCCTTTTATAAGTTTGACATGTAGCTAATTCTTTGTTGTCGGTGATTAATCCTCTGACAGAGAATTCAGTGCAGGGTAATACAGATGATGTTGATTCAGTCCCAGTAACATATCAATGCAGAGATACATGACTTCTGATCTGTTCTCTAATATATCAATAAGGCTACATGATGAAATGCATCCTGGCATTTGAACAGAATTTAACAATTACCTCAGCATTGTGGTATCTCACTACAGAGAACACACACTGATGTGTGTAACACTTACTTGGGCTTTTGAAGACCATTTCCAAGCACTGCCAAGCCAGACTTTCTCTGGAGTTAGAGAAACATATGCTGCCTGTACTAATGTACCATAAATCACTATTCACTAAGACTCCATGGCTTTTCATGTCGGAGAAAGTTTCTAGAAAGCAGATAAGACAGAAGAATTTATCTACAATCAAGGAAGGTGTGAAACAGGCTGGGAAACAGCTCCAGAAGTTCAGAACTTGCTTGGCCTGGTTTTGCTTTTGGATTTTGGAAATGCTTTGACCTTAGGCCACTGTAATCTAAAATTTTTAGAACTTTCTAGGGAATGATGCTGATGGCAAATTCTCACTGGCTTAGCATTTCAAATATGCTCAGGTTACTGAACGGTTTCTAATTGACCAACAGAAAATTAATCAATAAAAAGAGTGTAACCAACTACAAATACCTGTCACCAATACTATGTGTCTGGAAGGTACAAATGATATGCTGTCATTTCCCAGCTTGGTGTGAAGTCAATAACTAAACCAGATGCACTGGAAGCATACGATATTTTTGTAACAAGCTACCTACATGGATTAACGTTCTTGGTCTCATAGTAAAAAAGACACATGGGAACTCATCATGAAAACACTCCCCTTTGTAGAACTCCCTTCCATGTAGTGGAACATGAGCAATTCATTACAGAAGCTTTTGAAACTGTGAATAACTTCTACCCACTGGAAGAAATGGGAAGCACAGTGTCTGCTTCGGCACAGGTGATACGAGGAGAAGGGATACCCTGTCCCACTTGTGGAGGGGAACATACTTGCTTCTGCTACATGGTCCATCACTGCAGAGGAGCTCATAACATAATTGGATGTGTGCATGTAACTGCAAAAAAAAAAAAAGAAATTCAGCCAGAGGAAGGACCGTCAAAAAAATAGTGACTAAAGCTAGTCTAGGATTTTAATTAAATGACAATGACAAAAAAATACCAAAACTGGCATATTTTTGTGGGCAGAACTAATATTTACAGAAGAAATCCTTGTTAGACTTCGGGACATGATGTCCAACAAAAATATATTTTTGGTTTCCAGTTGTTGAAACCCAAATGCAATTACGTTTTTTAGGAGCTGGGGACTGAAAATTGCAACTCAAGCCTGGAAAACTTTGCTTTGCAATCAAAGTAGCTTTTCTTCAGGCTCCCCAACAAAAAAAAACTGAAAAAATTCTAAGTAAAAGCTTCAATATAAACTTTGCCAGACTAAACTTGCAGAATCAATGACCTGTTGAAGTTGCAATTCATGTGGCTGCTTCAAGATCCGAGAGCTCTTCAGTCAACTGTGGTTGGGTGGTCACTACAGGGTTATGATGACTGAGATTATTTGCAGTCAATAAAGAATCCCATGCAGAGTATCTCAGGGTTACAGCACAAAACACATACGCACTCTCCTATTAGAGGAAGTTTACATAACTAAGTCAACAGAAAAAATACAAGTACAGAATGACTCAAAAGTCTCAAAGGACCAAGGATAAAGTGAACATACTAATCTACCCTAGCACACCATGACAGTGCATACATAGACAGTAGTGACTGCATTCCTCAGGACATAAGAACCCCAAATGCATGTATGCCAGTGCCACCATCAGTGTGAGACAGCTGACTTCCGACACCCTCCTTTTCTGCAGTTCTCAGCATGGTTCTCTGGGTTGTCCAGGGACCAGAAATTTCTGTTCAGCAGAGCACTTGCATATGAGTCTTACCAAAGATTAACAATAAGTATGCCCTCCAATATTTTCATGAAGACCAAGGGATGTGGGCAGATCTCTGAAATTAAGAAGGTGCTTTGTAGAAGTGAGACTGCAGTTATAAACCAAGAGGATCAACACTGACACAGACCCCAGGGTATTGGCACCTGGGACTTGCTACCCGGGACTTGAGCAACAAGGGCCAGCACTGCCTGCACTGCCTGGCAGATGGAAGATTCATTTAAGCACTGGCTGAGTTTCACAAGTTCCAGTTGGGATTTTAAAGAAAGAAGATGGTTTTCTACACCCTACAGATGTTGCTTGTTTCTGCTCCAGAGGCTGAGCAAATGCATGTGTCTTTCCTTAAAGCCTAGCATAATATACATGCCATTCCTACATCTTGGTGTTAATGCTATGTCTCGAACAAGCTAGATTGACTTTTCTGCTCTTCTTGTGAGACCTCACTAAGTAAGGCTCTACACTGGAAATAGCCTTTAAAATCTATGAAGGTCATAGCCAAATGATGCCAGCATCATTTTTAAGGGAGTAAACAAACTATTCACAGTCGTAGTTCCCCTCCTTTCTTTTACCCCCATTTCCTTCCCCCATGCTCTCTTCTCTCATGATAGAGAAACAAGACTGTAGATTTATGACCCACTGATGATCTTACTGTAGGTCTCTCCACCCACTCATGAGCACTTCTGACTATCTGTACCACTCCTGAGGTTTTTGTACTAAAACCTTTAGCATTTCAACCAATCCAAGGCTTTTTTTTTGTTTGTTTGTTTGAACTGTAAACTCCTGGAGTCGGGGATTGTCTACTTCTGTCTGTGTGTTTATACAGAGCCAAAGACAATGGGGCTATTCTTGAATTATCATTACCACCATAACAAATCTAACGACAACAGTCTGGACAATCTGCTCCCACCTGCCCTTTGATGTGGAGATTTGTAAAGTATCAGATTGCTGCTGGCAGTCCCTCTATGACGTGAAAGAACACCTTCCTCCATCATAAAAAGTTAGAACATCTTTGTCTGAAAAAAATCATTCACATGATAACATCTGCACACTGTGTTCTGTTCAGAGGTAGAAATGTGTTTATGAATGCTGGTGAGGAGCTCGCTCACAGAGGTGAATATGAATATACTGCTGCACCGGTAACTCTACTCTGATGTTGTAGGTTTGTACCTTGGGTACTGATGATGGCAATCAAGCCTGCATTACACGTCATCCTGGTTACCAAGGTCATCCATGTTAAATTGCACTGACACAACCAAGTATGGGCTTTAGCTGGTTGTGGGGTCATTAACCACAGTAAGAGAAATCCAGTCAAAGGAAGATGTAAGACTACAGGCCCCTGAGAGGTCTGAGATCACCATGAGAGTCTCTAGGGGCATTTGCTGCAGAAAAGCTTCATAAATCTGAGGTTATCACCGTGCTATATTTGACAACTTTCCTTTACAACAAAGCTGTCAGTTACAAAGGGTACTTGCAGTAGACGGTGAAGGTTCTCAGGTGCTTCTGCTTTGGAGAAACAGGTGTCACATCAGTTGGTGGTCCCTCATTGCCACTGATATCTCTCATTCCACTAAGCATCAGTCCTGATTTGCCTCTCCCCAGATGACACAGTGGCTAGATTTAGATGGTGAGTACACATCTTATCTATCATAAGTCCTATAAATAGTTGTCATATCCATGTACAGTATCTTGCTAGACTATTTACAGCATGATCCAAAGTCCCTTGAAGCCAATGGAAAGGATGCCATTTACCTTAAAGGGCTTTGAATCAGGCCGTTACAAACTCTTCACCTCTAGGGTATGCGAC
The DNA here is from genome assembly GCA_026546715.1 of Gallinago undulata. Classification (NCBI taxonomy): domain Eukaryota; kingdom Metazoa; phylum Chordata; class Aves; order Charadriiformes; family Scolopacidae; genus Gallinago; species Gallinago undulata. The sequence goes on from JAOTQQ010000023.1 coordinate 33,284,934, forward strand.
CACGCTCTTCCAAGTTGTTACAATGCCCATGGCAAACCACAGTGTGTAACAGGCTTCCATTTGAACCTGCTGCCTTTTCTGGCTATGGGTAAATGATCTCAATGGGAGAGAGGAGAAGAAAAACACAGAATGAAGGCAGACAGGGACAAGAGTTGGAAGGAGTCCATCTTCTGCATAGGCAGGACATTTTCCTGCCTATGATAAGGGAAAGATTAGAAGGCAAGAAAAATGAAAGGGGCAAGGTGAGAGCAAGTTAGGAGATATCTGGTGGGAGGCACCAAGCTCTGTGACTTGAAGTCTGTTGTCTGCATTGAGATACACTGGTGACTCTATTTTCTTTCCTTAGTATTTGTTATCGTGTCTCCAACCTCAGAATGGGAACACCAAGTCCTGAGAGGGTGTCTACTCTCAGTCCTTCTGTGTGTACCAGCAAAATTAGGCTGAGTAAACTTCCTTCAGCAAAACTCTTGCAGCAGATAACATTATACTTTCTTATAGCAGCAGGGAGGAGGGACAGGAAAAATGTCCCAGCTTGGAGGATGGGGTGATGGGCTGTTCTGTCACTCCTTTTCCAGCCCTGACTTACTGATATACTCTGATATAACCAGCCAGTGAAGTCAGCATCAACAGTACCTGGGCAGTGCCTAAGGATCCTTGCAAACAGAATGGAAGGATGGTCCCAGCTCCAGGCAAATTAGAATCCAAATGTAAATAAAAGGCACTGATTTGGGAAAAATGTGTGAAAAATGAGACTGTTTTTAGCTGCCACACTAGACAGCAGCTCTCATCTTTATTTATGCTGCAAAAATCTTCATACCTCTGTAAATCAGTGGTTTTTTAGGCCAACAGGGACACCTTTCATAACCCAACATCAATAGGCAGGAAGGAGGCAGCCCTGATAACAAGGGAACCGATATCAGTGCTGTGGGCCACATCTAAGCATGGGTCTGTGGGCAGGCAGAAGGGCTCCACATGGTCTTCTTGGTGGAGCCAGGAGGCCAGGGACAACCTCAGTGTCGCACTTGTCCCTCTCAGTGTGCAGGAAGAGGAGTCCTAGGTGGGTAGGGAGATCTCCACCTCCTTCCCGTGGGCAGTGAGTGCTTCCAGATGGAGGTGTCTCCAGAGTCACGTGTGGGTTCAGCTCTAGCAGGTCCAACCTCATCTGTGTGTACTTAGCAGGGCTGGAAGCTGCCTTGCTTCTGCAATTACCCCTAGCCTGGCTTCTAAACCCTGTGCCCAGGGAGAGGGAGAAAGGAAGAAGGAAAAGGTAGCAAGGAAGGTGGGGAGGGCTGAGGAGGGGGAGAAGGGAGCAGTAGAGCCAAGGCAGAAGAGCCAGAAATTTTCACCACAAGCAGTATAAAGGTATGAATCACAAAACCTGGGATGAACAAGGGAGAGCTGGAACCGTCTGCAGGTGGGCAAGGGCATGCAACAAGATGAAAAGCCTGCCTCTCGAGGCAGGGGTGAAAGCTGTCAGCGAGCATAAATCCCAAAAGACAGGGCAGGAGGCCAGGAAGAAGGAATGGAGAGAAGGGATGCAGGTGGTGCCAGATGCTGCAGAGAGGGCCGTATGAAATCCTCCCCCAAGGGCTGGCAAACCTGCCTTCTCTGAGTTGGCTTGTGCCCTGAAGCAGGAGGGTTAACTTCCTTTTCTGTTGCAATCCTAGGTAGTCTAACTGTAGATATTATTATTCATACAAGTATCTAATAAAGGATATGGTGTGGAGCAGCTGGAGCAGAGCTCAGGAAGGTGGATGATGTTAATAATGTTTTTGTTAAGGACTAAGCACTGAGTTTAGTCTTTTCATGCTCATCTGTCCGGCAAATGAGACAAGATGGACAACAGAAGAGTGAACAAATAAAAATGCATGATCCTGTTGGAGACTGTGCCTCAGGAGTCAGGAGAAGAAAGGTAGCTGGACACATCCCTTGCTGCCAGCATCTCTGTTTCCTCCTGTCCAGGGGGATGAAACATCATTCCCTTTACCAGAACCTTGACTCATCAGTTAGTTTTGTGCCAATAAGTGGCTGCACGTACCTAACTTCTAGGAGTGCAATTTTTCAGGAAGTGGAAGACAGCCCAAATATCTTGAATAAAACCAAGCCAAGCCCAAGGCAATGTACTCAGTAGTCATTCTGGAGAACATCAGCTTTGGTTTCTGTGGAACCATGGGGTCAGGATCATTGCTGCCCTTCCTGATCCCATGCAACCAAAAGGGAGACTTATTACCACAGGAGACGTAGTTCACTGCCTTTAATACTGCAGATTTATTTATTTATTCCAGTCGCAAGAAAGCTTTAAGTCAACTGAAAGTACAGCTTGTAGATAAGTGAGTGCTGTCTTAAGCCAACATCTTGGCCACCTCCAAGATCTGGGCTCGCACACTCATGCACTCACCCCAGAAGTGAGTGACTCTCTAGGACTTCTGCTAATGGGGCTCAAATTTGCAAAAATAATGAGTTCCTCCCTGGAGCAGAGCTTATACTCCAGGCGATCCCGCCTCCTCCTACCCCTTCTGCTCCTTCTTCTCCTTCTCCTCCCGCCGCCGCGACGACCCGCCGCCCCTTTATATACACCCGCGCCGGCTCTGACGTCACCCCGCCGTACCACCCCCCCCCTTTTAGCTCCGCCCCCCCCGCCCCGT
>JAOTQQ010000023.1:33288895-33368971 GCA_026546715.1 Gallinago undulata
CTTCCCTTCCCTTCCCTTACCTCATTTTTTTTTTTTATTTTTTCAGTTCTGACGCTTGGAAAATGCATCTGGATTTTCTAAGGTTGTTAGCATTTGGGCTATGACACTTGATTAAATATTCACTTACTGTTTTTGGACAGTAAGATATGCTGTTTTCCAGCGTGAACAACTTCTACAGGTTTGGATGCAACCTCTTTGCCAAGGTACAAAATCAGAAGGCACAGGCTCACATCCTTAGCCTGTCCAAAAAGTCTTCTTTACGCTAGCTGCAGTCTGCTCTGGGAACTCTGGTTCTTCTTTGCCTCTAAATAAACTTCCAGGGTAAGGATCCTCGCTCCTTCCCCTACAGCCTTCTTTCCTGCTTAGTGCTGGTGAATGTGTCTGTGCTACTACAAGTGCTAAGTTGGCTGCTTAATGCCACACAGCACCTCAACAGGTTTCTTTTCAGTTACCTGATGAACTCATGGCAAGGTTTGCTCTACTTAATTGTCATGCCTTTCTATAATGAAGTAGAAAAGAATAGCAGGACAATTACCGTTGCTCAGATGACTCGGGAAACTAGTAATGAGATGGAGAATCTTTCATCACTGGGTTACAGGATCACATGTGAGTTAGGTGTGGTTTCATGACCATCCTGAGCTAATCTAAGTCCAGCTCTTGCAAAAATGTGTAGCATTGTTATCCTGTCCATGTCCATTAGTTCCCATCCCTTCCTTTGTGCCAGCTCGTGGGCTCATGCATCTGGGAAGTTGGGAACATCAGACTGATCCAGCTAAAAGCTCCACCCAGCAGAAAACAGGGAAAAATGGAAGAGTTCCATCTGATTCCCCTGATCTGTCTGACTGCTCACCTGCACAATCACCAAAGCACACGATGGGGTGGGAACGCGTGATGTAGGGCTGAGTCACCCCTTTCAGATATAGTACTGAATTAGATTGCCTTAAGCCAATGATGAAAGCAAAGAGAAAACAAAAATATCTTTTTCATCTAGGAATTAAAAGTCTATCCATTTGTCATCATTATGGTGTCTGATGTCTTTACAATAATTACTACAAAGCTAGAGCACAAAGCTCACCTCTGCTCATTTATCCAGCTATTTTAAGCTAGTTTCTCTCATCCCTCTAATCAACAGAGAAAGAAGCTTCCAGAGGAGGATGCATCTCATATGAAGATGGGTGTTTAAGGGGACTGAGATGTCTTCTGAAGATCAAAGAATCATAGAATGGTTTGGGTTGGAAAGGCCCTTCAAAGACCATCTAGTCCAGCCCCCCATGCCATGATGAGGGATGTCTTTCACTGGACCACGTTTCTCAAAGCCCTGTCCAACCTGACCAGTGACGGAGAATCCCCAGCTTCTCTGAGCAACCTGTTCCAGTGTCTCACCACCCTCATTATAAAGAATTTCTTCCTTCTATCTAATCTAAATCCACCTTCTATCAGTTTAAAACTGTTATCATTTGTCCTGTCCCTACAGATCCTGTTAAAAAGTCTTTCTCCATCTTTCTTATAAGTTTTCTTTAAGTATTGAAAGGCCACAATAAGGTCTCCCTGGAGCCTTCTTCAGGCTGAACAACCCCAACTAGCTCAGCCTTTCTTTGTGCGAGAGGCTTTCCAGCCCTGTGATAATTTTCATGGCCCTCCTCTGGACCCGCTCTAACAGGTTTGATGCTCTTGACTGTGAATTCCAGCTCCACATCTGCATTTCACATCCCATCTTGTTCTTGACTGGAATCTGGCTAGAAAATCTTTACTCTCCGGGGACCAGGCTGCAAGCACCCTCCATGTTGATGTATTCCTGGTGAATGCCTGTTCCCCTTCATCTCTCCTCAGCTCCTGCACTGGCACTGGCACTGCACCTGCACTGGCCTCATATTTCTTCAGTGAGCTTTGGCTCAGACTTGTAAGACTAGCAGTGTGTTCACAGGGGTACGGTTTGTGACATCATAGCAATTGCCCCAACAAGAAGATGACATCATAAACTCCAGCTTTGTTGTGTCCTGCTTTCTGTCTGCAGCACACTAAGCTGCGACAAGCGTTGGGCATGAGGCATCCCAGCTTTCTGAGCTTTGCTTGGGGAAATCAGACATAAGTCTGATATATGGATATATATATAATATCCTTCCAAAGAGCAATTGATTTGGGAGGGTAGAGGGAAGAGACATCATTTTATTAATAATTTCTTACAGCCATTTTCCCTCCGGAAGTGCTTTTCTGCTCTCTTAGGGCAAGGTCTAAGAGTGTATAACTTAAAAGATCTGGTATGGAGATTTTGATCATAACGACTTAATTAAATGAGGTGTTTGGGGAGTTTAATATTACATTGTTGCTGATGGCTGGCTGATTGTTTTACTTGCCTTTGATCAACTGTGTGAGTGGAGGGTCATCCCAATCACCGCGAGCCTACAGTATCCGTCATCACCCCTCAGTCCTATTTGTCTTGCGTGTGTATGCAGAAGGCCTGCTTTTGATGAACTGTGAAAAGAAAGATGAACTGTTGTAATGAAAACATTCCCTCCCCAAGATCCTCTTTAGACAACATTCAATTGGTTTGACCTTGTCCCCTCTCACGGAGGACGGTAATGATTCCTGCGGATGGCTGGGTCATTCCTTGGACACTTGGGAGCTAGGGAGCCGGATTCTCCATCTGTGTTAGCTCTCAGGCTATGCAGGCTGCAGCCGGGAAATGCAAGAGCAGCATGGGTAGACATATCTGAGATATCTGTCATCTAGCCAGTGGGAGTCCTCATAGATGTCCTGGGCTGCCTATTTATACTCGGGGGACTTTGCCTAGGGTTGCTTTTCTCCTGGCACATGCATGCACTAGCTAGCCAGAGAGAGATGGATTTTTCAGGGCTGCAGTCTCCTCTCTGGTTGAAGCTAAGGCATGGCCTGAGGGAAGCCATTCAAGACATCAGCCTGGCTTCCCTCACCCATCTGCCTTGTAGGCGATGTGAGCTGGCAAATATTAGTAAATGGTCTGTTAGCTGAGCCAGTGGTCTCCTGCCTTAAACCCCTCTTGCTCCCAAAGAGGCAGCCTTCTCTGATTATGTCACATTTAGAAAAGTGATATAAGAGCTGGTGATGAACACAGCCTGCATATTCATCGTCACGGTCTTGGGGACATGAAATCCCTGGATCAGCCCTAGGGAGATGTCCCTGTCCCTTTGTCAGCTGAAAAGGTGACTGTATTGGAAATGGTTGCACGTCCATCTTCAGGGGAGGAAAACAGAAAGACTTTGCAGCACTTTCACTGCTTAATAAGAGAGAGTGGAAAAAAGCAGATCTCTGTGTTATAAGGATTTAAAAATATTTAGAAGCTAAACTGGTAACTGCATACTTGAAGCCATCAAAGGGCATACAAACCCTTTTACGAACATTTACTAATGGCCTTTGCCTGATCTGAAGAGTCTCAGTGTAAGCAAGGAAGGGAAAGGCTAAATGGTGAAAAAAGAGCTCACAAGAGTGATGGTACTTGTCCCATGTCATACATCCAGACCACAAAACTGAAGCCCAAACAATCTCAGTTGGTGTCGTATTTGTGAGGCCATTGAGTCTAATCCGGGGCCCTTGAAATACTTGTCTTTAGCTGAGGTCAGTCTCCACTTCCACCTGAATAATCTGAAGATGTCATGGCACATTAGGTTCTTGCAGCCTTATAAGCTGGTTTACAGGTCCTCCAGCAGCACTGTCAAACCTACTTTAAGGCAGTTTATTTTTTCAGAAGTACAGTTATCCCGTCCTTCAGTGGCATCTACAAAAGGAGATGCAGCTACTTTAGTGACATAAGTCTTACCTGTGGAAATACGCACAAATGAAGTGTACATCTAATGGCCTAATCCTGCTGGTTTCCTCATACTTCCTCCATTTCAGGAGTTTAACGAAAATGCAGTCATCGTGTGCATCACAGTTATAAGACATCCTGACACTTGGGCGCAGGCCAAATACTGACTGTTCTTGCATCGTCATGCTTCAGTGAAGCAAAAATGCCACCATTTCTCCAGGAAATAGCACAGCTACCAGCATATTGGCACCTATAATAAGAAGCCTTTTGCAGGACGCTGCTATCTGCAGCTCAGAGTGGTAGGGGTGGGCTTTTCTGCCAACCTCTGCAGTACAGGATCATGTAGGCATGACTTATTTCATCAGTTTAATCATGTTTCCTTACATCTTGAGTGCCTTAGGTATTACTGCCTGGCCTCACTTTCTCTTGACCTCTGTCAGAAGCACATGGCAATTTAGTCTCTTGTGCAGCCCTGTCTTTACCTAGAGTCTAGGGCTCTGTACTGGGATATTCTGGTTTGACTGCTCCCAGTGCGGTATGAGAGCAGCCAGAATGCTCCACTCTTGTACCAGCCCCACAGCTTGCTCCGTAGTGCTTCAAGTGCTACAGTCCCCCCATCCCTGTCCCGGTTGAACTGTGCTTCCTGCTGAGGTTTGCAGATTTACCCACATTCATTCAGGCAGAATTCCTCAACAACCTTAAAAGATGTTTTGCCTCAGCAAGATCTGTGTACTAGGTGTGCAGCTGGCAGGAGTGGCAGACGGGGAAAGAGCAGGCTTGGGATTCCCCTGCAGGATCTTCTCCAGAAAAAAGAAAACCTGTACCCAAACACGGTTGTATAAGAGAAGAGGAGGTCCCTCCAACCAGCATCTGAAGTGGTGCAATGAGGCCAAAACCCCAAGCTGGATTCGTGAGGCATCTGCATGGGTAGCAGCAGGTCGTGGTGCGTGCGGCAACAGGCAGTGAGAGATTACTTGCTCCAGTAACTCGGGCTGGGTGTTCAGTACCCAAAGTAAACATGCGAGCCACAGTGCTGTACAAAGGCTTAATACCCTATATTCATAAAACACCTTTCATTCAGCGGCATTTTAAAGCATTAGTACATCCTGCGTACACGGAGCAGAGGGAAAAGCTGAACTAAGTAACCTTTGCCCCAAGCAGGGGTGGGAAGAACAACCAGGCGCTTATGCAGAGCCAGAGCCCCGTCGCCACCAGATGGACCCTGTGCTGGCCCCAACCCTGCACTGTGTGAGTGATCCCAAGCCAACTGGAATCCCGGTGATCCACACTCCCAGAGACAAGGTGGGCACATACAACATAACCTGTAGTCACATTGGTTGCATTTGTGAGAGAACACAAAGGAGTTAGATATCCAGGTGTCACTGGGAGGAATACCCCCAAATATCTAAATAATTGAATGCTTTGGCACCCCCTCAAAGATATCCCAGAAACACAATTGTAAAAGAAGATGCAACGCTGAATGTGATCAGCAAAATTATTTGACTTATTTAATTGAATAACACATGTAGGTCTCAATCCCACCGCCCCGGCTACCCACCTCTCTATCTTGCTAAGTGTTTCTAAAGCATCTGGTGGCATTTGTATCCCAGCCCTGATTTGGTGCTGACACTAGACTAGTCAGCAGGAAAGCTTTCTCCTCCTTCAGTGCATGTCAGCAGATATGTTCATAAGCCATGTGCATATCCCAAGTATTGGGCTATTGACCGAGAGCAGCAAGCTAAAGTCCTTCGAGCACAGAAAGCCCTCCAGCTGCCTGGGGAGGGGAGTAGAGGGAAGAAAAACTCCTCAGGAGCTGCCATCTTGGGAGCGTTGTTCTACCAGATCTGTATGTTTGCAGCTGTGAAAAAGGAAGGATGCAAGGATTGATGTGCGTCATTTGAAAATGATGCATGTTTGATTTCCTAATTTTCAGGTTGCTGGGAATATAAACCCAAAAAACCCTCCCTCTGCAACAGAAACTTTCTCTTTGGAGGAAAGTTCCCTTTATGTGCAATGACAGAACCAAGGGTGTGCATCATTTACATTAAACTGGTTAACATTTGTCAAATAATTAGAGAAAGACACGGCTGTTCCTCTGAAAATATTTCCATTTTTTTTCTCCATAGCCTTCATTTCTGGCATTCATTCTAGATTTTTTAATTGTCATTTCCCTGGATCAGCATAGCCACATGATGAGTTTTTCAAAGGTAGTAATAAAAAAGAAAATCTTGCTTGAAAGAAAGTGTTTAATTTGAAATTAAGAATTTCAAATTCCTATTTTTTAAGAAGGGAACAGTGGATTTAAAAATATGTGAAACTAGCAAATCCATGGAAAAATAAGCACCTTTGAAAGCTACAGAAATTAAAATACATTGCTGATGAAAGAAAAAATATCCGCCCATTTCTAGACTTTGGTGAAATTAGAAATTGCATGCGTCTGCAGTCTGAGATGAATGTCAAATCTTGCACCTCATCAGCATTTACCATTATTCCTACTTAAAAATGGGTCTGTTGCAAATGAAGTGGAAGGTTGAAGGAGCTCGTGGTGCCCCTTTGCTGGTGCGCGTGTCTCAAAGCTGAATTCCAGAAGAGTCACAAAAGAGGACAAAAGGACGCAGAAGAGCAACAGAAAGGAGCTGAACTCTCAAAGAGGGGAGAGCTGCTCTCTGTGGGGATGTCTGAAATGCCTTTTAATTCTAAACTAGCCTGTGGTGCTTGCGCCAGCTTAGCTGTATGGGAGATTTCCATCCATCCTCCGCCGAGAGCAGCATCACTGGGAGGTCGGAGCCTGAAGAGCCCCCAGGCCACTGTGGCCATCCAGCTACCCCCTCCCTCCTCCCATGCTGACCCACTGCAGGGCACTTTGTCTGGGCAAATGCTGGTTGCATAGTGTTCCTTCATTAAAAACGGACAGGAATACAGAAAAAGAAGGGCTAAAAATACAGGCCAAATGAACCTGCTGAAAAGGCAGCTTCTTTGTCGGATCTTAAATCCGTGCTCACCTCACAGTGATTATATCTGTGAGGGCGTGCATGCCGCTGTTTTACACAGGTCTAATGTATGCATGGCAGCATGCCCTTGGTTTTTTCTTTCTACTTAATCTTTGACTTGTCAGTGTTGGAACTTGCTTCCCTGTGAAACTGGAGAAGGAGGGATTGTTGTGTGCGTCAGGTTTTGCTTTTGTTTTGTTTCTCTCCCTTTTATTGAGTTACATAAGGAAACTCAGCAACTCCTGGTTGCTCCTAAGTGCTTGGGTGTCTGTCTGATTCTGTCTGCTGGGACATGAAGGGGTACCTCAGCGCAATGGCCACCATGCTGGCCACCAGTTGAAGGACAGTTTAGGACATTGCTGAGAGCAGCTGGTCCAACAGGGAGCCTTATTTTTTACATGAGCTGAAAGATATGCCCTTCACACTTCTTTGTTTGTATCTGCAACTCCCTTAAAGGGGAGTCCCTCTGATGTCTTTGGGATTTTCTTTTGGATGATTTCAGGATGGACAACTCCCCTAAATCCCTTCTCCCATCAGACAACACTCTGTAAAACCAGATGGTGGCCTGGTTGCAATACACTCACCAGAGAAATAAGAATCAGCTTTGTGACTTTCTGTGATGATAACAGAAATCATACAAAATGGAGCTGGAAGAAACTTTTAAAGGTCATCTTGGCCTTCCACCAGCCTCCAGATAGGATCAGCCATGCTGAAGGTGCTGGAATTGAGATAGTTATCTCAGCTGCTGCTAAAGCCTTCCCACAATGGCACTTTCACACAGCAAAGCATCCCAGCATTGCACAAGTCTCACAACTGGAAAATGTCTCTTGATGTCTCACCTGAATTCCCTTTGTTGCACTTTAAGCCCGTTACTTCCTTTCCTGTCCCCAGCAGACATGAAGAACAGCTTATCCTTCCTCCTTGCAGTAGCCTTTCACATACTTGAAGGGTGTTATCACGTCTACCCGTCTTCAATTCCCTAGACTAAACAAACCCAACTCTTTCAGTCTTGCCTCATGGCTGATGTTTTCTAGCCCTCTGAACACTCTTGTTCCTGCCGGTTGGATTCTCTCCAGTTGGTCAACATCCTTCTTGAAGCCTGATGCTCACAAGTGGATTCAGACTGATTCAACAGGTTACTCCAGGCCAATGGACAGAGGGGAGTAGTTTCAAAGTTGGGAGATCCTCACCACAAATGACCTAGTCACTCCAGCTGTGGCAGCTCTGTAAAACTTGGCTCTGGGTCAGACTGGCAGTCTCACAGAGAAGCAGCAGATTCACAGATGAATACCAGCACCTCAGATTCATCCTGGAACTTAATAGGCAGCTGTAGCTGACTAGAATTGTCATAGTGAAGTTACTGCATGAGACACTTCCTGATAAATGTGCTTTTGAATTTGCTTCTGCTTCAGTTTCTGGATAGATTTAGGATGAGGTGCTCTGAAGAGCACGTGAAGAATAAAGCATCCTCTAACTGTCTGTTAGCAATGTATTAAGGGACAAGTGTAATTGTCCTGTTGTCACAGAAAAGGAACTTTTTCACATCCTAAGGCTTGTTATTTGGGTGAGGGAAATTGCTACAATGTCTATACTGAATTTGCAAAAAGCTCAGAGAAAACCCTGGATTAGCTTGTACATTCAGCACAGTACAAAGCCCGAAGGGAGGTAAACTCCCTTTTGAAATCATGCTATATTGCCCTCTGAGCAGGGAAGACAGGCTTGGTAACTGGACTACAACAACATAGCTCTTCTGTTCCTTGTCCCACCATTAGTACTGTGGCCAGCACAGCATGTTTCATTGCGTGGTGCAGATGTGCCCCAAGGAGTTCACTGGGTTTGCGGTAAAGGTTCTCACTCCTAGAGTCATTTTTAAAGGCAGTGAGGTTTCTGCTTTTTTCCCTGGAAATTGCTCTTTCCAAACTCTAACCTTAACATCCCTCAAAGAGCTTGCCCTTCATGAGCCAAAATCCTTAGCTCCTGTCAAGTGAAGACAATGGAAAGACATGTTAAAACAGCCACGTTGCTACACCTCAGGCAAGGCTCAGCTCCACTTTCTTCTGGGGAACTGCTCAAATACATATTGGCTAGGATTTGCGCCAAGATTTTTCAGTTAATATTTGCAAAATTTAATCACAACAGCCCAGATTCTGCATTACCTTAATCCCATTGAATTGTTAGTCTGTGGCGAGTGCCTCCAGTTTCAATTAGACCATTCATGGTTACAGGCACTTTTGCATAAGAAAAGATCAAAACCTGATGCTGGAAACCTGGTTGCAGAATGCATTCATCCAAACCAAGGCTGCGTTTCAGCTGCCCAGTCCACAGCATATTATAAAAAGGGAAGATTTAAATACACACTGCACTGGACCACTGTAGCAAAAGAAAGCAAGGACCAAACTAGGTTGAAAGAGGAGTGCGTAGACTGGGTCTCTGCAAAGCATCTCCCTGAAAAGCTCCCTCTTTAAAATAAAAGAGAAAACAAACCAGGAAAGCAAGCAGTACCTACTCCAGGAGGCAGGCTTGCCTCCTGAGTGCCAGATAATAATAAACGATGTGTTTGTAATCCACAGCAGAGATACAATGGCATTTTCTTTGACATCAAATGCTAAAGAGGGAGTGAATAGTTCCATAAAGTGCTTTTTCCAACACAGGGTGAAAGATCTTTCACCAGAGAGAGGATGATCTCTGGGGATGGTTTTTCCTATCTTTTTATTGCATATCAGCATGAAGAATTGGGCTAAAAGGTGAAGTGTTTATGTACCTAATACTGCATAATTTCAGGAACAAAAGAGATTCAACTACAGCTAAAGTGAGTCAATAAAAAAGACATATGCAGAAAGGGGGAGAAACTGAATGGGAAAAAGCTTGGAATCAAGCACTCTGCACCGAGTGTTTTTAATTCAGCCTGAAAGCTTCTTGCAAACATAAGGATAAAGAAGGGTAATCCCACCTCATCCTAGACGGAAGCCAGTGGGATTCAGAGGGCACTTCTGGCAGCAACAGCACAGGGTGGCCAGGGAAAATCAGGATCCATGCATGTCCATCAGGAGGAAATTAATTCCAGCACAACAGAATTGACTCAGTTATAATTTGACCAGTGACTCTGTATCACTCTTCCACAAATACCGTATGCCGTCCAGAATGATCTTTTGTGCAACTAAATTGTTTGGGCTCAATCCTGTGCCCTACTGAAAGATTAGAGGGCAGGCTTAAATTTACCGCAGGATGGTTTAATTTTCTGTATTGATGCCACCTTTAAAAAAGTGTGGCAGGTCTTCTTCTCTGGTTGTTTCCTAAGGCCACATGTTGGCTCAGCAATCCTGGGTTTCACTGAAGCACCTGCCCTTTACAGGCTCCGCTGACTGAAGGACAACGTAATTAGGTAACTTACCCAAAGGTCACATGGTGAGTAAAGTAGGATTAGCACTCAAGTTCCTCCTGGCAACTAGTCCTGTGCTGCGACAATTAGAAAAGGTTAACCATCCTCTTTTAGCTTTTGTTTTCCATCTTCCAGAATGGGGCAACACGTACGCAGGGCCGGGCCGTGTTACATTGCCGCAGCAGTATTTTGGAAAAATACTCCACAAAACAAAGAACTCATCCCAAAAAGGGTACTGAAAAGTCATCATATCTGGTGGGATGCGGTGCTTGAAAGGAAATGGAGCAAAACAGTGGATTAAGATAAGTACACTGAATATGAATTCTATAAAATGCCCCACTCCCTCCTTAATCCTCAAGCACAGCTCTTGCATGCCCACCGCTGTGCAACACTTTGTCCTGCGGCTGCCTGCCTTCTCCTCAGAAGCCACCATGGCTTCCCTGGCTCACCTGCCCTGCAGGCAGATGTAAACTGGCAAATTGTTGGTAAAGGGTCTGCTGGCTGAGTCACAGATCTCCTGCTTAAACTCTCGCTTGCCTGAGACCTCTTGGCGGAGTCCCCTGTGCTGGCACGGCCAGGCCAGGTCTGCCAGCTGCCATAAACCTGTGTAGAAACCTGCTGCACTGGAGTCACTGGCCATGGCTACCTGGTGCCATTTTGCTTTTCAGCAGGACTGGTCTGGTCATGCCATTTTTCAGCAGGCATGCCTGGGAGCACAAGGGAGCAGGCTTCCATGCACGCTGGTCTACACCCAGAGCTCACTGGTCTCTTCTCAAATCTCTCCTTGCCTTGTCTTACCTACAGCCCCATATCCTGGAGAAAAGATGCTCCAAAGGAGCACAGACCCTGTTCCTCCCCACCCTGGGGGGAGATTGTGCTAAAGAGCACCCTGTAACTCAGCTTGGATCTGCCTGGGGCAACATATAGTTTCCCACAAAATGCCTGATCCCTCTCCATGAGCTGCCCAAGTGCCAGGGCAGACAGCTGTCCATCGTGATTTGGGGGGAGCTGTGAAGGGACAGAGTGCTGCTCTTTTTTCTTTGGGGGAGTTTTGTGCTACCTTTGGCAGGAAGGCATGAGTAATATAAAAGAATTCTGGGCATTCCAGAGGACACGGTCCCTCCACTTACCACCTAGGCAGAATCTAGATAGCAATACCACCACAGGGAAATTCTCAAGGTGATGTTTCAGGACCACTGGCTGTGGCCTTTCCTCCACCAGTGTGAGTAAAAACAAGAAATAGAAAACGTGTTTTATCTTGGAGAGTAGTAATGGATTTTGTCTCTGGCTGGAGATGAGGTGCATGTCATCTGATGGCATGTATCTTGTTCGCATGCTCTGTGCCCATAGGTCCCAAAGTCATTCGCCCCAGGACTCTTCCTATTAGCCTAAGTAGTGACCTGGGGGCCAGGGACCTCGGATGTTTCCAAGCAAAGCCAGTAGGCTCCCTCCAAGGAAGGCGGGTTTCCTGAGTCCTCCACTGGTCCCCTGAGTCCTTCACTTACCTCTTTCTCTTGGTGGTGAGCAGAAGTGAAGATCAACTGTTCATCTTATTGCTGGAGCTTGATAAATATACTTCACCCACAACCTTCAGCAGGAGGGCACGTGGGATGGCCACTCACCTGCCACAGTAGCAGAAGGCACATAACACACTGGGCAGTGCACCTGGGTGCTACAGTCCCCTCTCCTGCTAAAAATACAGCCTTAAGGTAAAGGGTTGAAATGAAAAAAAAAATCCATTCAAATATTGCATTGTACAATGGCAGACAGCCATTTCTCTGCCTGCCAGCCAGTTTGAATTCAGGTAGCTTTATCAGCTGAGAATTTACTGGACCATTCATCAGAAGCAGCTGTTTCAGAGTCAGCCAGGGACCACCTCCCAAATACGAGCTGTTCGGGATTTGCATAACTTAAATTCACAGCCATTGAGAGTATTCACAAAAGCGAGACCTGCTCCTAAACTGTGAGCAGGACAACTTGACTTTAAAAAGTCAGCTCATATTTCTCGAGTGTTAGAAAGAGCACCTGTTTAAACTATGCAGATCTGACTAATAGTGGGCATGTTTTGGGCACTGATCCTAGGAGAAAGGGTGGGACTTCACAGTCATTAGCAGCAATCAGCAACTGAAACAAACACAATGAAAAAAAATCAGCATTTTCTTTAATCCAAGGATAGGCAGTAGGGTGAAGATCAGGACTGAAATGAACCTGTAACACATTCCCAGTTGCTGGCCTTCTGACATGCCCTCCACCAAGAGGCAAGAACCTCAAAACACATTAACCATTTCTGTTCCTAGAGAAACCCCTAGTCCTAAATACAGCAAATGATACTGAAATGGCAAAAGGGTACAGAGGAAGATACTATAATTGGAGTACAGCACTTCCACACTAAAAAATTGTACTATTCCCTCTGAGTTCTTTTCATATGCTTTGATTAAAAGTCCAAGAAGGAAAAAACATTCTCTGCACGTTTTTACCAGCGAGCAGTGTTGAGGGGCTTTGATGTTTTGCCACCTCCTTCTCACTTCTTGCAGAAAGGGCTGTCAGAGGGAGTGTTTCTGCCCATCTGAACTGCAGATCTCCCCCAGCCAGCTCCCCCGCCAGCCACATCCCCTCCCGGGTGCTTTCAGCATGGTCCTTTTTTTCTCCCATTCATAAACCGCTGTGCAAGCAGGACAGATCGCTGATCAACAGCTGTCTATTTGCCTTCCTCTGAAAGCAACTATCTCTACCACCTAAAATAAGCAACCGGGACTACTCCCTCACCTACAGCTCTGAGGACATCACCGAGGTGGTGAAACCTTGGTTGGGTGCCCACTCCCAGAGCCAGCCCTGGCAAATGCAATTCTCATCTGCTCCATGTATTAGCATTGTCTATCTCAGCAGCCCAAAGGGCTTGGATGCCGAGTAATGTATGTCTTCTGAAATAGATAGCTGTATCCTCCACAATCGATAAGCACAGCAAACATGCCTGGTACCTGCGATGGTATTGTTCAATCACCAAAAAGCTAAATGGCAGAAAGCACTTGGATATGAAACACATGTAGAATTTACACAGTGCCTTGACTTTGTGCTGGACACTTAATACTTTTGGAGAGCTCCGGGACTCCAAAAGCCACATAGAGCCCTTGCTGTATCACAGCCATGTATGGCCACTTGAGAGGCGCTCATGTGTCATTAAAGGTCACCAGCACCATAGACAATACTTCAACGTACAGTTATTTTGGGAAAGATCAAATCTATCAAAACTAATAGATTTCTCACTACATCAAAGACATTTTGCTGACTTTCAGTGAAGCATGTCTCCTTAGATCCTAGAGAAAGGAATGAGCCTCATAAAATAATAAATATCTTTGCATTTTATCTCTTGATGCCTCTATCTATGGAGGTATTTATACAGCCCCCATAACTAGTCTCTGGGCATTTACCTCACCTGATTAGAGCACAGATCTACTAAACATACATGATTTGTCTGCAAAACCAAACTCATTTTCTTAAAACAGATTTCTGAAGGAGACACAAACCTGTTAGTGGAGTTAGTCAAAGAACACTGTTGCAACAAGTTTTTTTCTGTATAGCAGGATGCTGCTTGGTTGGTGCCATCTAACTTGGCTGGGCTCCAGAGGAGTCTGGAACTGGCCACCAACCTCATGGAATGACTACATTATCCTCCTGGAGAGGGGTGCAGCATCTGCTGTGTGGGCTGGCTGCAAAGGGCTCTGGGGAGAGCCCACCACAGCCGGAGGAGGCAGGGGAAGACGGCTTTTATCCCCTCTTATCAGCACGCCAGAGGTTACTCCTGCTGGGAACTTGGCAACTTGGCAGCCGCAGGCCTGGCTGATGGGGGAAGGAGGGATTAGCATATAAAATCTCTTTTGGGAAGATGTCTCTTGGAACTGGAAGCATGTCATCATGTCCCCAACAGCGCCAGCCTGCCGTAGCCTGATTAGTCTCCAGTCGCTGGAGCACAGCACCTTCATGGGCCTTGGAAGGGCCTCCCATTTCACCCCCGCCATGCTCCAGGGCACCCTAGTCAGAGATGACATCCCTGGGGATGCACAGGGTCTCTCTGTCACTCCTGGCTCTGGCATCCCTCACCCTACTGCCTCCATCCCAGCTGGCATCGCCTGCATGTCTCGCAGGATGCTGCCCACCCTGCCTCCCCTCGCCAGCCAGCCTTCACCCGTCCCCAGGCTGCTGCCTCTGGGCTCCAGTGCTGAGCATCCTCCCGCACCTGCACCCTGCCGCTGGAAGGGGAAAAGGAGGACAAGTGCTGAGCCCCACAACTGGTTAAATGGGGCAGTACATGCTTTTGTGAAGGGAGGGGAACAAGCCATTACCATCCTAAGCATGAAAGGCACCACCCTCAAAAGAAAGCCTGCACAATAAATGATTTCTGAAGATTACTGGGCAAACCTTGGACATGGGAACATAGAAGCCAGCAGCACTGTGGTACACTCCCATCCTGACCTCAGATGCAATGCCACAGTCCTTGTTGTTTTCCAAAACAAACCTGTGCTTTCAGATGATCCCAAATACCAGGTTGTCCCAGCCATTGACTCAGAGATACCACTCACAGACACAGCTTGACTCAAGAGGCCATATGACCTTGTTTGCAGAGCTTTCTTTTTGCAGTGCTTTCATCCCACAGAAAGCTGCCCGCTGAAACCCAACACAAAACCTCCCAAAGAAACCCCCTTCAGGCTCCGGCTCAGCGTGCCACTTGCCATCATGTTCCCCCACAGCTCCCCAACTGTTCTCAGGAAGCCCTCACAACAGATGCACCTGGGCTGCAGCCAAGTTGGCATGAAGTTTGCATGAAACTTGGGACATTTTATGACCTTAATAATGTTTTGCTGAAACAAGTAGGGCTGTTTACAGCCCAGGCCCAACCTAGCTAAAAGCATTTCTTAGTAGGGTGGTGGGTACATAAATCCTCTTGCCTCTCTGTCATTGACCTTTCTGTGGGAGGAGAAGTGGTGCAGAGGCATGTGGATAGCAGAATATGCTCATGTGCCATTGTACCAACACCATATCCATTACGAGCTTCTGCCCTTGTTCTTAGAGGACATGTTCCAGTAATAATATACCCCAGTGAACTTTTTCATCATGAGATCATGATTTCTTCTATGGAAGACGCAGTAGCATGTTACGATTTACTGGCCGTTAGCTGACCCATAACGATTTTCTCACTGTAGTAACATACATAATGCTTCAAAGTTTTCTGAAGTGAAAAGGCAGTGACTACACTGAGATTCACAAACAGAGATTCACTTCCACTTTTACATCTGCAAAAAGGAAATTTTTCTTGCACGTAAGTGAATCCACATTTTTATATACTGGATTTTATATACCTGATTTATGTTTCCTGTCAGACAGCTCTGAAGACCAAATACTTGGACTGACAACCATGAAAAAATTGTGAGCACAGGGACAAAAAGCAAATGCTAATTTTGCTACTGAGAACCCTGAAAGGGAGATTTATACTTTTGAAAATGCCTAAAAAGGAACTCATGAAGTTGTGAATAAGGCATCAATATATTGTAACCAGGACAGGACATCACCATTGATTTATATTGATGCAATATAATCATGCTTGTTATAATCATTTCAAAGGGAAGGAACTCACAGAGAAGCGCAATGGATGATTCAAGTTTTGTCATTGCGAAACAATAAGAACTGCAGAATTTATCACTGTATAATCAAGTTTTTATTAACACCAAATGTAATCAGATAACAAAGTCCATCTACTAAGTCTTTTCTCAAAACATGGTCTGGCCAAAGTTCTTCCCTCAGCTTTGTTCAGCTCAGATCCTAGATTGCATGAAAATGGTTCTTGGTGAGAAAATTGCACCCAGCAGAGAGAGATTTAAGGAACTCTATCTATTTAGCTGATCAAAGAGACAGCTTGGAGACAACTTTATAGGGTTTAAAAAGTGCCTGCACAAGAGAGTATCTAGAAAGAGAAGTTCTTTACTCTGAAATGTGGAAGTTGAAGTGCGAAAAATTAAGAGCAGAAATAAGCCTTTAAGTGTGAAGGTGTTAGCACTGGAGTAAATTCTTATGAGACTTCCAGATTTTCTGTTATTTGAAGTCTTTGGTCAACAATGGATTTTTTCTAAAAAATATGGATGGGTCAATCACAAATTATTTGTGGGAGCAAATAAAAAAAAAAAACGATTGTGTGAAATGTTACTGCCCGTGACTGGGCTAGAGATCCTCTCTAGGCATCCACATAACTATTCCCAGGGCCCCAATCCATTGCATTGTCTACATATGTAGACCCCAGCTCCCTTTTCTCCACGACCTGTCTCTAAATATGCCTAAAACACCGGCTTTGGTTGCTGTTCTGTGTAGAGTTGGAGCCTCAAACACAATTGCTTTGTGTTCCAGCCACCACTTTCAAAGTATCCCATTCATTAGGACCATAGCAGGTAGCTGGGAGATCTGGTGCTCCTCTGTAAGCGCTTAGAGCATGCACACAGTTGGTAGTTTGAAAAGGTAATGTGTCTTGGGGTTGAGACTGGAATCAGGAACAATTTAGCTCTTCACTGAGTACCAGAAGTGCACAGAAGATAAAATAAAAAAGTTCTGCATGGATTTCTTTCCTTTTATGCTGGAGTAATAGTGAGTTTGGGTCAGTTCCTCAGCTAGCTCAGGTGATAAAACCAGACTTGCTCCCAGTGTGAAAACCACACTGGATTCTTCCCTTTCCTCCACAAAGCTTATTCTAGGTCCTTGGAAAAATCCCACAAGAGTCTTCTTCAAATCGTTTGTTGGCTTTTTTTTTTAATCCCCTCTGTTCTTTGCCCTGTCCTATTTCCATTCTCCAGTCCTTCTCTTTGTAGATATGAGCTGCGTTCCCACCGACGTCATTAGCATATCAATTGTTTGCTCAGAGGACGGTCATTATGACTCTGTTCATCTCTGTTATTACTCGTTGCCCTTAGACTGGTGCTAAAGGCCTTGTCAGCAAAGGCAGAAACCGAAAACATTGCATGATAGGGCAATGACCATAGCAACAACATCACATTAATCAGAATCTGTAGTATGTGCAAAGACAAACTTCCCAAACCATCAAACGGCGTGATGTAAGACACCATTAAGTCCCCTTTCAGCCCATAAACTACAAATCCCCCAGATACTTGCCCCCAGACCTCCATCCTCCAGGTGAGAAAATGAATCAGCTGGGAGCAAGGAAACCCTGCATAATCCTTTCACAGGACCATCAACATTTACTGTTGGGGTGGATGTTGGAGCAAAGGAATTCTGGGCTGCCTAAAGCATTTAGTTTATGACCCTTATAGGGCTGATGATTTGCATTCCCCCACAGAGAAGCCAATGTTATATATGCCAGAGGACTTCTGAAAAATAGGCTGATTGCAGTGCTAGGAAAAGACTAATAATAATTCACTTATATTGAACACATATGCATTTATGTAATTTATTAGAAATAAATAAATGCATATATATCAAATGGGTCTCATCATCTCTTCCAAGAACAGTGACATAACTGTAGTCTTGTGAAGGCAAAGTGCACATCTTTAGCACTGTTTAGCATCTTTACCCCTCAAGGGGTAAAACGTACTTTTGAAGTAATGAGCTCAAGCTCAGTCACTCATAGTTGCTGCTGCTGCTGCTCCAAAAACAACTGCAAGTCAGGGGGTGCACAGCATCATCAAGTCACACATGCTGGGAGGCACAGAAACTTTTGCATTGACCCCTATCCCTTGTTAGGAGGCTGGTAATTGTTGCTAAGTTTTATTTTAGGAGGGGAAAATGAGATAAGTATGGCTTCCAAGAGAGAAATTTCCTCTAAAAAGCCAGATACATTCAGGAGCAGGGACAGTTTAAAACTGCTGGCTCCTGATCTTCCTGTCTTATGCTCTCCCCCTCCTGTGTCTCTGGGAAGTAAAAGTCTTGGGCTGAGGTAGTGAGGACAATACCATGGGACACTTCATGTCACTGCAGTGCAGCTGGGAAGGTCCATGGGCCTTCCTGAGCAGGGGCGCTGATGGCAGAGGTCAGCACATGAGCAGTGCTGCACAGGTCTCAGAAGGAAGATCTATGAAGGAGACCAGCCCTGATCTCTGTGGCCAGCTGGCTTAGACATTTTGCCTGGCTTATCACAGCTGGAGACAGTCCTTCAGCAGAGGGAGAGTCCAGGCTTTGCAAACGTCATGGGCTGTACCCAGAGATCACATAACTGAAATGCAACCACAGAAAATATGTATGGAACAGAGCATGAGCTGGGATGCTGATTGCAATTCTCAATTAGCAGAGACATCCAACCATGCCTTCCCTGCAAGACAGAATGGGAGGCAGAGGCTGGAAGTGCCCTCTGTAGTGCAAGCCCAAGGGAGACAGCTCTGGAGGAGGAGGACGGGATAACAGGCACTGCTCTTGTACTAAATTATCAACACAGAGGAGTCAGACAAGAACAATCAGGACTTTTAATGGGACATGGTGGGAGTGCCACCAACTGCCAGAAAGGACAACCAAAACAGAGTAGTAAATCTTTCCCCCACAGTTCATGTTTGGGGGTCGGACTAGATGACCTTTGAAGGTCCCTTCCAGCCCAGATGATTCTATGATTCTGTTTGGCTTTTCACTGAGCCACAGCACAGGGGACCCGCTCATGTCACAGTGATGATGTTGCAGCTATGAAAGGCTGGCAGTTAGTGGCCAGCTGTGGTGTCCAGATTGAAGGTCGGCTTGTCTCTCCAGAAGAGGACTTTGGATGTGTGCAGACATGGACTCCACTAATCAAGCCACTAGGCTTGCAGGGAGAACAAAAGGAGATCTCCCTGGGACTGAAGCCCACTGTTCTCAGTTTGTGGTCATGGCACATTTGTTTGCAAAGCAGTATTCAGTCAGCCACGAGTCACAAGGTTCAACCTGCTTGGACTGTGTTTCAGAAATCTTAAACAAACAAACACCAAATCATGAGATAAGGAAAAAAATTAAATTTCCTGAGGAAATACTCCCAGACATGACAGCAGAAGATGGCCAAACTTTCACAAATTATTGGGTGAGCTAAGTTCTACTCCTGAGTCTTCTCTGAATCCTCATGTTGAATCTTTGCCTGTGGCTTGCTGCTGGGCTACAGTGACTCACTATTGGGCTAGAGTATTCACAGCATGACATGGCTTAGCCTGCTAGGACCCACATTGCTCATGGGGACAAGATCCAAGTCCTGCCTAGTACTGTCCGTCCTTGTGTGATTTCCTTCTATGAGTGCTGGTGAGGTTGGGTTTTCAGTTTTGACATCTCCAGCCTCTGCTTCACAGGTCTATGTCCCCTGGCTGAAAAATCAAGTCCTTTCTGAGGAATAGAGTAGATAGTTAGCCAACAGAGTAACTATCACAGAAAGTGTGGGAAGACAGAGCTGAAGGCATTAGGAAAGTTTTCTTAGTGATCGGCACCAAACACAGACTGTGTTTCTAATGATGGGCTTCACTTTCCATGTCTATCAGTCAGCTAACCTTCATGAGTGCTAACACTAAGATGATATCATCAGAAAAAAAAAAAAAGAGATCAGACGTCAATATGATTTGCGGATAATACAAAGCACAAACCAATTTCCTTAGAGAAGGCTGCAGTTCAAAAGGCATTCGTTGAGATGTTACATGTGGCCACACCTAAATGAATTGGTTAATGAAATGTAAAACTTACACTAAAAAAAATATGGAAAAAAAAAAAGAGAAGAAAACCAGAGTAACATAGCGAGTATCAGTATGCCTTTATTTGCAGAGGACACTGTTAGGACCAATATGCAGGAGCTGAATGCACCATTGGCAAGCTTGGTGATGATGCCAAACTAGGAGGTGCTTTTGACTCTCTTGAGGGACAAGAGGCCTTGCAGAGAGATCTAGATAGATTGGAGCATCAGGCTATGATTAATGGGATGAAATTTAATGAATTGAAATGCCAGATTCTGTACCTGAGATGGAGTAATGCTGGGCACAAGTATAGACTGGGAGCGGTGGGGCTGGAAAGCAGCCCTGCAGAAAGGGGTCTGGTGGTGCTGGGGTTTCACGGGAGTCAGCAGTGTGCCCCAGCAGCCAAGAGGGCACACTGCATCCTGGGGTGCAGCAAATACAGCATAACCAGCCAGCAAAAGAGGGGATTATCCTGCTGTATTCAGCATTGGTGCAGCCTCACCTTGAGTACTGTGTGCAGTTCTGGGTCCCGCAAGTTTAAGAAGGATGTCAAGGTTCTTGAAAATGTCCAGAGGAGGGCAACAAAGTTGGTGAAAGGGCTATAAGGAATGCCCTATAAGGACGTGTCTCATTTAGAGAAAAGGAGGCTGAGGGATGACCTCATTGCTCTCTACAGCTTCCTGAGGTGGGAAAGTGGAAAGGAAGGTGCTGAGCTCTTCTTCCTGGTATCCAGTGATAGGACACATGGGAAAGCTGTGCCAGGGGAGGTTTATACTGGAGATTAAGAAGCATTTCTTTACCAAGACTGTCATCAAACACTGGAACAGGCTTCCTAGGAAAGCAGTTGATGCTGTTTAAGAAGCATTTGGACAATGCCCTTAATAACATGCTTTAATTTGGTCAGTCCTGAATTGGTCAGGCAGTTGGACTAGATTATCATTGTATGTCCCTTCCAACTGAAATAGCTTATTCCCCTGACCAATTTCCTCATGGGCAGCCACAGGGTGGGGGTTCAATGCTGTTTAGAAGGCAAGTGTCTGCTTACTTCCCTGGTAGACTGGGAGCATTCCACACAGTAAGTATTTCTTCAGACACCTGGATCTGCAGAAACTGAGCCTCACCTCCTCTGGAAACAGGCAAGGGGAGAACTGAAACACAGCCACTCTCCCTTTCTTCTTGCTGTCATCCCTGCTGCCCTTAATCCCCAGGGTTCAAGCCCAGGTGACCAGCTGTGTCACATGCAGGGTGCATGGTATTTATATTTAACTACTACTACTGTGGCATCTAATAATATAGAGCATCACAACTACTAGCTGTGTATACAGACTTAATGTGTGTCTGCTGTTGCTGTTCACATCAGCATAGGTCAGCAAGGGATCCTTTTGGGATGCTACAGCTTCAAGTATGGCTTTACGAGGTGTCAAAATGCCAGTCACTGTGATGATATATAGCACACCATGCTGACAATGTTCAGTCCTAATGCCTGCCAGTGTCACTTCTTGTTTGTAGAGCTTTAGGGCAGCTCTTTGCTGATGAGTGGGTGAGTTGTGATCACTAGCAGAGGGGAAGGAGAGGAAGAAGGCAGCAGAGGGGGCAGGACAAGGATGATACCAACAGGCAGACAAGTTTAGTGTGCCAATCAGGGAAACAGCCTTGTACAGCAGAGCAGTCCTGGTTGAGACAAGGTGGGTACCTAGAAAGGATGTCACTGAGCTACGTTTTGGGTTATTGACTGCTGGAGTCTTCATGAGGAAGGTGAAAGCTACAGTCTCCAGTGAGATGTGTGGTCATCAGTTGGGTTCAACTGGATGTGTCTTTTTTCTGCATCAGGACCCAGGGTCATAATTGCACTTGCATTAATTTTGCTCTCAAACAACCACTCTGGAATCAAAGTGGCCTTTACCATGTGACTCTCCAGTGACTGTGACAATTATACCTGCAAATCAGGAGAATTTGGGCTTGTAAAGCTACTCTATTTTGCTTGCTCAGATATTCCTTCTTCAGCAAGCTTTAGCTATTTTGTAGTGTACAAGGAGTACCCACGGGGGGAGGCGAGGAATTGTCCATACTCAATAGAAGCAATGCTGAGAGAAGAAAGGGATATGAGAGATATCCCCTTTATTTTCACTTGAGACAGAAAATACCCAGGTTCTCCTTTTGGAAGCAGACTTACAGGGCAGGGACTCTTCTCTCACTGGTCAGCACAGCCAGACCCAGTCCTGCTGGTGGCTCATTGGGACCCTCCCAGACTCTCATCCCCAGCTGTTTTGGGAGCAGTAAATGAACTGCTGTCTTCCCTGGACATCTCTATCATGCTGAACACCAAATCTCAGCACAGAGCACTCCAGCACAGCTCTGGAGCAGCTGCAGACCACTTCTTGTGTGCCCTCTCACATGGTCTATGGGCCCAACTGGGAAGTCTACCGTAAGGCCAGGGTTAAAACAGTAGCAAAATATTTTCTCTCTTTTTTTTTTTTTTTTTTTTTTTTTGTTGTGTGAGATAACCACTAAAAAAGTAAGGCTGTGAACACACAGCCTTTGCAAAGTCTCCAGACTCCGCTGGCATATAGCATTGGTCATAGATTGCCTTTGCAATGAACCAGGCTTCCACGAAAGCAGTTGTTCTGTTTCCATTGTCTAATGTTGTAAAAAAAGGAAGAAAAGCACCATTAAAAGAATGCATTGCACATGAGAGGCAGGGCATGTTGAATTAATTCTTAAGGTATTGGCCATATGGCCATTTCTATCCCAAGCGCAAGCAAAGGCAAAACGTATGATAAATGAGCATCTGCTTGCTTAAAACCCAGTGTTTGACATAGTTTGTTTTCTTAAGAAATTAAAACACATCTTGGCAATCTCCATCCCATTCCAGAACGGGACTAGTATCTCTTCCTTTCACTTTGATTAAATGTTTGCTTTGATAAAATACTTAGTATTATGATTTTTTTAAAGTTAATTCATTCACAGAAGAGACTTGACTAATGAAGGAGGATTTATGCTTTTGGGGGCCTCTGTCATTTCTTTACTCCTTGTCCTGACATTTGAGGAGGCTTATAAGTTTCCCAAGAAACCTCGGTTACTTTAAGGAGAAGAGATTACCATTCAATTAAAGCTGATCAAAATTCTCTCCTCTAGTCTTATATCATCCTAATGGACAACCGAAATATCCACAAGTACTTCCAAGAAATTGCCCATTAATCTCTCAAGTGGCGCAGGTGTGTTTCTTAACACAAAGGCCATCCTGTTAAAAAAGGCTAGAGATATCACTAATACACCAAATGACTACCATACATTTCAAGCTTCCTCCTGTAGTTGCTCTGGAAATGTCTCAGTGTGCGCGGTTGGCTGTTTGTGTGCCTTTCAGAGTTTCTCCACAGGTAGGCTCCAATCAGCAATAACGGAAAACAAAACAGGCTAATCACATTGGACTCCCAAGGTTTGCTAACGTAACATGTAAAGCCTATTGGAATGCACTAATGTTTTTTCTATTTTAAAAGGAAACTGATTATTTGGCCCAGCCCAGCAATATGAAAATTCGGTGGGCAAGAAAGAATTTTGTGAATAAACAGCGAGAAGTATTTCATTTGGCATCGGCAAGCAGATCACTGGAGAAGCAGTCATTTTGCTGAAATATGGTATTTATGCTACTTTGACATTGCACTTTGTTTAAATACATTAAGATAATTTAACCACATCTGTAAGACACTGAAATGCTTGCTGTTCAGCCTTTCCCTGTCTGCAAAATGTGTGGCCATGTCTGCAATATCAGAGGGAGAGATGATGACTGTGCTGCCTAGCTGGATAGCTTTCATTTGGATGCCTGAGGACCAGAGAAATGGCACAAAGACTTCTGCTGACTTCAGGCAGCATCAGTTTGGGCCTTGGATGCAGGAGTTCGTGGCGAAAGACCACAGTGTTTATATTGAGTCCACTTCTTGTTTTCTCTCACCATGAAACTGGGTGAGATCTTATACTCTGCTAACAGATCCTCTCTGTGAAGATACTACTTTCTATCCATCATACTCCATCTGGGCATGGTATTGTTTTAAAGAGTGAGATGGATTTTAACAGGAGGAAAGTCTTGTACTAGGGTATTATTTATATTAAGAAATAATAGCTCCGACATGTCAGGGTGCATTACAAAAATTGAGTATTGAAATGAACAGGGTAAATTCTGCTTATGCAAAACATTCTATTCATTTTTTTTCCACCCAGAAATGTAAAAAAAAAGTCTGAACTCTGTACTTTAACTTGCTATATAAATAATATAATGGCACTACCAGCAGGGTTACATTCCCCTTGTTCAGAGAAGGCCAACTCAACATGAGCTGATTTCTACAGTCCTAAAGAGACTGAGAAAAGACTGCCAAATATGTAACTCCCCTCAACTCTGACCTGATTTAAGGCTTGCATCCTTAAAGAAATGCTAAACAGACGACAAACAGGAGCAAAGCGGTACAACTGTTCAGCAAGACAGCTGCCCTCACAGTAAACTCTGCCTGCAAGTACAAGATGTAGCTGGACTGTGAAGCGGTTCAAGCAAATCCATTTGACTGTGTATTGTCTCATCCTTAGGGACAGACGCACAGAACCAGATCCCTCTTTCCACCAAGGAATAGCAACTCCATAAACTGGCCAGGTGTGATTGCAAAGCTTTGCTTCCATCTTAGGCAGGCTGGGACGGGTGAGCAGGACTTGTGGTAACCTCTGCAACTGGACAAATTTAATCCTTACTGGATTAGGAAGCGTCACCGAAACTCAGTGCTGTGTGAAAGCAGAACATGAGGCACTGGAAACACAGCACATCCTCCCAGCATCCATTGAGGAACACGTATCCCATGGAAAGCACAGCACAAAAATGAGGATGCAGGCAGAATCAGTTATGTAGCAGAAAAGGAGCAAGGAAAACCAGAGCATCCTGTGCAGTGGCCACTTCACAGCCTTTCCTAATTTTCTTACCAGTTTCCTTTCTAGCTGGAAACTTCTCATGCTTAGTTACCAGCTGAAGCCACATAGCAAAACATATGCGTAATTCATTCGTGCATATAGAGCTAATTACATGCTCCACTGGTTGGCTAAAGGAATTCACACATCCCACCAGCCAAATAGTTTTGGACCAAGGAGTTGAAAAGCTAAGGAATCGATATTACATTAGCTAAAATTTTCAGTAAAAGCATGACTGTGAGAAACAAAAACACACATACATCTAGGAAAAGTTTGAATGCCCCTTAGAAATGAACCATCTGACCAAGTTTGTTACAGATGATGTCCATATGGTATTTTCCAGGCAGGTGTGAACTTGCTCTGTTTGCATTAAGAGCTGGCCGAGCACAAGGAAGTCTTGGACAAGTGAGGTCATTAACTTAGGTTGTGCATGCTGTTAACACAGCCACAGGGCTCTCCAAGTGGGGCATGGGGAGACCTTCTTTATGCCTGCCTGTGTAGCCGATATTCATACAGGAGTATCCGCCTTTTACATTGACACATCTCTGCAGAGAATGGGGCTTTGTTTAAGAAGTGCCACCAACTATTCACTGCCAGAGAGACCAGGAAGGAATTCAGACACAATCCTATTGCATGGAGCCCTCTGACTATCATTTGTTTAAGTAAGTGGCCGATAATTGCATAAAGTCGCAGCTAAGTGACCAGGTTAAGACTTTTTCAGAAACCCAAAGGTCTAAAAGTCAGCTACTAAATCCATATGCAGACACTTCAATAAAGACAGCTTGGTTTCCAGAATAGCCAAGCCTCCCAGCTCTTCCCAGGACAAGTCAAGATGTGCGGCATTTGTGAAAATCACCTTTGAGGTCTGTGGCTATGGATGCTGAGCAGCCCCCTGTAGGCACCAGTGTTGGCACATGTTGGTGGCATGCTGGTGTGGCAGTGAGTGGTACCTATAAGATGTCAGCCTGCAGGAGCCACATGAAAGAATTGAAATTCTAGCCTTGTCGCTCTGCGTCTGGCTGCCAGATTCTGACTTGGTTTTTGTCTCTTGCCTCCTCCTCCTCCCCCACGCTCCATTTTAATTCCTTTCCACTGCTTTCACCCTGCTGTGGTCTTTGACCTGCTCTCGTCCCTCCTGGTTTCTTCCTTGTGAACATGCTCTTGCAGGGAAAGGAAAACAGAGTGAAACATTAGACTGCATGTTACGATGATTAAAAGGCATGTAAGAAAACCAAGACTGTCAT
Source organism: Gallinago undulata (assembly GCA_026546715.1). Lineage (NCBI taxonomy): Eukaryota > Metazoa > Chordata > Aves > Charadriiformes > Scolopacidae > Gallinago > Gallinago undulata. The sequence goes on from JAOTQQ010000023.1 coordinate 33,314,896, forward strand.
TTTAATCTCTCACTAATGTTCATTGGCATGTCTTTGAGATAGGGTACTGTGCTGACAATAGTGATGGACAGGGTGTGAGATTGGCCCCTTGAACCCAGGGGCCTCCCAGGAATAGATCATGTCTAGACCTGGTTTGCATCAAGGGCCAAACCGGATAAGCTGATTAGCCAATTAGAAATAGTTCAGCTAGTGGAGTAGAGGGACCAAAGAGAGCTGAAACTGGAGGTCATGTGGATATCACAACTGATTAATAACCCCGTGGTGATGTGGAACCTGGGGGCTGACGCTGAGGGGGAAGGAGAAGTCCCAAGTACAAAATCAGGAGATGAACAGAAGATGTTTTGTGTCTGTGTGTTTTTTCTCTCTAGAACCTGGCCAAGAAGAAAGATCAAACATCAAACCTAAACGTGGAGAACAGCAGCCAAAATATTCCTAGCACGTTCTTTAACTGTCATATGAAAAAGTGTCACTCTAGAGGCTTCATTTCCTATCTTTACCAGTGTATTGCTTTTTGTTGCGTTATTCCCGTCAGTCTCTACTATATATGGATACTACTAACACTAAATATAGTTTTCATTATGAAACTCCTAGAATTTTCCACTGTGGGCACCATTAGTCAGGGATCATGTGAATCATAGGAGTTTAAAATTACTTACTTGGAATATCATTGAAAGCCAAACGGAACCAATGCAGAGGTGATAACTTTAAATAAATGGAAGAAAGGCAAATTTAAACTCCCTTTGGGAAGGCATCACCAATGCCCTTAATTGAGGTCTTACCCAATTAAAAGTGATCAGGCTACTGCTTGTTCCCTTATCTCTCAAGAACACAAAAGACCATGACCTTTCCTGCGGTGTGTCTAGCCAGGAAGGGAGTGTTACACATCCTCTTTGCCTTCCAAGCTGGGTAACACATAGGAAAACACGGTCCCTCAGCACCAGGGTTCACACTTCTCTGCATCCTGTGCTGACCCCTTGCTTGTTCAGTCCACCTGGCGACAGGAAGGCACCAGGAAGGTGAAACAAGAGGCCCATGTGTGTACATACAGGTGGAATCAGGAATATCGCTGCCCTGTGTCTCACACCTGCCCTGCTCCCTGCTCCCATCAGCATCTCAGGGAGAGAGGGGAAAGCTGTAGTTTGCCCCAGTCAACTGCAGCTCAGCAGGTGTCTTCCACCCAGGCATACCTGAGGCATTCAGGAGCTGTCAAGCAGCACATTGTCAAACATCCCCAAGTGACAGAGAACAACAGCCTCCTGGTACAGTGGGAATATGCATTTTGAGCACATAGGAACAATGTCTGGGTTTCTTAAAGAAAGGGCATGCCCAAAGGTTGCTTAGATTCAAGACAGGGTGCAAGTGGATAACTCCCTTAAGCTTCTTTGTTTTAAATATTGGCTTTACCTCTGAGGTTCATAGGCCAGAGTTGTACATTCAGGTAGCCAGACCTTTTGGAGAGGCTGCCCAAAGCTGTCTGTACCTGCAATTCACCTTCAACAAAAATGGCACAGGGGTTGGAACTAGATGATCTTTAAGATGCCTTCCAACTCTAACCATTCTATGATTCTATGCATGTCTAAAGGCTTTCCAAGGCGGAAACCTTTTCCCAGAAAACTCCTTACAGTGTGCCACTCTTCTGACCATCTGGAAAGTTTTCCTAGTAATGCCTGATCTGTGTCTTTCCTCCTGCATTTATGTCTTTTTGTTCTTAGGCTGGGCAAACAGGTCATTTACCTCTTCTCTATAGAAGCTTTTTTTTACCTGTAGTTTATTTCATGCCTCTTCTACTGTTAAATAGTGTCCATGCAAACTTCTGCAATTCCCATTTTTCCAGTCTTCTGCACTATTATGTTGTTCCTGTCCTGCCCTCCTCCAAACACCCCACATCTTTTCAGAAGTGCAGTGCACAAAATTGGGCCATGTATTCCCCCTCCCAGAGCTGAGTAGAAGATATCATCCAAGATCTATTCCCACTCATGTATCCCAGGATAATAGTTGCCATTTTCAGAGCAGTATGACACAGTTGGCTCATCTGACAACACCTTCTGTGACCCATCAGAGTTCTTCCATGTTCTTTTCTGCAAACTTTCTAAGAATTGTTCCTCATTATGGGCTTATGCTGATGATTATTCCTGCCTAAGTGAATGTGTTGCATGTGTCTCCATTGAATTGCATTCTCCCTCTTTTCTTTTTTTTTTTTTTTTTCAGAGCATTTATCCAGTTTGGCAAGATCATTTTGAATTCTAATCCTGTCCTCTATCAGACTCACAAGTAATCCCTTCCTGGTGTCATCTGTACATTTAATAAACATTCTCAATATTCTATCATGAGGTCATTAGCAAAAATATTCAACACTAATTCCAGATGGTCTCTTACATTTCTGGGCAACACAGAATGTGTTGAAGCATTTCCATGACTGACAATTCCTTCCACTTGTGTTATTGCTGAGAACTTTGGGTCTGGGCTGTGTAGTCACCAAGGTTAGGAAAAACTCTTGCATGTAGATGAAGTGAGCATTCCTGCTCGCATGGCATGCTACATCCCCTTCCCACTTAAGGACTTGAAGGAGCTGTATGTCTTTCTAGTCTGAAGGAAATAGATTAAATTCTGCTAAGACAGGCACTTTCCCCCCTCATCTTCACTTACTCCCCGTGGTGTATTTATGTCCTCAACTCATCCCTACTATTAAAACCTCATTCTTGAGCTGAGACAAATCTATTTTTAAAGCAACTGCTTTTAGTTTAGAGAAAGAGTCAGTACTCCTGACTCCTGTGAGTAAACAGTGGGTTGAAATACTTCAGAGTAGTATCCCATGGACCACCCTTCTCCCCCCAAAAAAAGTTTGAACTTCACAAAAAAAAACCTTTCTTACCGATATGATGATGTTTCAGGATGAGGACAATGTATGCAGGGAGTACAAACCACGTGGTTAGTATGTGCTCATACATACACCACAGTAAACTAGAGGAAGACTTTAAAACTAGGAAGGGTAACACTATTTGTAACAACACCACAGATGAAACAAGAGGATGGTGCATTAGACTTAGATGCTGGCATAGTAATGAAAGAAGCATGGTGAAATCAGCATTTATTAGCATTCTCTATATTCTAACTGGGAGTTTTAATATAGAATCAAGATTACAGCTTCACTGAAACAATAAAGGCGTGGTTGAACCACTCATATGACTGGAATGCTAACAGAAAAGGATGCTGCTTGTTCAGGAAGTATGGACAGCAGAGAGACAAAAAGGGGTGTCACCTCATGAGCCTTGTATATACAAACTTGCACTGAAATCCAGGAGATGGATGGAGTTAGCCTTGCTGAAAGTCTGCAAAGGTGGAAAGAGGATACCATTGTCAAAGTTTATTGGAGTCTATTAAAGGCCATCCATCCATGAAGATAAGATGCATGAGGCTCTTTGGGGGTAACTAACAAAGAACTCTGAAGTACAGGTTTTGTGGGAAGTAGAATACTTTAGCTACATTTAGAGACATTATTGATAAAAAAACAAATAACATAAAAACCACCAGCATACAAATCCTCCAGCTCCTTTGTGGCATAAGCTTGTCACAACTTTTGTTTGGATTCAGAAGACCTAGAAAGGAAGCAAAGGAAAAGGGCCTCTGGGTTTGAGTCTCAGCACAAGGGAGTGTAAGAAAGGGAAGGTGGAAGGCAGTGTGGACAGGTGTCACCATGAAAAGGTAGATTTCATGGCTCTTGGAGCGGCAAGTGAGGAGAAGAGAAGAAAAAACTACCCAATGGGTTTCAGATAGGCAGACTTCAATAAGCTTGGGAAACAGACACATACTATCTTGTGAGAAACTGTCAAGAAAAAGACAACATAGAGAGAGTTTATAGTTCCCCAAAGAAATAATGCCAAAGGCAGAAGTGCAGATGCAGAAGAAAGACCAGAAATGGAAAAGACACTGACTTCTCTTCATTTACCTCAAAGGCAGAAAGAAACCACAACAAGTAGAAACAAAACAAGATGTCTAAGGATGAGTATGAACATAGCCATATAAAACAAGGTCAGGAAAATTAAAATTAAATTAGGAAGAGACACCAAAGGTAACTGAATTTAATCATTCATTAAAAGGAAAATGGAGGAAAAAATGTCAGCTCACTGCTCTGTGAAAACAGAGGACAATGGGGAGTTTACAATGAGCAGATGAAAGTGTTTAATGTTTTTTTTTTTTCATCTAAAATGGTCAAATGTGAGGATGCAATTAGCAGTTAATATCAATGAGAAAGAGGTAAGATTTAAGGCAAGAGTAGGCAAAGAACAGCCTTGGGCGTACTTTGGGAAAACAAGACTTTATGCACAGAGGAAAAGCTGTTGTGTTACCATGCATCTTGGCAAAACATATGGTTCCAGAGTGATCTTAACATGTTGAAGAAAGTCTGAAAGATGTGGATGGGAAGACAGAGTAAGATCAAGGGATTAAGTTCAGGTAGACTCTGGAGACTGCACAAGTAATAAAATTTTATGATGCTAAAAATGCAGAAAGATATTTTGGTTAAAAAGGAGTATCTGGGAAAATGATTTGTGGGTTGGGAGAACCTGAAACAGCAATGACAGGCTGGTGTGGAAAAGGCAAATTATCACATGGAAGGGTACAAACAGGAGTTCAAGCCATGAAAAGTGATATTGCACTCTACTTAGTAGTGGGAAAGTCTTCACTGGAATATTGATCCTTAAACTAAAGGCACACACTTCCACAAAATGACGAGTGAGAACTGCCAGAAATGTAGAAAACACAGTCTATGAAAGAAAGAATCAGGAATGTTTAAAGGAGAAAAGACTGAAGGAGAAATTATAACATACTTTCAATGCGTACATGGCTGTTGCAAAGTAAAAGGGGAACTACTGGTTTTGTTGTATAGATATGGCTAATCTGTGGTTTTCCACTCCTACAAGAAAAGCACATTAGGCATTCAAAAAGCTTTTCCATTAGTAAGTACATTAACAGGTTGCCTTAGGAAGATATGGAATAGCCATCTCAGAAGGTCTTTAGGACCAATGAAAATATACCTTTATCAGGAATGGTACAGCTGATCTTGCTTTAGGACAGAGAGAAACACTATCACATTTTGAATCCCTCTCCCATTTGTACCATGTCAACTTGAATTTCTTGTGCAGGCACATTGCTGAATAAAGGGAATATATGAGACATCAGTCACATGCCTGGGAAGGATCCTTGAAAGTCATCTGCTCCATCCTTTGTGCCCCATCACATCCAACTGGGAGCAAACATGGCAACAGACCTAAAAGAACAAAAAATAAAGTGTCTTTTTCACAGCCCAGGAGCTGCTAAGTTCCTTGGCCATTGAAATGTCCTGCCTGCCATATGGTTTCTCCAAGACAGTTCCTAATCGCCTGCTGTGTGTGGGTACCTACCTAATCATCCTTGCCTGCACAGGACCTCTGCCTTCAGCTAGTCGATCCCCTGGCCACCCTGATGGGGCAAGGCAACCCCAAACCTCAGGGTACCTCTTTTTGTACAGCACTAACCAAGCTGTAAGATAACATAGAGTTAGAAGGGAGAAGAATAAATAGGGCAGCCAGCTGTTAGACAGCTGCATCAAGCTTTCTGACCCCTGTTATATCTCCATTAGGTTTGTTTGTATATAGGGCTGTACAAAAAGGCTAACTGGTGGCACTTTGAAGGATAATTTTTCTATTACTCATCTTCTTCCTTAACATGATTTCCCTTTTATTTATTTAGCTTTCCACTCTCACTTGAGTTTGCAATAATTCAGTGCAGATGCTCTATCTTTCTGTAATTTATTAATGCTGACTTGCTTTTCCCTCCCTTTTCTATAAATGTTTTTCAACAGTTCACACTATGACTGTGTGACTTCCCTTACTTGCCTCCAAGCAAGAGAGCTGCAGGCTTCCAAGGAGAAAATGAGCTCAAGGTGGCCCATCAGCTACCTTACTGCAAGCAGCTAGAAGCAACAGGCCACCGTTGGTCAAGGAAGGGAAGTAGGCAATAAGCTCACCTCACGTACAGGAAACTTCTTACATTCAGTAAGAGTGTAGAGCCATGCAGAAAAGATGCAGAGAGTAGGTAGACCAGTTGGGATTCGACAGGAGATGCATAGCTTCTCCTTAGGATCCTCAGCTGACTCATTTTCCCTTCTTGAGGAGAAATGGACTTCTGGTGTTTGCACAGACAGTGGGAAAGTGACGGTTCTACTGGAAAGTGATCCCAAAAAGCTCACTGACGAGGCATCCAGCCACTGATTCATTCAGAGCAAAAGGCAGTGAGCTGCAGAAGTGGCACTATGCTGTGTGTCCGGTTTCATGCAGAAAGACAGAAGGACAGTGGGTTAACAAGCTTTTGCCTCAGTTATGCATTTGCTCACCTCGTGAGAAAGGATTCCGAATGTTTCACCCTAGAAGATGGACCCAGCACTTGCCATTCACCCCTTTGCTCCATCACTGCAAATGCATCTCACCTTAAATAACTACTGTGAAGGCGGCAGAGGTGACAAGAGGAGAATTGGACAGAATTCATATCACAATTTGGGTTCTCCAGCACTAGGCTGCCCACAGACAACCCCCTATCTGAAAGATGGTAAGAGCAGTAGAAGAGCAAGTTTCTAATTTTCAACTCTTCCACTTTTCAGTATCTCCCAGTGGCTGTGTGAACTGTTTTCTCTTCACTGAATGAAGCCAACAACATCAGCCCAAATCCCCAGATGTTGTGTGGACACATGCCCTATGGAAAGCAGAGGCCCCCAGCCCCGCTCGGTGCCTGCTTGCCTCTGAGGTCAGCTGAGTGGGATGCTTGCACGCTCGCTGCGAGCATGGCTTTGTGGGGCAGGGATGATAAAGTAAACGACAGGAGGGAAATTTGAGTGACAGCGATATCCATTTTGGCTCTTCCACAGAAGCGCTAACAGACAATAAATATATATTCCAAAGCATTTTGCTCCTCTCTGTCCCAGCTCATTTCTTATGCTTACAAAGGCAGTTAGCAAGCCCAAATTGGCCTAACAGTCCATTAGGATTCAATCTGCTCCAAGCCGCCTACAGTGCAAAAGATTTGAAAGCTCAGATAAAACTTTGCTGCCAGGAGTTCAGCTCCGTTTTCTGGCTCTGTGGGGTGGGAGGTGCACAGTGAGGGGAGTGTGATGCCACACACAGGACCCGTCAAACAAGATATGCAATGGCACAAACCCCAGACCAACAGGGAAGTGGTACTGATCTTGCCCCACCAATTAACTTCTGCTCTTTGTAGTTTATCGTGGAAAAAACAACACTGTGACTTGCTTATGGAGCTGGCTGGTTGAAAATGATGGTTTGAAACTTGGGTGGCTTAGAGGGAAACATGCTGAAGGAAAAGCAAAGGTGGTTTTTGTGCAAAGGAAGTCAAGGGATAAAGAAATAATACAAGTGATTTCACAAAAGAGAAGCAGAAGTTGTTTTGTAAATTGCTAGGATAAATCTGTCTCCACACTTGGGAGGGAAAACAGATAACAGGAAACAGAGGGCAAGACAAAATGCAAATGAAGGATCTGGGTAACATCACTGAGTTGTACAATGCCCCTCCGGGACCCACTTCAGAGGCTACAAGAACCAATGGGTGACTTTCCACTGACCTCAGTGGAACCAAGTCCTGTTTCTCAAAAAATATATCCTCCTAGGTAGAGGCAAGCTGATGCTGTAGGAGCTCCCATATGTTTGAGAAATGGTAAGCAACATAGTGAGCAACGGATTTTAGCTGCCTGAACTGGTTTTCTAATTTGCCAGGCAATGTAATATTCTATGTTAGATAGCAGCATCTTCTTGTAGCTGCAGCAAAATTTCCATACCTATACAGTATCTATGGATAATGAAGTCCTGGACAAGCCAAAGCAGTGCCCTGACTTTAGAGGGACAGCAATGGATCTACATAAAGGAACAAGCCAGTGTGTCCATTTAGAGTGTCAGATGCCAGTAAGAAGAAAGCCAGTGTCACTGTTTGGGTGAAACCGCCCTCATGAAGTGGGAGTCAATGTTTGGTTTTTCCAGCCCTTCTCTACCAGAGCAGTTTTGGTAAGATTGTGGTCTCCCCTCTCTTCGCTCTATCTGCCTCCCTCCACAATTGCTTTATGAACTTCTGTAAGCATCTGAAACACTGCTCCAAGCTCCAAAGCAAAGTTCAGAAAGACTTGGCCTTCAGCTTTTCTGCAGAGAATGGATGCATAGCCAGAAAGAACATGAGCATTTTAGTCAGGAAGGGCCTGGATTCTTTGAGGCCATTTCCCTCTTTGCTTTTAAGATGGGTGGGATTGGGCAAGTGGCTGCTTACAAGTCCAAATGGCAGGATTAAAAGCTCTACCTCCCAGAAACATAGGATCAAATCTTAGTCAGCCCCACAGGACACTGGAGACTTACCAGAAGGTAAGGAAATTAGAAAGGCTTTAGAAACTAGACTCCAGCCTGCTCCATGTGGACATGATGGATTAAACCCAAATTCTCTGATTGTACTTGGCCTAATGTTTCCTCTTCTGAGAGTCATCCTGTGTCAGGGGGGCGATTGCACTTCGGAGAGGAATAATTCCCATGGATATGCAATCCACTGTCATCACTCATATACACAGCACTGTAAATTTTATAATGAACTGCAATAGCAGGCCCTTACCTAGGGGATTTTGGTGTCACAGGGTAAGATAAAAAGTATTGACAAGAGGAAACACGTACAGTGAGGTGTGGCCATCAAGAGCTTTTATAAATTACAAAATTTTATAATTATAAAATGAGTAAGCATTATTTATGATGTGAGCAGGATGCAATTTAAATAGTTACAGTCGGATCCTCTGAAGTACTTGATCTGCCTTTGAAGATGTGGGTCTTAATGATTATTCAACGTGAAACATATCCAGTACAGCAAGCTGCTGTTTTTTTATGGTCTTTTCAGCATCCTTTTAGGTGATTTAAAAAAAAAAAAAAAGAAAAAAAGCCAAAGACCGGGGCTTTCTACAACCCCAGAGTTACCATCTGAACAGGCAGAAGCACAAAGAGGAGACTGAAGCTGCCTGGATGCTGAAAATTAGGGGTGAATAAATCAGCCTTGCCTGAAAAGTCAAGAAAATACCATATTCAGTGGTGCTTGGGATGTTTTTGTTTTTGTTCTTTCTGAATGAAAGCCAGTAATAGCACAAGCAAGGAAGAGACAAAGAGAGCCATTAAAACAATGTAGCGGAAGTTATCTCATAACGGAACTAATGATAATGAAGGCACAGCTTTGGTTTCTTTTGCAAATATCTCTGAGACCCTTTACGTGTCAAACCCACACATCTGTTTCACCTACGCAGGTAATGCTCTCACACCACCATCTGTACCTGACTGTCACCATGATGGATGGACACCAAGTCCTACTGTATTGCTGATCCCCCAAAGCCCTTAAGCAATCTGATATTGATAATGTTGCAAGGCTAATCACTTAATAATAGGACTCCCTGCAAACCAGACACCTCTACCACACGCCGTGGGAGGAGAAGATGCTTTGCATACATCATCCTGTCAGCTGAGTTTATTATTCTTACATTCAAGATAAACTGCAGCAGCCAAATGCTGGCCTGTATAAATTCCAGCCTCAGGAGTCCAGCAGGCACTGGGCTCCTTGTTCAACACACACACACATGCATAAATCCAACCGGGTAAATAATACGACATCTTCCTATTCCCAGCAGATCTTTCAAGAAATGACGTTTTCTTTGTTACCAGGGGTGGTCCTCAGACCAGCTGTATAAACCAGGGATAAGGAGTGAGTACATGGGCTATGCAGAGACAACAGGCAGGAGAGACTTCTGGCCACATGCAGACCGTGCTGCGCTGTGCTAATAAAGCTTTATTGTATGGCATTTAAACAGACTTCAGCCAAACAAGCTCTGGGCTTCAGAGTCTTTATCTCTCCTGTTTACCTCTCCCCAGGATTCACCTCTGTATCTGTTAGGCAAAGAACATAGGCATCTAAGACACACATAAAGGATATAAAACCTTCAGAGCTCAAGCCAAAGTCTTCTTAATGGGTTTGCTGAAGAAAATAATTCCTTCCTGCAAAACATCTGCATTGGTCTCTATTGGGATGATGAGCTGGCAGGACCATAAAGGATCCTAGGATCCAAGAGATCCTAGGAATGAAAAGAAGTAAATCTCCTCAGTCTTCTCTGTGAATGTATTTAGCCTCTCAGCGGTTCTGGTTAGGTTTTGCAAATATGATTGCTGACTTGGCATTGTGACTAGTTACCAAACTCTCAAGAAGTGGAAAAGAAAGAAATCTTTCCTCAAAAGTTTCTTGTTATTGAAGAAAATAACAAACAAAAGAAAAAAATCTGGCAGGATAATGCTGGCTTCAGCAACATTCCCAGAGCCAGAAGTGACATCCTCTGGCACTGACTGAAGGGGGTTCTGAGACTGTATTAACAGCAAGTGTGCAGTCCAGGAAGAGTCCAGCTGCCCAGTTCACCCCAATGGTTTAAGAGCAAGATTTGTTTCCCTTACAGAAAACTGTCTTGGATAGCAACAGGGACTAGCACATGGACAGTGCATGAAGCCACTACAGTAGGTCCTGGTATGACTTTAAAGGAAGAAAATATTTTCAAGTTTCCAGTGTCCCCTTACGCTCCAGGTTAAAGGAGACTGAGGAACCTCCCTCCTTGCACGTGCAAGATCACCGATGCACCGCCATGGTGCATCTTCCACATCTTCTCTGAGCTCCTTATTGCTGCCACAGAGAGGAAAAGACTTCCATCCCTAATTTTCCTGAACACCAAGCCTAATGTCTCTGCTGAGACACCAATGAACCAATCCTACCAATTCACCCTAAGAGATCAATAGCTATTACCAGTGTTAAAAGATGAAAACCAAACCAGTCCCAAGGATATTGAGGTATGGAAACAGAAGGGTAAGCTAGTGTTCTCTCTCCTTGAAGCCATAAGCAACAGCAGCTGGCTCCAGAGCTCAGCCCTGGAGAAGAAGACTTTTGTCAGTGCAGCCTCCCCCAAGTTTCCATGCTCAGAGCTCTCAGGAAGGGAAGCTTTCTGCAGTTATTGAAATAGATTTCTATTTTCTGTCTATTTGACAGGGCGATCATAAATAAAAGATCTTGGTGAAAGGGGCTGACTCATCCAAAGAGAAGTAAAGTGAAATTGAACCTGCAAAGTGCCCCCTTTTAAAGTGGAACACGGAGGTGATTTGCCAGACTTTGGAGCATGTGAAACTGGGCAAAAGATGTGTCCTATTATAAGAAAAACAAGGACCTCTAAGCAAGACGAGGGAAGAAAGTCTTAACAACTTCTTACATTCCTTTAGACCAGCCCTTTCTCTACCCTCCTCCTCCCCCCATCCTGCACTTTTCACCACAAGGGATCACCTTTTATTACTGAACAGCTGAGATTTGGCCCAATATACCAACAGAAAGTAAAACGCAGGGGTTTATGCCCTACCTACTTCTTTACCAAAGCTCTTCTCTGCAGTCTGAAGGAAGACTCCTTCCACTGTCCAGCAACAGGAGAGAAATGAAGCAATGTCTCTGCTAAGGGCTGACAGCAGGATGCTGTATTTGGCTGTACCTTGGAAGCCGCTCCACAGCTTCGCACATCTGTCATTCTGCTCCTGGCCAGAGAACAGAGCCATGGAAAATGCTTCCTTAACCAAAGCCTAGATGGGCTGGAAAATCAAACTAATGCTGGTTTGATTTTCCACGAGAACCTAGAAAATCTGATCCCAAGCCCCGTAGCATGTTTGAGTCTATGCTATTTTTTAATACCACTTTTGGCAGCACATCAGGTGAATGGCAGATTCCATGCAGCGCCTCATTCTGCTTATAACTTCCAAGCTGTGGATGTCACAGGCATGCTGCCTGTCTCAGTTTTGCAGTTGCATGTTGATCCCACTGTTTTCCCTGTAGCAGAAATTTACATCTTCATTTTTGCCTGCATGTATCAGCAGCTGTGTGATCAACTCTCCTGGTGCTTGCAGCTAACTTCCCCTATACATACACAGGAATTTCTGTAGTCCCAGGAAAAGGCAAGAGCACCTTTCACAATCTGATCCTCAGCGTGTCACCCTCTCCTAAAAATGGGTGGCCCATGCTGGAAAGGCTGTGTACATGGCCATGAAATATGCCACAAAACCCAGCAGCCTCTGCCAACCCTCTGCCTCCAACTTTGCAGTACCAGGTGTGAGCAGCTGGTTGTCTCCCTCTTCAGTTCCTGATTCCTCAGCAAGTAAATAATTTCTTGCACTTCTGTGGCCTCTGCGCAAGGACTGCAGTGGAAGAGTCTCCCGTGTTTGTGGGACCCTGCCAGCTCAATTCAGACTGAGTGCCCTGATGGGATCTTTTAGGAGCAGAGGTGCAATTCCCTTTCCCCTGAGCTGCGCACCCAGACTGCAGCAGGCTGAGTGCTGGATCCCATTACTCTGCTGAAACCTCGTATCAAGGACCGCACACTGAATGAGTAATTGCAGAACTGGCATTTTAAACATCCCCTGCTGAGTTTTTATGACTTAGAAAAGCAGCAAAAGGGAGGAGGAGTTACAGTAAATTTTACGTTTTGGCCTTCATGTTACTCAGTTCTTCTCCACAGCCTTCAGCTCCCCTGTTTCCACAGCCTCCGTTGTCGGCTGTTGCTTACTTGGGCCAGACAGATCTCATGTATAGCTCCCTGATGCCAAGAATGAGCTTGATCCAGCCATCCTAAGGGACACCTTCCCAGCACCATGCTGGGCAGGGCATAAGAGAAAGGAAATGCACCGAACAGACAAGACTTCAGGCTGGTTTGTCCTTTTCAACCCATTGTACAGAGGCTGGATAAGACCTGGAGTTAGAAGGAGAGTTTTGTAATCATATACCTGCTGCTCAGGAACCTCCCCAGCTTCAGCAGCAGCCATGAAACATGTTCATAGAAGAATAATTAAGTTTTCCTGTCTGGGCTTCGGCATTTAGTGAGTAATGTGCTCTAGGCACCCTTGCTTTAGCAGAGGAGTTGGCCTAGATGATCTCCAGAGGTCCCTTCCAACTCTGACAATTCCGTGATCCTGTGCCCCTGGAAAAATGTTTTTCCCATCTCTGCAGAGCTCTTGGATACAGCAGTGAATGGGTGCTTTTCCCCCTGGCACCATCCAAATGTCCTTGGGGTGTTCGAAGCACAGCAGCCACCCCACTCCCTGGCTGTTGCCTCTGGAGGGAGGTGGCTTGCTTGCTGCCTACCACTCACCCCACATCTGCACGCCCTTCCCAGGGTGGCATTTACTGGCTTTGCCTGCCAGCATGCAATGTCTTGCAGTAAGTCACTGCCCCAGGGAGGCTGTGGTTTGTACGCTGACCTCAGGAGCTCCTGGATCTGCTCTGGGTGGGAGCAAGATATGGGGAGCAGGGCTTTCTTCATGTAGGACATGCCACCTATCATCACACCAATAAGAGCCAAGCAATTCCTTGGTCAACCCACCCAAAGACAGGCAGCAGGACCTTAAAGGCCTTGCCCACCTTTATGGGTAAAGCCTTCTTGCCTTTCATCCTGTGTGCAAGGAGGTTTCGGGCAGCAAACATCAGGGTAAATTTTGTTTTGCTTCTCTAATGTTGTCCCAGACATGATGAGAACCACATCTGCTAAATGTGTGGGCTTAGTTGTTTATTTGAAGGGGTGATTCTTCTCTATTTGACCACAGTTCTTTTTAAAACTTATTTAAAAAAAGAACTTCTCTTTACAAATAATAAATATGTGATAACAGTTTCAAAGGACTTCAGTCTGGGATCTGTGCCTTTTCTGATAGGTGCTTTATATAACCTTTATGTCTTCAATCTAATCCATATAATCTAATACAATTAAATATGTATTCACAATGTGTATTCAAAATGACATTAATCTTTCTTCATGTCTTAATATTAACCTCTTCTTTTCTCCTCTGTCTGTTTTCCAGAGTAAGTCAGTCAACAAATAATGGGTGGCTGAAGGCATGAAGTATTATTTTTAGAGCATTTTAAAAATTATTCTTGATTCTATGAACAAATTCTATGATTCTATGAGCAACTTGGTCTAGTGGGAGGTGTCCCTGCACATGGCAGGGGGTTGGAACTAGATGATCTTTAAAGTCCTTTCCAACCTGCATCTGCAGCCATAATGTACCAGTTCCCAGTGAAAAACCAAAAAACAAAGCTTCACCTAAAGTACAAGGCCTGCTCACAGGGTGAAGTGTGGCTGTAACAGCAGCACTTTGTGCTGAAATTGACCTCTCCCAACGAGTTCCTTCACTTCCTCGCTATTTGTTTGCTTATTTTCAGAGCTTCATGACAATAATTTTTAGCGTAGTATCCTGATGAAACAAGGTTCATACAACTATGGTGCCCAGCAATCCCACATCCTCCGATCTTCTGAACCCATCAGTAAAGGACCAGGAACTTTCAGACACCTTGAATTTCTACCTGCTTTGTAAAAATTAGCATCTAGTTAGGAGAGAGGGAATAAAAATTTCAGAGTAAAGGTTCTGGGAGGAGCTTGGACATATTGTTAAATAGCAAAGAACCCTATCTATCAGTGAACTCTATCAATGAACTCTATCAATGAATAGAGTCATGGGAGAGAGACTAACAAATTCTGCTGCTTATGTAATTACTTGACCTTGGTGTTATCACTTTCAATGTCTTTCTTGAAGCTGCAGAGCCCTGTGGAATCACCATGTTGGCAGCTAGCACCCACCTCAAAACACCAAAGGTAGAAGAGCTGCTGAAAGGCCACATGCAGATCTTTCATCGATGCAGAGGATGGACACCTGTCTTCAGCTCCTGTCTTCATCATGGGCTCTTTGAATCATCTCAGCAAAGAGAAGTTTCTCTTGCTGCCTGTGCTCCTCAGCTGTCAGATATGAAATAATAAATCTGCTTCTCACCCACCGCATTAAAGAGAGTCTTATCAGGACAACTGCTTTTTCTTGCTGGTTGGGCAGCAGAAGAGAAGAGCTAAATGCTGGTGGTGAGGCTACAGAGCAGAATGGGAGCCAGACTGCAAAAGGGATGCTGAGGAGATCATTGGTCTCAGGTGTGTTTGCTCCCTGCTCTAGAAGGGAGGCAGTGAGCAGGGTTCAAAGGCAGGGAGGGCAAAGGAAGAGATGGACAGCAAGGAGAGGCAGGAGACACTGGGGCTTTTGGGGTACTTTGGTGCTTCATTTTTACTTAGCCAGTAACCAACATGGTGAGCTCTGCTCTCCCAGCTGCAAAGTAAACACGTGTGAGAGAACAACAGGGATGTGTTTACTGTACGTAGCCAAGTACAGTAGACTTCAGAGGATAAAAATACCCAGTGGAAAAACACATGGGCTTAAGTAAAACTTTAACCATCAGGGGCTGCCTAGCCAGCAACATGTGTATCCTTCACAGGCTCTCCTGCTTGCAGAGAGCTTTGAAGCTCCCTAGGAAAACTCCAGCTCTTTTTGATTAGTGGCTTCTCCACCCCAACCCCTGGTAATTACAGCATAGGCCTGCTTCAGATTATAAACGTGTTCAATGCGGAAAGGCAAAAGGGAGAGTGGACAGCCCATGATGGGGGAGCCTATGATGTCCCCTGGACAATTTCCCCCACGTCTCAGCAGTGACGACAGCCTGTGATGCAGGGACAATCCGTGATGTCCCCAGCACAGTCTCCCCCAAACCTCAACAGGGTCCTGTGCACTGGGGGCTGTTGCTGAGAGAAATTTAGCCCAGAGCAGGGATCGGCAGAGGGCATACCCATCCTTGAGCCCAAAAGGACACAGAGAAAGGGGAAGGCTAGCAGATGGTGCAGGTGTTGTGCAGCCCGGAGGAGCTACCGTGTCATTTCTGAACTGGGCAGCATGGCGAGGTCCTGGCACTCACCTTGGCCTTTGGTCAGGAGTAGCAGAGTGAAGCCCACAGCCTGGAGTCATTCTGGGCCAGGGCTCTCACTGGCATTACTGAAATGAATGGAATTGCACCCGCCAAATTACACCCACTCGAGCTGCATTGGATTGAGGCCCCGGTTGAACAAAACACTTAAGCACGTGCTTAAATTTAAGCACATGAGCAAACAATTTCAGGGCAAATACTTATATGCTCGAGTGCTTTGCCAGGTAGGTGCTGTTCTCAGCAGCACACACCTGGAGGGAGGTGGTGCCAGTTTTTACATGGTTACTTTTCTGACTATATCCAAGCGAGAAAGGAAACTTTCCACTGGCTATGGGCCAACAGGCCCTTCAGGTATGTGTTAGGTCTTCCAAAAAAAAAAAAAAGTTTTTTTTAATCTTATCTGTCTCATTATCACCCTGACATTTGCTTTGGCTTTGAGTTTAATTACCTCTTGAATTGAACAAAGGTTCAGATAGGGCTGAGATAATAAGAAGTTAGTAAAGCTGATGTATATAGGAAATAGGGCCTCCCTGAAGGTGTTAACCCATGCAAGCTGACCCCCAGTTATGAGAAAGAAAAAACGATAAAGGAGACATCTATTAATCAATCATCCAGGAAACCTGAGGATAGGTATAGAGGTGTCTGATGTTTGCATCTTACATGCCACCTGGGCTGGTGCAAATACAGCAGACCCCACTTAGATAAATACCTGTGCATTCAAGCACAACCAGGCAAACAAAGGGAAACCCTGCGGGAAAAGAATGGGGAAAAAAAAAAAAGGAAAAAAAGAAAAAGAATAAGAGATGGAATAAGCAAGGGAAATAAATACATTACCATAAAAGCAAATATTCAGAATAGAAAACTGCACAACAGAAAGGATGCATTACCAGTCACCAGAAGCAGAGACTGAGACCCCCACGATGCTCCAGGTGCTTTGTACACAAAGTAATTATGTCTCGCTCTCAGAGACACTTCAGTCTAACTATACAAATATGGGGACAGGAAAGTGGGCAGAGACATTTGCCTAACAATGTGTGTGAGCAGCAAGGGCTAGGAATAGGATTAGGAGATTGTGAATTCTGGGTGCCACGTGAATAAGGGATGGACCAGGCTTGCAGTCACAGAGAGCACGTCTGCACTGCTGCTGATTTGCAGTCACCCTGCTGTTCTAGGACAGTTTTATTCAATATTTTGGAGGCTTCCCAGCCCAGCAGGCCACAAAGCTGGTTTTCAGGAGCTCTTTCCTCTCAGCTTGTTTCTGGAGTGAGTTTCAGCTGACCAGAGAGAAGGGGTGGGTGACAGCGAACAGCAGAAGGTGGCACAGTTCAAAGTATGACCCAGGGCCCACTGTCCAAGACCACATACTTTTGCAAAAAGCTCTTTGCTAAAGCTGTTAAAGAGACAAGTAGAGTCCTCAGCAAATCAGGGACTGAACTGTTACGCCAAGGTGCTACCCGTGCACAACCTTCCTGCTATGGTCTGAGCACAAAACAAGGTTATGATGCCCATTCAAAATCTACACCTGAATGAAAAATGTAATTTTGAGACTACACTGGAAAAATCCAGCAGACATTTTTGTTTTGACTTTATCAAGCAAATGAAACAGAAACACTATCTTGTCAAAATAAAACATTAATCTCATTTTGATTTCATCAGCTTGACCCATGTCATAGCATGCTTTAGAGTCAAAACAGTAAGACTATTATGCCATGACCCGTCATAATATTATGGCAAGGCAATTTAATAGACAAAACTTTAAGGCTTTTCTACTGTGTTATAAAAGTAAAAACAAATGTTTCAATAAGTTGGAAAGACTTGTACCTTTGAAAACACTGTGAGAACTGACACCTTCCCGCAGACCATACCCATGGTATCAAAGCACTGTTCTCCCATGGAGGGGCACTCGATGGCCAACAATAACCAGGTCTGACTAGCACATGTCTCCAGCAGCTCCACAGGGAATGACAGTGGTGGAGCCATAATTCTTGCTGGTCTCTGCCCCCTCCCAGGACATGCATTCACCAGAGACACACCTTATGCATAGTCCTTGCTTTTCACACCCAAGACACAGATGCATCTCAGAAGGGTTTTAAGTGGGGCAGTAAAGCTTGGACAGAGTCTTGCTCACCTGCACTGCTGTGACAATCCAGTCCAACGTATTTATATTTCCTTTAGAGAAAATCTGTCAGAGGCCAGATCGACTGATAGAAGCTTCTCCCAAAGGGCTGTCAGCTCTTCTTGGCTGAGAAAGGATAGCCCCTACCATCACTACAGGGTCACGGGCAGAAATGAAATAGAGAATGCCAGAACCTGCTGATTTAGGCCCCTCTTACTACCCATTCCTCTCCCAGACAGCCTTGGAGTTTGCTTCTACTGGCACCACAATGTATGCTATTGCCTGGATAGCAGGGACATCTAGATGCCCCACTCTTGCGCAAAGTGTTGTGAAGACATGTTTTGAAAAGCAAGTGATTTAAAGCAATTTAGCGCCATGACTTTAACCATTTTGCAGCCCTCAACAGCACAAAAAATTGAAGTCTCTGTTGCCTGTGGACCTGTTACATGGCAGAGGTAGGGCAACGCTAACAGTGAAGGAAATGCAGAAAGCATCAGGAGAGATGTTCACCTGCAAGAATAACAGTACATGTTGAACAAGGTTCTCAGCAGACAGAGTGACTCTGAAGTACCAGTAACAATGGCTTATTCCCTCTAGAAAACATAGTAAGGGATGAGTTTTAAGGAAGGACTGGGATAATTGTCCTCCAGATATATTCCACTTCACCTTTCAAACGAGGCAGGAAAAATGCAATTAACAGAGATGTCCTCGGCATGAGCAGAGATGATATTTGCATGTGGGAGAGGTGTTACATGATTATGACTTTGGGCAATTCTGCCTTACCAACTTAATAACAGGATGTATGATTATATTTCTTGGAAGGATTAGGACTCTACTTTCTAATACAATATCTGGAAAACAGGAACACAGCACAAAGCGGGGACAAATTTATAAGAGTTCCATGCTGGTGAGGATGCAGGATTGCTTCCAGCACAGCTATTGACACTTGACAGCTCTTCCACATGGGAATGGCAAGTGTGAGAAGCCAGCACAAGAGAAGCAACAAACAAAATCTGTTTTTAAGGAGAAATATCTTAAACAAGGAGGGCCAAAAGACTGGAAGAGACAGAAAAGGCTGTTGGAAGACCTTTGCCATTTGCCAAGGACATGAACTGAAATCCAAGGACTTCAAAGACCAGCAAGGTCCCCATGGGAACAGAAAAATCACTTCCAAGTGATTGCCATTTTGCCTGGATCTGTTGGACAGTTGTACTCTTTTGGCGTATCAGTTTGCTTTTAGAGCTTGTGTTCCTTGCCTCACTGGAAGGATGTCCTAAAAGAAGGAAACCAGGGCTGGCCAGGCTACACTCTGAAGACTATTTTACAACCTGCCAAATCAAATCCCTTGGGCTGTAGCCTATTCCTAGTCACCACACTTATTGGGAACACCTCAGGATGAGGACATAGGTTGGCTGAATTCCTCTGGCAGCATCATTCCATTCCCAGTTGTCATTTTCAGGTGTAGGACACTAGGCCTGATGGTGCTGGAGGCCAGTCCTCTTTCCTGGTAGGGAGGGATCAAAGGCCCCTGGAAAAGATGCATGGAAATGAGCAGATCTGCCTTGCAGGTCAGAGAGGGACTAGATATCTTCTTGTCATCCCAGGCTATTTTCTATGGTTGGCAGAACTTATTAGGTACATCAGTTCAGACTAGAGGATCATTTGCCCCACTAATCATTTTCTGCCTGGTAGGAAATGCTTAGGGAAAGCATATTAGACATAGACCAGAACAGAGTCATCTTTCCACTCAAATATTCTTCTAGTTTTCAGCAAATAACACCAAAGGGGTTTCATGAGTTGGGCACTGCAGCAAGTGCCCTGTGGTGTTGACCCCCAGGTGTCTCCTGACCTCCTATGAACCTTCTGCCCTCTGTGATTCCCCACAGCAAGCTCCATCTCAGGCTGAAAGAACTCTTGCAGCATCCCAGGAGAGCGCTGAAGGCTGCACAGTTCTGCCTTACAGAAACTTCTAAGACCTTTCTGAGCATCACAATTTCACCTCCCTGTGAGGAGAACACCTTTCCTTGCTGCTTTCATTCCTCTTGCATTCCTACAGGCAGGAGAGCTGCAGGACAGGTGCAGGAGGTCCTCACCTGTTCATTTTCTCTCTCCAACTCTGAGAGACCGACCATCCATCCCCACCCATACTGAACCTCAATACTCAACATTCAATTTCCATTAGAACTACTGTTTTCCAGTACTTTGAGGGGTTTTGTTTGTTTCTTTGCTGTGCTTTGTTTCTGATGCCTCATGTGCTCTGCACAATAAAAAGAAGAGAAAAAAAAAAGAGAATGAAAAGAATGAGATAATGAGGACAACCCCCTGGCTTTTCCATCTCCTAGCTCCTTTCAGTGATACCATATGTTGTCACAGAGCAGCCTCCTGGCTGGTGGTTCTTGGCATGACTGATGCCTCCTACTCCAGCCTACTTCAGGCGCAGCTCAATTGTTGGCTCTCAAGGCTCAGGACGGGTATGTTTCTCAGTTTCCACTATGGAGAGAAAAGTCCATGACAGCACTGTCAAGCAATCAAAAAAACCCAACAAAACAGACCAAAAGCCCCAAACTGAAAAATGAATAGGTAAGATATTTTAAAGAATATGACTCCATTACATTTAATGGAGAAAATTTTAAGAGCAGGAGGTAGTTTTACCACAACCTTTCTCCATCAAACTGAATTACTCTTAAAAAGCACTGTATAGCAGTAGTATAAGTTTGTATAGGCCTGACACAGGTGAGCCACGGAAAACGGCTCAGATTCAGTCCTTCAGGGTGGATCCACAACTAATATTTGTCCAAGCAGATAGGTAGGAAACGTTTCTCGAGGCTTCAAAGGACTTCACAATGGTATTGTTGAACCCTAAGCAGAAACAGGAGCAATGGTCTCAGGTTGCTCTTCAAGCTGATCTTCCCCGGTGTAAATCACATACAGCTTCTCTTAGTTGTGTGAACTGCTGATTACCTGCTGGTAGTAAGGGTATCCTTCTCCCCTGGTGACCTACCCTCTTTGAATACCAACTGTTTCCTGCAGTGTAGCCATAAAGTTCACATTCCCACTGATGGAAATTCAGCCCAAAAGCTATGCATTCTATTTTATCTTTTTTATTTCCCTCCATTTTTGCTTTTCTGCATGTTGTTTGGCCTGGCTGCTGCCTGGCTTGCAGGTTGAGTAATGCTGCTCCAGAC
This sequence comes from Gallinago undulata, assembly GCA_026546715.1. NCBI lineage: Eukaryota > Metazoa > Chordata > Aves > Charadriiformes > Scolopacidae > Gallinago > Gallinago undulata. The sequence continues at coordinate 33,336,049 of JAOTQQ010000023.1, forward strand.
CACGCAGGGCCCTGGAGAGAAGTTCCCATTTATTCCCCTATTGTCCCAGGGATGAAGGATGTGGGTTTTACTCATGAATGTACTTAAAAGCATCCTGATGGTTGGAACAAGCTGCACATCCAGCTATGTTAAAATATTTTTGCTTCTCCAAGTCCTTAGTTAATGTTTTAAGGAATAGTTTATCTTTGAGCACCTTTTTCCCAGGAAGTGAGACTTGCTTTAAATTGCCTTTGCAACATCCAGCTTAAATTGTACCACCGCTGCGCAGCTGGGAAAGAGATCTACTCCCCTCCAGGTTTTCATCACAGTCTTTTGGATGGAGATTAGAGTCTGCAGCTCCTATGCTTTCAACATGTTATTCACTGAGAAAGTAGATGCAGGGCATCCTTGCAATGAGGCCTGTGGGAACACCAAAGAGTAAGCAGCAAACTGTCCCCCACTTGTCTGGCTTGGCTCATTGAAGGAGAAACGTGACTGGATGCAGCTCATATCATAGTGGAACCAACAACTTTTATATATATATATGTGTGTGTGTGTGTGAGTATATTCGTAATGACTAGAGAGGATAGTAAAGCACATTAAGGTATTTTAGGAAACAAGGAGGCTAATTTGCTAAACCAGATACTCTGTGTACAGGCAGGAGCTCCTTGCCTCAGACACCTCCTGCCTTCCTGTCATTCACATACCAAGAAATACAAGCTACAAACAAGTCCGGTTGCTACGGCTCATGCCTCCTTCTCCCTCTGGAGTGATCTGTGCTCTTTGACTCTTGTCCAATTGCCCTCCTGCCTTCGGCTGCCCTGGCACTTGGAGCAGTCTGTCAAGGTCACCTCCCTGCTGCTGGGCCAGACAGTGTGAGTGCTTGCAGCCATCCTTCTCATTCTGGGCATGCTGACCATCCCTTGGCGGGTCAGGCATCCGCCAAGCCAAGAAGATCTTAGCCCAACCGAGCTGGACTCTATCTGTCTGGATTCCTCCTGCGTCTCTCATTTCTGGTCTCCCTCCTCCCTTCCTCTAGCCGAGATAGCCCCTAGTCTGCCTAGGAACAGCAGAAGGTGACATCGCTGTTGGTCAAATATAAACCCAGGGCTGCAGTCTGGAAGCACTCACTGCTGCTTTCTCTTGGAAGCAGCACTTTGCAACGTGCCACCGTGTTGCTCTGTCAAGCAGAACCAAGAAGACCAGCACACAAGCAACTTTAGCAATACCGGTCACAGACACTATAAGGTGCTCTTTGCTTTGCCACATTTTGGTGCCAAAAGTTGAATTCAGCTGTGGGAAACATGTCAGCATTTATCCTGCTGCACTGTGAAAAACTGAGCTAAGAGAATATTGTCTCCAATTACAGACAATTATGCATTGTTGCTTCGGTTTGGTTTTTCAAGCTGCCTTTCAGTTCACACAGCAAGGTTTAGAGGGACCAGTAATAGCTCTTATTGGACCAACAGATATAGGCAGAAAAAACAGGGCAGCTTTCAGACACTCCGAAGGGGGACATATATGGACAAAAGTTGACTTGTTTTTCTCCACCCCTAACATCTGATGCGGTAAAAGCTGTCATTCTCCCTGTCTTCTTCAGTTATGTCCAAAACCTACCACAACACGCTTACTTACACGAGTCGCTTACTCTTTTGGGGGACTGCAGGATCTCACATGGGTTCCAGCAGGACTCCTTGCACGCAGCCTTGCAGCTGGCCTGGGAAGAGGTTTCTCAGGACAGAGGAGCACTTGAAGAAAGAACAATAAGCCAGGAGCCCACATCTACTTCATGCACACAGGGAATCAAGCCACCTCAAAGACTGTGCACTGATGCTGCTCTTCTTTGCCCAGGTCTGCTGCAGAGCATCTAAAAGCACACATGGTTACCTCTTATTTTGTCAATGGTCTTGCTTTTGCTTGGTGTCTCTCCTGGTTTGGTGGTCTGTGGGGAATCCACAAACAGCCCCATACCACACAAAGACTGGATAGAGCCACCCAGGCTAGTCCCCCCTGCCTCCTGGGTGTGCTCTTGAAAGGTCAGCATCTGATGAATGAAAGTTGATGGGACAAAGCTCTGCCAGAGGCCTCTCCACCCTTTTGTGCTGAATCAATCACCGCCTCCTGGTTAAAGCAACCACCACTCTTGGTACTACCCTTAAAAGCCCTTCACACCCCAAAGTACACTGTCTTCTATGCTCCTCGCCCCATAAGGCCCATGCCTCAGCCCAGCCTCCCATCTGCATGGGCAAGAGCACTTTCCCAGGGCTGATTCACCAAGCCTTGACCCTCTCCTCTTTTGCCACCTGCTTGCTTCTACACCAAGACACAGAAGTGGCTCAAACATGCCCACACTGGCAAGCAGAAACAGTTTGGAGCAGACTCTGTCCGTACAGACTCCAGAAGCCCATGGGGCAGGGCATCTGAGTGTGGACGTGGTGGGAAAGACAATGGGCTGCTCTGCGTCTGGCCCCAAGCTCACAGGTGGCTGACAGCACTGCGTTGCACCAAGCAGGCAGAAACACACCACCCTTCCCTCCTCACCACCCGGAGACGTCCCGGCTGCCCCCGCTGACTCAGCCACCCCTCTGCCACTCCTTGCCCCAGAGAGCCCGGCCATCACTGCCTGTCGAGGCAGGGAGCTGTCTGCATGCCCGTGACCCCTCTACCTCATTGCAGACCAAGCCCATGGAAAAGGCAACTTCGCTGCATATAGCTCTGAGTGCTCCCCAAGCTCGGGTACCCCTGGGCAGATGAGACATGCTGGCAGCACTGTTATTCAGGTCTCCTGCAGCCCCTGGAGAGAAAGTGGGGGGACCAGGGGAAGAGACTTTGGGTCCCTGTGAGCTGCGTCACATCCTGAACATCATGCCTCACACCTTGCTCTTCCACATCCATACCAAATACAGCATCCTTCCCATTAAATTATAAGGCAGACAGGGAGGACATGACCAATGTAAAAGAAATTTAAATTTACATTTGTTATTTATGCCTGAATTGTGCTTTTGCTACAGAATTGGCTCAGCAACTCTCAATGCAGAGCTGGTCTTTGGCTATGTATTTCTCAGTCTTCACTGGTTAGGTTATTAAAAAGAAAAAGGAAAAAAAAAGAGGACATTTAAATTCCTCTGCCTTTTTATTTAGAAAGCAGCTAAAATGCTCCAGACTTCATGTATCGCTTCTCTTCCTCAAGTCAGAAGGCGTTGTTCTGTCTGGTCTTTTATAGATCATACTCCCAAACCATCAAGAGAGAAGGAAAATGTCCCCCATTGGCAATTAGACCTTGCGTTGCCTCCAAGTGAGCATGGGGTCAGACAGGGCATAAGAAGTCTGCAGTGATTCTCTTGAGAGTTTTTTCCTACCTCAGAGAGAATTTTCTGACCTCAAGCTCTGCAACCTCCTCCCAAAAACACCTCAGAAAACATGCTTAGAACTGTCTTTTGGAAAGGGAAATTTTGCATCCTCTGTGGACTTTCATTTTTATAAATCACACCTTTCTTTACTTGCACAAACACAAAAAATAACTCTCCCACCATCAAACCTGTTTGTTTTTCCCAAACGCCCAGCTCAAAATAAGCAAAACAATGCATGTTGTTTTTTTAATGTAAGAAAAAAATATAACCCCAGGCTGAGGCTCCTTGCTAAGAACAATTTTAAAAAAGGACAGTTCTAAAGGTCCGAAAATAGACTTTTATAATTGGAAGTGCCTGCAAGGGCCTAAGTATAGCAGGCTTTATTACATCTCTGCAACCAGGTACTTAGGTGCTTCTCAGAACCTGCCATTAGCCAGGTCTGTTGAACAGGGCACACAATATTTTTTTTATGAAAACACTGGCACGAGTTCACACGCAAGGAAGGTGCAGAGCCTTTGATCCCCAGCGCCAGGCAGATCCTTGAAAATGTCACAGAGTGATTCATGTGCCCAAGAAAAGGGAGATCTTCTGCTGAAGAAAAGCAGGTGTGAGGCTGCTTCTGGCCAGGTTTTGTGCCGGCGGAGCAGAGCCACAAGGGTGGGGGTGCTGGGAGAGGAGCCCAGCAGAGTGGGTTCCTGCCGTGGAGGCAGAGATCAGCTAGCCAAAACTTGCTCGCCCTTGGCACTGGCTTTCCCCTTCTTGCAATAAACAGGACATTTTTTCACTTGAGGTTTGTGAGCCTCATTCCAATGGGAGACCAAGTGACTCGAGACAGAAATGGTCCACGTGTACAAGATGGCACGAGGGGGAAGAAAAGACAAATTCTTTGATTTGGATGTTTTAACATGGCCAGTGTGTTTGAGTAGGCGGTAGGGCGCCAGAATAGAAGGGATGACAGCATGTCACCGTGCAGAAATACTTTGGGCTCAGAACATAAAGGCCAACATTTTCAAAGTGGGGGTCTAAAGTTAGGAACCTAAATCTGTCCAGGAGCAGCGTTAGTCTCCCAGTGGTTAGAGAGCCCCACTGAAGCCTGCAGAGCCTCAGTGCTCGTGAAGCACCAAGCCACAGATTTAAGAGACAGGGAACTTCTATTCTGAGCTGGACACCTAATCCTGCTGAGGAGCTCCACCGAAAATCCCAGCGCCGTTACCTAGGTTTGAGCATGCAGATGCGAGCAGGCTCAGCTGAGGGCAGAACAAAGCAGAGTGCGCTCCGGCTTTGAAGAGACGCTGCTTCTAAATCTGCCTCTTTGGGGCGGAGGCTGCCTGGAGTATAAATCAATGGCCATGCTGCATATGTGTGTTGTAAATAAGCGCTGGAGACCATCCAGGCTTCCTGGCGGAGGCGCCAAGAATTGAACCCGGGCTCTCCGAAGTCTAAAGCACAAGATAAGATAGCTTGGGTTAAAAAACTAACCAGCTGTAGCTGGGGGCTGCAGCGACCCGTGGCTTCTGTGATTTGGCCACAGAAGGTTAGCAGCATTTTCCCTGCCAGTTTTGGGGACGGCTGTGTTTTTAAAAGGCTCCAGCCTGAACCAGTTGTAAATAGGTTTGAAAATGGCAGACGTCTGCCAAACTCCCCAAACACCTCTGAGCCCTTGTTCAATGTCAGTTCATCAGCCCCTGACAAAGCCCCTAAAATTAGCTCCCAGGACCACGGAAATCTCCCTGTAGGCAGAAGAGGGGACATTGTGGGCACTGAGCTTTCTGCAGAAGCTTTGTTTAGAGAACACTGTCAGCCCCTCTGCAGGGTTCATGACTCCCTCGGGCCCCCTCATCTTCTGTCTAGCAATGCTGCATCATGCTGGGTGTGCGGCAGGGCTCAGGGAGCTCCACAGGGGTCAGCCTGCTCCTCGGGGCAGAGCTGGTGGAGGACAGCAAGAGGGAAAATAATGCAAAGGTGTACAAATAAGGGAAGCAAAAAATAAAAATAATATCACAAACCCCACATCCAAAAGCTAAAGCTCGACTCTGACATTTTGCCCTCTAAATGCATCTGCACTTAACATCGCTAAAGAGAGCAACTTTTTTCCAGATGGCTAAGCATGGCAGAGCTGCCAAGGTCCTCTGTCCGATGCTTGCCACTGCAAAAAGAGAGCATTTCTTCCTTTACAGTCTCACGACTGCTCAGCCTGCAGTGTGGCCACCACAAAACTTTGCCTCATGTTTGGGGAAGTTAAATATATTACTTTCCCTGACAACCCACATCTCCTGCTTTCCTGCCATGCTTTGCAAGGCCCATGCTCTGTGGATGCTTCTTTCTGGATGTGCATCCCCAGTTCCTCGCATCCGCAAGCCCTCCCATGAGGCTGCCTTTGGAAGCCCCAAGACCCATCACCAGGTGTACCCATGAGGTGTTCAGCAAGGGCAGCAAGGGAAGATGGTGTGGAGGGCCAGCCCAGGGACTGTCAGTGCCACATTTATGTCTGGGAGGCAGAACTGAAGGGCATCACCTCCACCAGATGGGAAGGGCTCAAGGAGGAGCAAGTGCTGGCGCCGCTGGCTGTGGCCCTGGCTGTGAGTGGCTGAAGTCTGTGGCCACTGGATGCCTCTTAACATATTCCAGTGCCCTCAAGACAAGGTAAATTGGTGGTTGAGGCAAAATGCAGTTTCGTGTGCAGTTATACTGCACTCCCTGAATTCTTGGTCAACCAATTTTTGTTTGTTTGTGTTACATACTCATTTCCCTTCCCACTTTAAAAGCCATTTTTTTTCTGGCAGAAGGTGCCATGCTGGCAGCTCTGGATGACCCAAGAGTCAAATTTCAGCCCTCAGACAGGTAAAGCAGGGGCAGCAGCTCTTTTTCCCCGTGCCCACCATGGTGGTGGCTCTGGGCTCAGCCTTCCCCAGGTCAAACCAGAGGGAGCCCATCCAAGTGGCTGTTTGCCCTGGAGTCTGTCTGCCAGCATCACTGCCAAACAGAGCCAGCAGCAGCTGCCTGCCAGGGTCCAGCAAGGCAGGCAACTTGACTCTGCCTGGACACAAATTGAGTGCAGGGATCAATACCCAGAATTGAACTCCATTTTGTTCCAAATATAGAGCAAGTCCACTAAGTACCGATGTTCTTCCTGCCACAAAGGATGGTCCAGCAGCCCTGACTCTAGGCAGCAGTGAGATATCTGGCTTTCAATCTCTAATGCAGACAACCTCAGGCCCTGAAGCAAGTCTTTATGCACCTTTCAGTAGATTTTTTTGGATTTAACCATTGCTACTGTATGTTCACCGTTCACATTGATTACAGCGACATCCAGCAATTCACCCTGCTAAGCAGGGGGAGATCCCTGGGAGCCACTGCCACAAGTAACTGTGTACTGACATTCCTCTTCTCTACAATATGTATTTTTCACATTCCTCGAGTATGCCCTTTTCCCTGTGCTCTGATTCAGCACAAAGCCTGCTAGACCTTGTTTGTATCCATTAATTAAGCTTCTCTCTCAGGCAACATCCATCCATGACTTTGCACTCTGCCCGGGCACTGAGCAAGCATGATCAAGACCTGTCTGTGCGCAGAGTTGAATGGAAGCTGCTTTAAAGGAGTTATCACCTTGAAAAACCCAAGCTCAGGTTACTGTAGGGTCAGTGCTACCCTGTGGCATCTGATCAGTTCAGAGTTCAGACAGAATATTTGTATCTGGCTGTAAAATGCCTAGTAGGCATGCCCATAGCCCGAGGTCTGATCTAAAAGTAGTCATTCACCTAACTCCTTTATGCTTTTTTTTCCCCCTGACAGCTTTTTGTCAGTAATCTTTGACAATCCCTTAATGAATCATTTCAATCAGTTTAGCTACCAGTTTGCTGCCTCATTTGGAGGCATTCTGGCAAACCGACAAAGTCCAGCTTCCCCTTGTGAAGACTGGGTTCTTTGGAATCCCTGTTGCAATCACTTACACAATTAATAGTTCTGGTTTTAATTAATTGTCAGCTGATCCCATGCCCTTTATGCATGACATGCTTGTCTACTTCCCACTGTTCCTAGCAGGCTGGTCCTCCACTGTTGCTTGAAAGCAGCAGGTACAAGTATCTTCATGCTTGTACCTGCTGTCTTCAGCCCCCTTGTTCTCCAGCTGGCTCCCCACATAGGGACTCAGAGGTCTCAGTGCCCATCAAGAAGTGACAAGGTGCTCATGTTTTCAAAACCACCTAACATCCAAGAGGAGAGCATGAGGTCTTTGGGAAGCCCAGGCGAGCACAGGAGAGGGGAAGGCTATTTGTCGTGGCACTGGCAAAGGAAAGCACAAGCAGTCTTGGACTATCTCCAGCTGCTTGCCTGCGGCAGGATGGACACTTGCCACAGAAGCACTGACACCTTGGGGTTACACAAGGGTGTGCACCATCCTGGGAATGGTGCTCTCCTGGGAGCTCTTGAGAGGAGCTCAGCTACTAATTTGCCCCAGAGTGGTTTGGATATTTCTGCCTAGCCCTTGGTAAAATATTTACTATGCTTTCTTATCACTTCCCAAGAAGGTTTTGTTGGAGCTGAGTGATGCATTAATTCCTACAGGATCTAACTTGGGGTTTTCTACACAGTCTTGGAACATGTCCAACTGCTTTAAGAAAAAAACATTCCTTTCTTAGTCCATTCTTTTAAGCAGAATTTCACCTGAAACCTGGACTCTATCTGGCATTGAGATAGCTACGTGGAGCCACCCTCCTCTGTCCTGACAATGGCTGTGACCGCTGGTTTGTATGCAGGCAAAAGCATCCCCTAATAAGCTAATTGTCATATCTTCAGGAGCAGGATAATAATTAATGGACTTATGTAGCGCATGGGAGAGCCAGGTGAGAGACTGGGGAATGTTTGCTGATGCTAAGGGTGTGAGGCAGTGGTACAGGGTGCCTGGGAAGACCCCAGGGCATGTTTAAGAGGAGGTGATGCACACACCTGTACAGGGCAGGTGAGGCCAAGCCACAGGGCCTGGCAGTGCTAGGTGGGCTCTTAGGTTCCTGCTGCCCCTGGTTTGCTGTGGTGCTGCCCTCCTGCATTCCACTCTTACCACAAACACTTTCCAGCAGCTTGTTTCTTCCCATTATCCCTTCTAACAAATGCCCATTCCTCCCTTCCATGGTTATGTGTTTTCATCTTTGCTGTACCTCTCACTGGAGTCATATCTGTGTTTTGCCCATCTGTTCTTCTTCTTGATATCCTCATATGGGAAGAAGCTTACGGTGCAGCTGCGATTTTGTTATTTGTTAGTGCTTCCCCAACTTCATGAAGTCTCTGCTGTAATTTTAGCTTGACACTCCAAAAGGTTCAGCAAGGTGGTATGGATGCTGGATCTCATCCAGTAATGCGAACAAGCAAGCCTTCACTCAGGATTATCACCAAGAAATTCCTTCCTAGGATAAATGAATGGCTGCTGATGATGAACAGATATAGCATGCCATTGTCTTGTGGTGTTTGGTAACTATCAGAAAGTTTTCTATTCCCTTTAAATAGAATTTATTATGAAAAAGCCCTTGTGAGCCAAAGTGTTAGACAAAGGCCACATTCAGTTCCTCCAAAATGTACATGAAAATTGAATTAACATCCCATATGCTATATACAGTACCTGTGCAGTGGAGCAGATCCCAGGCAGGCCATGGCCGAACAATGTCATTGTCTGTTCCCCACAGACCTCTCCAAAATCATCACCTACGTGATAGGATCTTTCCACACAACATTCAGCAGAGGACAGATTGCACAGCTGAATCCAGGAAGTGATGGGCCAGACTGTGTGAATCCAATACATTAAAACTCAAGCTGGTGTCTCAGAGCTCCATTTGGCTCCCAGGACCTCATTCTCCTCTCCCTCTATCAGCAGGAGTGAAGCAGTGATCATTGACTTCTCTGTAGTTAATCTCACATGTCTCCATCCATGACAGACAGGCACATGCCTCAGTGCAGTACAGATGATCATAGCACCCAACCAGTTACTGCCCTGGGGACATAAGGAAGCAGAAGGGCAGGTGAACACCCCATCTGCACTGTTAGAACTGAACCGTCCTCTTTCCACACCCTCATCAGAAATGAGACCCCAGCCAACACTGAGGTTGATAAGGATAGGAGGTGGGATGGGAGCAGAAGTCCTCTCTGCGTCCCTCCTGGCTGCCCATTTGGGGTCTTCTCAGGTGGTGAGGTGCCACTTTTTTTCACCTCCTTGTCCTCCTGCTTCAGCAACCTAACTGAAGAGCAGGGTGGTGGTGCTGATGGGCTGGGTTAATGTAGCAGAGGGGAAGGAACAAGGAGACAGGTCTGCCCATCATTTCCCCCCAGTGCTCTTTGCCCTGAGGTCCTTGCTGCTGCGCAGGGCACCACCTGCCACGTCCTTGCTCACCCCCGTGTTTTTTTGTTTGCTTTTTATTACAAAACTGGACAGACCGATCAGCCTGTTGTCAGGGTGCCAGCCATTGTCTTTGGCGTGGAAGGAGAGGATTATCATTAGCACTATCATTAGCATTATTCGTGTGCAGCTACCCCAAACAAGGATTAACACATCATTGTACTAGCACATCACCCAGGCAGTGCTGCCTGCTGTAGGAAGTGGGCAGTCTGGCCTTGAGACAACGTATCTCGCAGGTGAGTAAACAAAGGGAGGAAGAGCCAGGCAGAAAGGCAGGGAGCAGAGAGAGGAAAGAGATGCAAACATCTAAGCCCAGACACAGCAGCCTCAGCAACCAGAGGTGGAAACCACAAACTGGAATTATCTCCTTTGACCAGGGCTTATCCAGGAGCACCCCATGTCTCCACTGACGGGTGGCACTCATGTCTTTCACTGTCCCAGTTTTATCCAGGAGCTGCCTCAGGTCTCCCATCATCCCTTGACCAGCACTTGGAGCAGGAGGAACCACTATCAGCAAGTGTCTTTTTTCCACGGATGATTTGGGATCCCAGCTTAGGGGAAAAGTCCTTTTTCCACCATGCAAAAGCTAGGCCAGAGGGATCTGGCCCTTGTAAAATAATGCCAGGAATCCACCAGTCCTGCCATCACCTGCCAGCAAGGCCCCAGTATTCATAGGCAAAGTGTCAGAGATTGGTAAATCTCACTGTCTGTCAGTGCATCCATCGGCCTGCCACCCACCAGTGTGACACTAGGTCTCAAAACGTTTCAAAAGCAGAAGAAACCCAAAACATTATTTAGTATAGCAGACATTTTCTGCATGTGGTTTTTTCATTCAGATTTAAAAGCCATTTTTCATTGAAGCTTTTTTTTTTTTTTTAAGGGGGGGGGAATTGATTGTTGAAATAGATGTTGCCCACTACAATGGCAACATAACAGTGAAATCTGCTTTCAGAATTAAGCTGCTCACAAGCAGGGCCATGGGACAGACAAGGAATTTTTTTTCCTTCCCCCTGTGCAATGTTTATTCCCCACAGTTGGACAAGGGAGTTGTAGAGCAATTTGAAATCACTTTCTTCTGCAATATCAAACACTTCTAAGGCTTCAAAGACTGAGTCTCTTGCCTTGATAACAATATTTGGAGGACTGACTGACCACGGTACACTTCCCAGAGGAGTTCACCGTGCAGGTTAAGGTGTCTTTGCAGACCTTGTTTGGGGATCCAGCAGCAGAATAGGAAAATTATATTTTCCCAAGTGAAAACTACACCAGCTGTGGTGGGGTATGCTTCAGAAAATACCATGAAAGTGAGAATACAGCTGTGGAAAACAGGAAGCTTGGGAGACCTCAGATTTTTGGGCTGATAGGGAAGCCTTGCGGAGGAAAGGGAGAGGCCAGGGAAGGTCTGTCGTCTCTAGGTCTATGCTTAGGTTTGGTAAAGAGGGACTGGGTTTGGAAATAGCTCTGTTTGTAGAGAGAAAATTATTTTTGCATGCAGAACAGATAAGAATCCAAACAAACGGAGCTTATCCAAACCTTGCAGAAATGTTTGATATTCACCATTCTTTTGAGGGACTCAATTTAATCTCTGGCTTGTTTCATCCAGATAAAGCTGGCGTTCATGCTGTACCAGAAAGTAAGCCTGCCTCCCCTTCTTGATTTTTTTTCCTCCTGTTTGAAGTGCTCTAGCTGAACATGTTTGAGTCAGGACACATTTTCAAACGCAAACAGAAGACAGGACCCCAATTTCCAGTCACAGTGAAAAACTGTACAAGTTACGTACCCAACACAAGGGTTTTGTGCTTAAAATCTCTCCTCGCTATGACCAGTAAAACAGCCTTTGCATTACGTTCATGAGAGAGAGTTTTCCTCTAGCTCTTTGCTGACTGAATGAGGATGAGGCGCCATTTAGGAAAATATAGTCCATGGAATGAGTGTCAGGTCCAAACTGTGACCTCAGCAGCATTTGGGTCATTGAGAGAGAACTTTACAGAAAACTCTCAGTTTGAGTAGAAAGTGACATTTATATAAAAGAATGAAATAAAAGTACCACACTCTGGAAATGTCATCTGGCAGACAGTCACCTCTTCTGGTGCCTTTCAGGACCTTCTGTTGTGCCACAAAGAAGAAAGATGTCTTTCACTTATTCCATGACAGATAACTGAAAGTCAAATATGAACACACCAAAAGACATGTAGCCATGAGGCATTAGGAATACCCATTCCCATGTCCCAGCCTCTCTTCCCAGCCTGCAACCCCGTTTCTGCTTGAAAGACTTACTTCTGCAAGTGAATTTTTGCCAAGTGGGTGCACCCTTGCAAACCACCTTGGGGTCAAGACTTCTGTCGGATGCCATAGGAATTATACCCCCTCCCAATACATAATTTTCTGTTCCTTCCCATATCAAGTCTTGCAGTTCACACCAGCACAAGAACTGTCAGCTCCTTTTAGTAATTCTCAAAAATCTGCTGTTTTCTCTCATACCATGTCTTGGGGTTTTACAGGATAATTCCACAAAGAATCACAAAACCATCACTTTTTCTCAGTTTGAAGATGGAACAGCTGAGTTTAAATTCCTTGTCCCATTCTCCATCCTCTGGTATCTCTCCCATGCCTTTTTTATTGGTCTCTTCTATATCCTTCTTTTGACTTGTGCAGTTTCCTCTGATAAGCAACATTAAGCCAGTTATAAATATACTAACATATCTTTATATATTTACGCATCTCAAAAACATAAAAATGATCTAACCTCTCAAGAAAAGCCACACATATAACTTTTTTTGGCTCCATTTTTACTCAACTTTGTCTTGGTTGTAGTTAGTGGTTTGGCAGATCTTTGTGTATTTTTGGATCAAACACTCACAACAGGGAACACAAAGGGTCCTGGTATGAAATTCAGAGGAAGACCTCAAAGAGGGGTATTTATTTTTGTTAAAAATAGTTGAGCCCATCTCTATCTGTATTGAAATTGGCAAAAGAATGGGTATGATTTTCATTTTTTTGCAATGCTTCATTTTAAACATTTGATAAAAATAGTCAATAACAAAAAAGCCAGTTTATTTTTACTGCAATGCAAATTTTTTCTCTGCTATTCAAGTCCTAGATGGCAAATATAGGCCATGGGGATAGCATGCTAAGAGGAAAAGCAGAAGACTTTTCCTTCTCATTTCCACTAAACTGAGCATGTAACCAAAAGCCTGCTAACCCCTTCCTCTGATATCTTCTCTCTTTCTCCTCCCTATACACCACCTCCAGTCCCACCTTTATATATCTTTCCATGCTCATATCTGTGCTGGTAACTTTCTCAATTACTCTCTGTTTCTCTCAGGAAGATTTATCTTTGAAAAAGGCTTTTGCATGCCCAGTAGCTACCATCCCACCAAACAGCATAGCCCAATACATCATTTAATAAGAGCACCTCTCAAGTTTTTTGTGTACTCCTAGGTCACATTTTTCTCTACTTAATGTCCTGCTCCGGAAAACTTCGGCTCATGGTAAGAATTCCATGAAGATATTGGAGAAAGTGGTCTTTATGGCAAAAAGGCTCCTTTTTGTGGCCATCAAGGCTCCTCATCCGCAGGGAAGGTGGAAGGCTAAACCTCCTGGTTTAGCAGACATCAACTACAAAAACCGACTTAGGTACCATGTGCCCATGCAGATTTACACCTGCTAGGGGCAAAAGCATGTGGTGCATAGTTTTTAGGGTACCCGTATCTCACCTCAGATGCAGAAGAAGTTAGCAGTACCATCAGGAACATTTGAAAAAACTCAAGCTCCACAGTCAGCTGTGACCAGGGGAAGCAGCTCTTTAGAGGACTGTGAAGGGTTTCGCTATATAGGGCCAGGCAAGTTTGTGTGTGGTGCTGTACAAACAGCAGAACAAAAGTTAATCCTTGCCTTGAAGGGTTTCGATGAGAGAAGAAAAGATTCTTTGCAAAAAAGCCTCACCCCAGACATTTAAGTGTACATGAATGAGTCAGCTGGTCAAATGTTGTAGTGGTACCTGAGAAAGGTGATTTCTCAGGGCAAAGCCCCTCCTGCTACAGAACATTTAGAGAGCTCAAACTGCACTGAAGCACATCTTGCATTAAAAAATTAACCCTAATATGTTGGGGTTTTTTCCCAGCAGACTGCTGTATTCAGCATCTCGTGCCATGACCAGCACATTAGTACTCTACTGGTGGGTGTGGAGGACATCAGGAAATCACTGTGTGTATATTTAGTCTGCTTGTATATACTCTGGGATTTCAGCTCAGTCAACTTCCAGCTATACCATCTTAAGCCATGCTGAAGGAAATGGATATACTCTTCCATTTGATACTTTCCACAGTAAAGCCAGGGAATTTCTCATAAATCACATCCTCACTAGAGCAAACTGTGAGGTTGGGGAAGGGATAACGGCAACAACTTTGATTTATTTTTCTTCACCCAGCTTACATTTCTGATCTTCACAAAAGGACTTAGAAACTGCAAAAAACTTTCCATAATGTAATGCAGTCATCCAGAAACTAGACAAATGAAAACCACAGGTTCAGCGGAGAGACCGTGCCTTTCTCCCCTGTGCAGAGGATTCTTTCTTTTTCCCAGGAAGCATATTTAAGAGTAGACCATGCACAACGCACAAAGGGAAGATCACATTTCCTTCCCAGGTTCCTTTTGCTAGTAATAATTATAAGCCAACACTTAGCCTTGGAGTCACATGTCTACTGGTGAGAGATGGGCTCTGTCTCTAATCCTGGTCCTCCTCTCCCATTATTGTTTCATTGACTACTATTGACTTTATAGTGCGGCTGGAAGCCAGAAATGAATGGGAGAACTGGAATGGCAAAACTGGTGGGGCAGGTTTCCCTGGCCAACATTTCAACAGGCGGAAAATAAATAAATAAATAAAATAATGCCATTTATCAACATCCAAGATCCAGGTCCTTCTAGGGTCACTGTGCACATATGTCACAGCTTGAGGACAATGTCCTAGAAGACCTATTCAGATCTTGGAACTGCAATTACATTTCCATATTCTCACTCCACACCTGAGGTTAGCCCAGTCTTACATGGCCTCTAGACTCACCAACAAGTGCCTAGCTGAAATAAATTCAACTTTGAATCTGGTTTTTTCCAATCAGACCTTCAGACCACATCCTCAGATGCTACTAATCCACCAGGACAGTGAAAGAAAATCTCCAGGAGGGACTTCCTGTTGTGAGACAGTTACTGTCATGTTACATTCTGCACAGGAAAACCAGAATGGGACAGAGACAATTACCCCATACTGTGATCTTGCTCTCACTGTCTGAGGGACTAGGTTCTCAAGTTGTATAAATGGGCTCTTTGTATCACAATCATTTAAATGCATGAGCTGAGATTCTGCCCCAAGATCTTCCTCAGCTGTTTTAGTGAAAAATTCTTCACATGATCTACTACATTCCCATCACATGGAGAGAGTAGAATCTGCAAGGAGAAGATATAGAAATTTAATATGTGTGCACCATGAGCATCACTGGCTTTGCTCCACTATGGATAGCAAAACTGCCCCACCGAAGACAAGTATAGTCTACTCAGACTTCGAAGAAAGCTCTGAACTATCCCCCTCTTCCTCCTTGAGACAGGCAGCAGCCACCCTAAGCCACCTAGTAGTTTACTCCAAGGATGGGGTGGGGATGAAGGTAAGGATTTTCCCCCTATTCAGTCTGGGGACATCTGAGTCTAGGTCAGAGAATAAAGGGAGATGGAGAAAAGAAACCAACCCCTCTGGCTAAGAGCGAAGGGACTCAGCAAATGTCTGGCACTGGGTAGGTAGAGAGGAGTGGTCACCATTAAGTCAAACTGGGCATGGACACTGCAGGAGAGGCAGCAGCCCAGAGAAGAGCGTGATGATACAGCTTCTAACAAACAGCTCAGGAAACAATTCTGATTTTAAACAAACACTCCAGCCAAACCAGACAGAACTGCTTCCAGCACAGTCTGGCTCTACTGCGCTCTGGAAATCATACCTCCTTAGGGGTAATTGGAGCCACTTACCTGAAAATGAACTTACCTCAAGTTTCTTTTGAGATGTGAGATTCTCATAACAGTTACCAATGATCCCAGAAAATGCTTCAGGGTACTTCAATCAGAATGATAGAGGGTGCTAGTCTTAATATATATACAGTTTTCCATGCAGTGTTCAGAATTACAAGTTACAGTCTCTCAATTCAGAAAGACTTGCACCTTTTGTACAGTAATTTCATCCATGACCTGATCTTGATAGAGAAGAGGAACTGATCAGTGACCAGATTAGTGGTTGCTTACATCCAAATAATCCAAATAATTGACTACTTGCTACATTTATGCAAATTAAATCCAAACCCAGTTCCACATGCAGATAGGACAAAGTACTTCATGTGGATACTTAGGACAAGTTCCATGATCCTGAGGCTGGTTAGAAGAAAAAATTTCAAACAGAAAAAAAAAAAAATAATAAATGTCAGAAACTTGTTCAGGGACATGCTGATGGTAACTTTGCGAAATGAACAAAGAGGGATTCTTGAACTTACCACGGAAATCAAATTGCGAAACGGATGAGGACATTGGCATGAAGAAAATGGGGTGGGAAGTCATATCCCTGGAGAAAATAACAGGGATAACTGCACAATAGGTACCGGATTGTGCATTCTTCTAGCAAGTCTCATTGGTGACTATAAATGGGGAAATTTCTGATTCAATATCAGACAGAGCAGCACAGATAGCAGAAGATTTGGGAAATCCTTGGAAAGGAGCCAAAGAAGAGCACAGTTCAAATAATCTACCAACAACCCCTTTAGCCCTGTCAGTGACAGAACACAAGGATGAACTAACTACTGGTTAGCTGAGGGAGGTGACATTGAAGGTCTGGGTTTTGCAGGGCACTAGGTCACATCCCGTGTATAAACAGGATGACAGGCACATTGCTGGTGATGAGGGAGAACTAATCTTCCTAGCCTGAGTCTAGCAGCAATCAAGGCATTACACAACGCAAGAACTGTGGGTTAAGGAACTACAAACAAGCTTGGCATGTTGCAAGATGATTTAATCGTGTGACAAAGAATGAGAAGAGAAGACATTTTCCATTTGCTTTTATGTAGACATTAGATGTCTGGGTAGCAGGCAAGAGGAATTGGAAATTCTCATTAGTGAGAAGAAATGTGATATAATCAGCATTACTCAAATCTCCTGGTTTCGATTTGCATGATCAGAATGTTGAAATAACTGGTTATAACCTGCTTAGGAAAGATAGACTCAGTGAAAATGGACTGTCTGAATCATGCCATAAAATCAGACCATAGAATAGGAATTACTCCACAGCCTCCATGTGAAATGCATGGAAAGAAAGACAGTGTGGCAGGGGACTTCCATACGCTGGAAGCTCCAGACAGCCGCTGAGAAAGGATCCTGATTTGAGGAAAACCGTAGGCCATTTTCTAACAGAAGGAGCCCATCATGTGGTAACTCTTCTGGACTTCATTCTGACAAAGATGAATTACTGGGCTGAGAGTTGATGGTTGTCAAGGGAACAGTGAGGATGACCTGATTATATTCAGTATGGGCAAACAGAGGGCTGTCCCTAGCAGTTATATGTGCACAGGGACTTCAAACGAGCTAATTTCTCAAATCCAAAGAAAATTAGGAGTTAACTTCATTGTGGTAGAACAGTGGGACAGGAAAAACATGAATAAAAGCAGGAACATCTAGCAAAACTGTATTAGATGGCCAGTAGCTGCAAGCCTACAAAAAAGAACTACCACAACATTAGACAAGACCTTTGTGGTAACGTTGAGAGTAGCAATAAGGAATAAAAAAAGAATTTTCATTAACCAGATGAGAGAGGAATGGATTTTTAAAACTTCAGAGATTTAGAACTGAAGATTTTAAATTGTAAGAGTGTCTAGAGGAAAATACATAGCCAGCAGGACCCAAGGCAGCTAGAAGGACATTTTCAAAAGGATATTCAGAATGAAAGAAACTGGGGTAATCACTTTGGTTATTATTGTAAAAGCAGTAATGATAATGTGAAGAGGCAAAAGCGGTTCAGTAAATATTCCTGCTTTGGTGTTAAACGTCTTTGGAAGTTAAACATCTATTAAAGTAAAAGCATTTCTAAATCAGCAGACCTAAATGATCTGTATTCAGGAATCACAAAATTGTTAGCTGAGGCCTGTTGGGATTAATTTTGAAAGTGTCTTGTGAAATGGGAGATTCCAGAAAACAGAAGGAACATTAGCACGATGCCAGTTCAAACAGGGCAAGCTGGATGAGCAAGGTAACTATAGATCACTTACCCTAACCCCAGTCCAAGCAAAATGGAAAAAATGACATGGGACTGAACTGATAAAGGATAAAAGGACAAAAAAAAAAAAAGAAAGGTAAAAAAGGTATTAGTTACCATAACATGGCATTGTGGAAAGTATGTCTCATTGAATAAATATAATTGAGCTCTTTTGATGAATTTACAGGAATGACCAGTAAAGTCACCAGTCAACTATGTGATAGTCCTTGATGAAGTGTCTGCCTTAGGAGTGCATAACAGTCTGATTACAAATTAGCATAACTAAACATCATGAAAGCGCAGGTGAAATGGCATGAAGAACAAAGTGACTGACAGATTTAAAGCATCTGTCAACTGAGAGCTCTTACTGAAGGAGGATACGTTGCTGTTGAGAGTGGTAGAAGGCTCTATGCAAGTCAACTTTTTCATCAATGAGCCAGAAGCTTGACATTACCACTGGTAATCATGTTGATGACACAAAGATTGGCAAATGGGTAAACAGTGTCAAAGACATGGCAATCACACTGCCTGACTGTATCACTTGATAAATTAGGCCCTTCAAACAACACATGTTTAATGAAGCAAATGCTAATATATGCTTCTAGGAACAGGGAACACAAGCCGTTCAAACAGCTTGGCAATGACATTCTGCAAGGGATTATTCTGAAAGTGATTAAGGGGGAGAAGTGGACAACTGAATTTATGAAGTCTAGGGCTCTCTCAGGGCTAATACAATCCCTTGAGATATAAAAAGGCTCATAGAAGAAGGCAACCTTTCCATGGCACTGCTGAAAACATGCCAGAATGCCACAGTCAATTCTGCTTGCAGTTTTTAGGAGATGCTTGAACTTTGAGGAAAAGTGCTCATAAAAGAACCGTGTGGAAGTCTCTATGGATGTAGAAAATTTTCTTATGGAGTGTGACATGCAGATGAAAAAAAGATTAGGCTGCAAGGGGCTGCTTCAGGCCACTCAAAGCAGGACAAACTTCAAAGCTAGCAGGTTGCTCAAGGCCTTATCTGCCCAAGTTTTGAAAATGTCTGGCAATCTCCAAGTGATTTACCACTCTCCACAGTGAAGACTGTGTGTCCAGACATAAAATGCCCTTGCTGCAACTTGTGGCCATTGATCTTCATCCTTCCATAGTGCCCCTCTCTGAAAAGTCTGTCTCCACCACCCACTAGGCAGTAGAAAACAGCAAGCAAGATGCCCCTTAGCCTTCACTTCTCCAGGCTGAGAAATCCCAGTTCCCTCAGCCTCTCCTCACACACCATATATGTTCCAGCTGCCAGCTATTTTAGTGGTCCTCTGCTGGACTCCTGCCAGGTTACCAGTATCTTTCTTATAGAACTCTGTTCTGCATATCTAAAGCCAGAGTGAGAGAAGATTTAAAGACATGAGGCTTCTGTAATCCAGAAGGAAAGGAAGATCAAGGATCTACAACTGAAAGCTGAAGCCAGATAAATTGGATTACGGTGCGGGTGCTTAGCTACTAAGCAGCGTGTGCAGGTGCTGGATTCTCTTCCTCTCAGTGTCTTCAAATTAAGGCCAGATGCCTGTCTGGACATTATTCTCCATCCTAACAGCACAATCTTGCCTGGGCTCAAAGCAAGGTTAACAAGACGTGAAGTTGTGAGTTGGTGATACGTGGACTGCAGGACCTCCTGCCTCCAAACTATGAATTATTTTCAGAATAGCACATTCAAGGTCCTAACCACTGTAAATTCACAAAACGAAAACAAAACAAAACAACTAAACAAAAAAAATCCCAGACTGACTCATGGGAGAAATAAGATAAGCCAAGAATAAATGAAATATACTATATATTGGCTAGGAGAAAGAAGTTCATAATAACAAACATCCCTGATCAAATTTTCACTAGTTGGACACTCTCTGGACTTCTGGGGCCTGTGTCTCAGGAGGCTTTCAGATCAGAAGAAGGTCCTACTGTTGAACACCCTTTAGCCCTAAAGACCAGATGCCCAAGACATTTTAGTTCCTTGATAATACTATCTTCCATAATCAGAAGCATGTGATTGACTTGAGGCAACAGTTTGCCTTTTCATGGATATATAATGGATGTAAATACAGAGAGGTATGCTTCGCACAGAAATTTTGAACACCATTAGTCTTTATTCAAAAGAGGTGGCATATTCAGGTCTCAGAAGATAACTTCCTGAAGTTGTTTCACTTCGTGCTTTCCTTGTTGCTCACCCAGAGAGCCATGAAGGGAATCTGTGTCAGGTTCGACTGTAATCTCAGATTTAGGAGATTTACAGACTCAGTCAGTGGAAGGAAGATTTGCTGTGATTTACCTAAGCTTCTGTGACGCATTTGGCTTGGTATCACACAATATTTTTATTAAGGAAATACGTAATACAAGGCACCCTTGAAACGATTAACGGTCAACTAATAGGTAAGGTTTCAAGTGTCATTCTAAATGAGGAGCTGTTTCTCACATATTTCCTGCGGTATTCCCCCAGACATCAGCTCTAGACCCTCTACTATTTAACATTTTTATTGATGGCTTGGAAGAAGACATAACTCCATTAATAATAAAGTCTCATCCATCCTTACAGAGGTGTGATGTGTGTTAGGCATGACAAATTGCTTTCTAAAAAAGCCTATGGTTCTCCAACGCTTAAAGGAAGCCCAGAAAACCAGCTCAGGCGAGAGGTGCAGTTCTAGGAAGCTAGTTAGGCTAGATGGATCCCACGCTTAGACATTGAGTTGGCACTTACCATGAGCTCCACAAAAAAAGAAATGGATGTTTCGATCAACATCTTCAGGGCAAAATAAATTGGACAATTATTCACCAGACTGAAAAGCTTGTGAAGACAAAGCAAGATCTTATATCTGGCCAAGAAAGAGGCAAACTAGAAGCAAGGCATCAGCCAACTGGGGCAATGCACTGAGGGCATGGATGATCTTTCAGTGAAGGCTGTCTGGTTTCTAAAAGCTCCTCTATCATCCAAGCAAGTGCAAATTCAAGGTTGCTCAGTAGCTTGTGGTGTGTGTGAGTTAAAACTAAATAATCCTCTTCTGACTTTAAATACCTAAGAGTGTCTCTATGCCATGCCTGCAAGCTCTGCAGTTCTTAGCTTCAGAAGGTCTCCTCCTGCAGTTCTTAATGAAGGATAAAAGTGTAACTGCCTGGCTGTTTCTCATGATCTGGCAAGCAATGATGTCAACTCATGATGGTTCTGGAAAAGGGCATGTTTTTGTTTGGTGATAGTGACTAGAAGGGGAGACAACCACATATAAACACAACAGTTTGACATTGCCCATCATATGATTTTTTTGTTCAACATTTTTGAGACAAAGTTGTACCTGCTTTGGCTGGCAGATCGCTGTCTGGGAAAGGGGAATTGGAGGCTTCTTCAAATTGTAGAGCCACAAGCACCCCGGCCAAAATGTAGGTTGTAGGCATGGTAGGAGGCAGCTGGGCATCCTATATGAAAGTTTGGAACTCTGCTATTTGATTGTCTGGCCTTGCACTCCCTACTCAACAAAGAGGCGGCTCTAAGAGCTCTTCCAGTGAAGGCTCACTGCAGGGAATTGGTACAACTCTCCAGGAGAAAGGTTGAGCATTACTGGAGTTTTACTTAACAGGTCCCTTGCTAGCCCAAGAGAGTACAGAAGGAGCCATAGCTTACCCAGATGCACTTTTTTGTACTTTGTGCTTGGGGCTTTTGGTCCTTTTTAAAATTAATTACAGGACCTTTTCTAAAGGACCATTTTCAGGACATTAGGAGGTGTTTCACAGTCACACTATGTCTGATGGTGCACAGAGTACATGCGTTCCTGCTGGAGAAGGCAACGGTTGTCTAGTTGTTGAATTGTAGGCTTGATGACCAGAAAGATGCTATTATTCTCCAGTGCTCTGGCAAGGCCCCCCTTTCCCAGGGCTGACATTCCAGGCTGCAATCTGATTTTCTCTGCTGGGACTGTTGCTGAACCAGCCCTTATCTCAGAGACGCTCTGGTATGCCACAGAATCAAGTATATTGGAGAAATTTGATCAGCTAGAGCAATATGCTTGCATTGCTAACTCAAAAGTGTGTGTTGGGAAGAAGTGATTCAAACACAATATTGTGGAGAATCAAGCAAAGAAACCAGTACCCAGTGGTTTACACACAACAGGACTAGCTACCCACACCTTCTATTTCCCATTTAACATTAAAATTCAGTCTTCCTGAGAAAAAGCACATGCATTCTTACTCTGTCATGGCCACTCCACTGGACTATTCAGCAGGACAAATTCAGAATAATAATAACTGGAAAATAACCATTATGTCCAAAATTTGCACAAAACCATAAACTCAGCCTGCAAAGAGGTGACTTTGTTTTCCCTTCAGTCTGGTTTTGATGTTCTCTTTCTCCTTCCTTTTATGCAAAGCTCTCCACCCCAGAAGGCAGGCAAGCTGCCAATCCACCTCTCTGTCCCACTCCAAAATAAATTTTAGGTGCTAAAGAATGAACAAAAGGGAACTGTGAAAAGGTTTGTAAAAAGGGTTGCTGTTTCAATTTTTTTCCCTCATTTTGAAAGCTTTTGTGTGTTTTCCACAGTGCACTCTACTTTGTTCCACTGAAGTTCCTAAACTGTGGCTTAGCCTGACAGTCTGACGGGTCAGAGGACATCTGACACACAGATAGACCTGATATACTAAAAATGCCACATGCCTTTCCTCTGCTACGTTCCTCCTGTGACAAAAACAACATACCATGGGCTGATAAAATGAGCACTGCATTGAGAGATATGGCCCAAATATTGGATACCTTTTGGTAGATCTGAAAGTTTGCTTGTTAGATCCATATCCAGGGTGATGCAGATCTGGCAGAGCTGCACCCATGACCAGTATCTCAGCTGGAAAAAATGCCTTGACTGTAGCACAGCTCAAATGATTTACAGCAGCTGGGGATATAAGCCTACAGGGCACAAAACAGTGTGTGTACATGTTGGATGCTCTGCTTGCCCTGCGCAGTCCAGGTGCAGGTCACTTCACTGGTCACTTTTCCTTTCTCTGAACTGGTACAACTCACTGTTCCATGTCCCAAATTTACGCCATTATAAAAAGACTGGGAATTATTGGGCCTGAGTAGTGATTGTTCCTTCTCTTACAGAGATGCAACTCAGAGAGTCCACACCAGGAACACCGGCCTCTCAGCTAAGCAGGTACCGTCCCAATGCACAGCAAGGAAAAGAGATGGAGTCCCCGTAGCACAACTCATTTCCCAACACATTCAACAGAGGGACCATCGAGGCTGTGGTGTGGAGTGTGTGGTTCAGGACGGGAAGTATGTGCTCCCCACAGCCCCTCGGAACTCAGAGCGGCTTTTGCAGCACTGGTGTTACAGTCGCATCTGTGGATGGTCAGTGTCTGGATGGCTCAGATCCAGGCTCCTTCACGAATAAAGCATGCTGAGATACTGAAACTCCAGCTGTTGTGCCCAAATTCCACTGTCTGCTGCAGGGAAAGACAGATTGCTCACAAAAGGGCAAGTGTGAGTGACTGGCCACAGAGACCTGTTCTCCCCGGTCCATCAAATATTTCCATGTGCTCCATTCCAACATATTGATGTGCCGAGCCTTGGGAGCTTTATATTTAGCAAGGAACATAAATCACAGATGCAGGGGGCAGCTTCTGTAATGTTTTCTGGCTTATCGACTGTACTACTAATAGCTCAAAGGGGTTTGTAAATTGGACTGTGAACACCACAGAGCAAGCAGAAAAAAAAATCCATTTACCTCTGGAGTAGGCTGGGAAGCGCTTTCTGGTGACAGCTCCTCTGGACCCTGTCAGGAACCTCCTGGTAAGGCTCCCAAGGGGCTGTGAGATTGCAGTGAAACAAATGGGACCCTACTGATCCACAAACCCGAGGGTTACACTGGTGCGTGGATTCCCCTGGATTTGCCCCAAGAATGTAGGCTCCCTGCTACTGCTGCATCCAAAGGGGAGCCATTGGGCAGAAGAGGGGGAAGGTAGATGGAGAGGGCAGAAGGTGGTGAAAATGGCTCCTGGCATTATTTCACCTTCGCTGGAGTCCTAGTGGATGCACAGGAGTGCTAAAATACCCCAGAGGTGCACAGAGGTTTCCCACATCATTTTAAAGATGATGGCACATATCCCAAGGCAGAAAGTGATAAAGAAGTCAGAGAGCTGGTCTCTTTCTTCTTTTTCTCTCCTCTTTGTTTTGTTCATTTTCTCAGTGAAGGAGCTTCATATAGGTGCTATTCTTTTCATTGGAAAGTGGCTTGTAAACTCAGCACTTTGGATAAATAACCTTAGAGTTCAGGAACACTCATGTGAGCTGCATCAGCCTTCCCCCAGTCAGGAAGGTCATCAGCCTTCCCAGCACATTCAAAAGTGATGCACTGGTGTGCTATTGCAAGGAAGGTTTGGGGGTTCCTCCATTGTTATTCTTTGTTTTATGCCTCTGAATAACTCAGTGTTTGGTCTAATAATAATGCCCTGTATTCCTGTAGTTCCATCCATCTAAGGACCAAGAATTGGTTTACCAACATCAAAGCATCCGTCCTCTTGCATCAAATTTCGACATCAACTGATTTTCTTAAAATCAACATTCTGACAGATTTTCCCTCTAGCAGCTTGTTCCGGCCTTTAAAATTTCTGTTAAGCAGGATCTGAGACTGGCTTTCCTGCTTTCCTCTTGAGTTCACAGCAAAACTTGCCAAAAGGGAGAAAGTGCGCATCCAAAACGATGACAGTAATACACACAAGGTCCTGCCAAATGCAAGGAGCGAACAGCCTGAAGGAGATAACCAAATACTTGCTTATTCACAGAGCTTGTTCACTAGCAGCCAGATTATAATTTTAGCAATAGGAGGTACCTGGTTTTGGACAGATGGGATCTGTGAGCTGGCATGTCCCTCCCAGAGCTTCATTGTGACCCCATGCGGAGAAGCACTCGCATCACTGAAGCAAAAACAACTGTACCCTGCCTGAGGATCTGCCTGCTGGGCTGCCTTCACAGGAGCTGCACTGTGGGGATACTCTGCCATGTTGTTATTGCATTCAATTACCTCAGATTTAAGCAAAGGCTCAGTTTTCTTGAAGCCCTTTGGGAAAACTGCCTTCCCATAATTTCTCAAGTCCCTGGAGTTTTTCTAACTTCTCCTTCTTGCCTAAGCTGTTTCACCCCATGATCCAGCCAGGACCATCATTGGAGCTTTTCTAGGTATTAATGCATGGATGTTCTTTTGCAATCGAGTGCAATAATCCCCCTGGACCTAAGAAAACTTGCCTGTGGTCTGCTACAATAAGGGTTTTGTCAAGCCCATTTTCCTTTGTTCCTTTAATTGTACCCAGTCCTTACCTTATTTTAGAGCTGGCTATCCACACAGCAACAGCATCCGCATTACAAATGTCTATAGGGCACAGCTTCTTTGTCTGTAACAAACCCAAATCTCACATCTTTGGCAGCCTGACAGGACTGCACACTCTGGATACCCTTCTATTGTGCAATGGGATTTTACTCCCTTTACTTTCCGTGAACTCTGTTAGCATTGTGCAGGGCTCTGTTTGCGCTCCTGTGTCTATTTTAAAATGACACACCTAGTGGAATTCTGTCATTCAGAATTTTACAAATACTTCACCCTTTTTATGACATGTTGACTGTCAAAGCTAACAACAACACTTTGTCATGGTTTTCTCCTTCTCTGTTGCCTCTGGTGGAGCTTATTTAACTCTTTCTGCAGTAAATAATCTCTCCTTTGCAGACTTTCCTTACCACAGATCTAGAAAGACATCTACCACATACCTATGATCTTATAAAAGTTGCTCTTCTAATCCTTCTTCACTGCACCCGTATTTTTGCCTGCAATGTCTTTCCTGTGGCCACCAGCTTTCCTGGATATTATACTCTCAGCCTGTTAGGAAGGGTTTCTTATCTGTATTATTGCTGTGAAAGGAATCTTAGGAGTTTGGACCCCACGGTGCTGAGAGTTACATAAAAACAGTCTGGAACAGTGGTCCCTGATCCAGGAGAGCTAACAAATCTTTTTGGGTCATGTTATATTTTAATGACTTGACATTATTTAAAACATAAATTACAGAGAGCGGACCAAAAGCTTCCAGTAGAGGCATTTCTCTGTGTACCTCCTGTCTCTGTATTTATTAGAGAATAGAGTTTCATACTCCCGAGTGTCTTGGGGCTGTCAGAGAATAACCTGTCATTTACAGCCTAACGAAAGGAAGCAACTGCTTCTCTTACCCCATATTAAATGATGTTCTGTTTTAACAAGTGTTTTCCAGGACAATCACATAGTGGAGAAGGTTATCCTCTGTCTGTTGAGACTTCTTTGCTGCTCCTGCCACCCACAAATATCTAAAATACACATCTCAAGCACCCAAAAACAGTCTGTGCAGAAATCATAAGACTAAAAATTTAGTTTGGAAGTGAAGAATTTTTTTTTGCTTCTGAAGCGGATATCAAGCATTTAGGCACATCAGCTTCAAAGTATCAAACTTTCTTCTAGAGCTTTAAGCACTAGAAAAATGCATTAAGTTGAGGTAATTTCATGATTTAGCAAAAACTTAGTGTGATGGTACACCTGTTGCCTTTAGATGGTATAAAAGGAGCTGCTGGAGGGACGGAAGAGGGTGCTGTTGTCAGCCTCGGGTAAAATGCATTTAATAAAGCCAATAATAGCCCAGACACTCTGTAGATAAAATCTCTCTAGAGGGTTGGGGGCAAAGAAGCAGAAGAAGACAGTGCAGCCCCCCAAAAGGCTGAAGGATTTCTTCTAATACCTGCCCACAGTGACTTCGCTCTAGCTCCATGTTCATGTCACCTCCCCAAGAGATCTGTATCTTATTTGAAGTTCTCTGAGGCAAAGGAAATAGTGCCACTGGCCACAGACACGAGTGGTCCTGCATGATGTTTAAAGGTCAGAGCTAACCCCAGAGCTTCATGGAGGACCTTGCTGCAGTGCACAGAGGAGCTCACAGGCAAGGCACAGCAGGAAACCCTTGGAGAGGGGAGGTGGAGGAGAGGACAAGTCGCAGCCCCTTCTTGCCCCACTCTGCTCCCTGCTCTGAATTCTGCACTGTGCAGCACCCAGTCCCTGGGCTGAAGGCCTTGTTTGGCATCAGATGCCCAGGGGCACTGCATGGCATATTAAGCATCATGTAGGCATGTGATCCTAAGTTGCTGGCAGCATCCCAGCAGAGTCATATTCCCATTGCATTCCTTGGATATCTCCCAGCCGCTGGCTTGAGAAAGTCACTAACCTTAGTATGCTTCATTGTTCTGGCGTGGTGTCTCAGTCCAGAGGGTGTCTCATGATTGCTACTGACCACTGCCTGTGCACTTGTGCAGGTCATCCCAGAAACAGCTGATAGGTCTTCGTGGCATGCACTAGTCCCTAGCACCCACCACCAGGAACCAGAGCTGTGGTGTGGCCGCACAAGTCTTTCCAGCCATGGCATGTTATCATCACTGCCACTAACACCTCCTGGGAGTGAGGAGAGGGGCAGTGACCAATCCAACAGGATTTGAGCCCTACTGTGAGCAGAGTTTGGAGAGAGGATCACTAGGGGAACTAGAGCATGGGAGCATGCTAGCAGGAGCTGGCTGACAGACAAATCATCCTCTCCTCAGTGGAAGCAGTGTTTATTCTCCACACTGCCTGCAGTCCTCTACCTCCACAGGCACGAGGTGCCTGGGTACCATGGCAAGGGCAGCAACAATACAACAGAGACCTGATTTCTCCTCTTTGGCTCCCCTGCCAACGGGGCTGGCCTGTCAATGTGGACACATCAGCCAGAATGCTTTTTAGGGTCTATTTGCCTTGGACTCAAAGCCACAAGCACTCTTTGTAGCCGGCAGCTCAGCCACACAACAGTCCACACACTTTTTCTCCCTGGGAATCTGGGCTGCTGATGCATCCAAGATCCTTCCCCAGCTGTCTTGCCAGCATCCAAGATCCTTCCCCAGCTGTCTTGCCAGCATCCACACCCTTATGCCAGACAACTTATTCAAATAGGAAATAATCAGGCATGGGTCCTGGGCTGCTGCCGAGGCACAGGTCTGCCACTCTGCAGACAAAGCCCAAAGGTTTCTCTTAAACTCAGCTGCACAGGAACAAAAAGTCCAAATACTGTCCCTCTATTCTTTCTCCTTCCTCCCTCTGGCTCCGAAAACAACAAGACTGATTCTTTCATCTGATCAAATACGCCAGGGCAACCTGGCACCCTCTGCTAGGGGATATCTCTGAGGATGGGAGAAAGGGAGCAGAACAAGCAAGCCCTGTCCCAAAGTAGGCAGCATGGGATGAGGGATGAACATGGCCAGAGTGTCTGCGCGCAGTGTCTCACCAGGCTTGGGCCACCGGCAGGACTCCTCTGCAGCGGGAACCATGCAGCCATGCTGGTAACTCCCTATTTGAAGACTGCTTCTGAAGAGCAGGTCCATGTTCAAGGTAGGCAAGTGATCCCACGCACTCACCGGTGGCTGGGCAGGGGTCTGAGGGCAGTCTGTCACCTGCACATCTCGGTGCAGCACCTGCAGTCTCGCTGCAGCAAGCGGACACTTTGTCCCTCATGCCTTTGGTAACAGCTGACAGGCAGGGAACCTCTGAACCCAGAAGACGGCTCAAGGAAGAATGGGAGAAGGGAGTTTCTATTTTCTTGAAGGATCAAGCAGAGGAGATGAAGACAGCAGCAGTGAGAAGACCCAAAGAGCTTCATTGATAATTAGGACGACACCATGAGCTGTCACGAAGATAACGTTAACCTCAAATCTGACACAACAGCATGGCTGCTGTCAAAATACCACTTTTCACAGCTTAGGGAAGAGGAGAGCTGTCAGCTAGAAATTCATACAGCAAATACATGGATCTGATAGAGAAGGGAAGGAAGGAGCTGTACAGACAACACAAGATTTACAGACATGCACATCAAGATCACTTGATAGATAGATCTTTAGATGAGGAGGGTGAAGAACACCTGAAGAAGAAACTGTAGAAACACCAGCCAGTGGGGGAGGAAGAATATGTTTGGCAGAGGGCAGGTGAGTACAGAGGGCTTGACCAGTTGCTCGCACAAGAACAGAAGCAATGGCAAATAGAAAGGGACAGAAATCCCCTGGTGCTTTGAGAAGCAGAGCCAGTAGAAAAAAACAGCTGATTTAGGTTGCGATGATGGACCACTTTTAGCTTTTCATCATTTCCTATTATCTAGCAATTTTATTTGTACTAACTTGGGTTAGGAAGTCAGGAAATGCTTCTCTTTTTCAAGCATTATTGCATTTTTATGAGTTATTAATGAAATGACTGTAGGCTCCCATGTGTCTGGAACTATTAAACTCTTCATAAGTGTGGAGAAGCACGTCAAGGTTCAGTGACATTCAGACTACAGGGGGTAGCATAGATTTCTTCATTGCATCTTTTTCAATGTGCAATAAATAGATGTTACAATTACAACAGGAATGGAAAATATCCAGGACACTTGCAGAAAGAAGGTCCAGTTTATCAAACTGTTTGATGCAAAATGAAACTTAAATATACTTATGATATATATTGCAAGATAATTCTCCATCTTAAATGAAATTACTGATCTGTCATGTTGAAGAGACTCTGTCCTGTCCTTGAAAATATGCAGAAAGAGCAATACTAGAATCTTCCACTTCCTGAAATTCACGGATTGGAAAAGTCAGTGTAAACCTCAGAGTCTGTTTCGTTCATGCAATAAAACAGAGAGGCTGAGACAGCAGGAGCAAAATAGCAAGTAGCCAAGAAGCCAATCTGCAGGAACAAGGATGGTTAGGACTAATTATTAAATACAAAACAGAGCATCTTGATTAGGGATTTTCATTATGAAGCCATTTATTTGTTCTGAGATTTAAGTCACAATAAATCATGTAGCACCTGAGACAGGGAGGAGACATGGGGAAGATGTTCAGCTGGTGGAAAAGGCAATGTTTTTCCAGCACTGGAAGTCTACCCTGCATCTACTTAGAGTTTTGCATACAGACAGCTGTATTAAACAAACACACAGCCAGTGAAGCCCACTGGCCAAAAGTGGGGTCTACAGACTTCACATTGCCTCTGCAGTCTACATTCACATCCCCAACCATATGGCACTGTACAGGACTTAATTCCATGAGTACATACTGTTTTTCCATAGGGCTTCTGCTGCTTTAACTGTATGCAGGGTTATTTAGCTCAGCTGTTTGCCTTCCTTGCCCAGTGCATGGCCTGCAGGCCTGTTTTCCACACACAGCCCTGTAAACATCATTAGTGAATTTCCTGTGGTCTTACCCTCAAATCGGAGGGCTTCAAAAAAATCGATGAATATTTCTTTATAGCATGCATGGGAGAGGGGATGGTGCAGCCCCATAATAAAAGAGAACAAAGTTGCCAGAAGTTTCTCACTAATTGTGGGTGCCAAAATGAAGGCGTTCAGGGCTTAATTTCCCAAAGCTGTTGGCAGGCTTACAGCGTTTTAGATGTGCAGCTCCCACTGATTTCCCCTCCAGGTGTGCATGCTCAGCACTGCCACAAATACTGTCTACAGGAAAAACACAGCACACAGTGAGTGATGAACAGAGAAAGCCTGAATGGCTCCGCTGCTGCCCAGACAGGGAGGAGAGCATCTGTTTCTCCAACACAGCATCCCTCTGCCTCACTTACCAGAGATTCTTCGCTGCCTCTGCCGTGACAGCCACATCAGTGGCACTCAGGGCAGGTGCAGCTTCCTTCTCCACAGCCCGATTCCCTCCCAGTTCAGACAGCCCTGTGTGCTGAAGGAGGCAGAGGTCATACCAAAATACAGCATGTGCTCATGTAACCAAAGAGCAGCAGCATGTCCCTTGAGCACAAGGCAGAGACATTCCTCATCTCCTAGCCGAGTGATCAACTCTGCAACTTTAATACAAGGCACTGCAAAAAAAACCCAAACAAACAAAAAAACAAACAAAAAACCCAAACCAAAATCTTTTAAATAAAAAATGGGAAAAAAAACACTTTGTCACACAAATTTGTATTTTTCACTCATTTTGGGTGCCATGGAAGAGTTAATAGCTTCAACCAAGTAATAAAGGTCTGCACTGCATATTTGCTGTGTTAAACAAGATGCTCTTTTCTTCATAGACCAGACACCAGTTAAAGAAAAGGGCAGGGGGAGACACCCATTCTGGCTGGGAGTTTCACAGTTATTTGCAGACAACAAATAGGACAACTGAGGTCTTGTAGGTTCAGTTCCAAGCTGCTGGTAGTCATCAAGATGAGCAGTTGCAGACCATTCTGCTGCTACATCTTCCCTCATCTCTTTGCTTCTGTAGACAAAAGAAAAGATAAAAAGTATTAATAACAATCAAGTCCTCACCTCCATATACTTCCATAAATGATAAGAGATAGGACCAGTCCAACACCTCTCCTAGATAGATTACATTATATATATTTTCAATGTGAGTCTGGCCATTGAATCTTGGTTATGGTAACAAGTCTCTGAAGAAAGGTCAGTTGCATCTAACTCTAAACAGTAGCCGATACTCTTGGTGTGAGTATGATGCACAGTTGTGGAAAGTAAAAATTGCAATTGATTTTGCGAAATAGCTATTTCAAAGTGACAGAGGTCTTTCCCGTACTCTCTGGGCAGCATCCGTTTCAGAATGCCTCGGAGACGTTACCTCATTAATTTTAATGAGAAGCCCAGACGTGTGTCTGACACAACCATAAATTGTTCTTTCTGTGCGTGCATGTATGTGTGTGTTTAAAAGAGCTCCCTGTGTTACCCCGTGAAGGCCCTGACTGTGTTACGTGCTGACGTCCGCTATTTAGGCACACGTCATCCTGGCTCCACCACACAGGTCCCTTTTCATGCGTTGGCCACCCTTTGCGAATTACCTTTGTGCTTCTCCCTGCCATGCCCTGCAGGCACAGAACTTCTTCGTCTTGCAGAGAGGAGTGAGAGGTCCTTCTACTCTAGACACAACTCCAGATTGAGGCCATAGCATCACCCTCATAATACCCTTGCTCAGACACAGTCCCGACAGCCAGGTTATATTCCCATATAACCCACGTATCAGTCCCACCCCTTGCCCTGCCCTGTCCTGTTTAAGCCCTGCAGCCTCTAAGGAGCCCCCTCAATCCCTCTTGCAAGGGACAAGCTTATGGTTGGCCCCACGCTGGAAGACTGAGGACTGACAATGACCCTACCAGCCCCAGGAAGGAGACAAGGGAGGTGAAATATGACAGCTCACTTTCCTGTTTTCCCCATCTCACTGCCCACCCCACTCTGTGGCTGACCTCAGACATGAGCCGCTGACGGAAACCATTGCCAAGGGAAAACCCCTCACTCAGAATATTGCTTGTGGGAGGGATCTGGCTTTCTACCTCCTATTAAGGAGCATCATGGAAAACTGGTGTCCTCAATGCAGCCCATTCACCAGCAACCATGAGCTCAAGTCCCAAGTGTCTGCTGTGGGCAGTGGGTGCTGGCTACTTAAGCGATGTTGCCACACAATACAACAGCCATTTGTCCCTGCAGTGATGCCCCTTTATCTTACATAAGGAGCAAAATGAACAGCAAAAGGTCACCTCCCATGGTACCTGTGCTCCTAAATTACCTTCCTGCCACATGCCTGCATTTCAAAGGTGACCCATTTCCCCTTCCAGAAAGATCTTTTCTTCCTCCCTTTGCACAATAACATTACTTCATGAGATTCACACTCATCCTGGGGAGCAGCTCTGCCTAAGTTTCTCATTGAGGTTCTCTGCCATTACCTTTTTTTAGCTGCTTGCTAGGCATTAGACCACCACATCCAGCTATGAGCCATTTTCAACCCACCATCAAATTATCATATAATCATAGAATCATTTTGGTTGGAAAAGACCCTTGGGATCATCAAGTCCAACCATTTACCCTACTCTACAAAGTTCTCCCCTACACCATATCCCCCAACACCACATC
>JAOTQQ010000023.1:33377694-33469837 GCA_026546715.1 Gallinago undulata
AAGGAAGGAAGGAAGGAAGGAAGGAAGGAAGGAAGGAAGGAAGGAAGGAAGGAAGGAAGGAAGGAAGGAAGGGAGAGTGGATGACCTTTGTGTCAAGCCTGAGCCATGAAATGCTGATGCTGATTGACTCAAAGAAAGACAGAATGGTTTTCTGGAAAGGTAAGCTCAATGAAAAAGATGACTTTATAGTCACAGGACAACTAAGGAGACAATGAACCAACACTTGCTCCTTCCACAGAAACAGAAATAGTCCATTTCGACTCTTTGTTGATCTGTAATGTAATGGGAGTATAGATGGTCTCTCAATACGCTTTTGGACAGCATCTGGGAGAGTGAAACCTCAGTTAAGGCAAGGCACTTCTGGAATCCAAGTGAAGATGAAGATGTCATGGAAATTTGGATCCAGAAAATCCAAAACATTCCTCCAGCCTTGCAGTGGAAGACCGAGGAGATACTGCATGACAGTAAGTGGCAGTATTTGCAAAACAGAAGGGGCTGCAAGAAAGTTTGCTCCCTTCTAATTATGGAGGAGAGCACAGTTGATTCAGCCTTAAATGGCCCCTAGAACAGGAACATGCAAAGAGAAAATTTTCCACTTGGACTGAAATATTGATTCAGTTGGTGGAAGCCAAATTCTTCAGCAGATTAGATGGACCGATAAGGTTTTTCAGATCTCCTTTGGCATGGAAAGCCCAGGGTTGAACACCTTCAATATATTCATTGGGCAGGTTCCAAAACATTTCACTGCACAGATGCTACAAACCCTGGAAAAAATAAAGTGTCTACTGATGATATAATTGTCTGGGACAGAGCTGTCACTGAGTATCAGGAATTATTTCAGCATGTGCTTACTGAAGTTGCAAGTGGGGAAAGGTTTCAATTAAAATAAATTAAGTTTCAGTTGAAAAAATAGGAAGAAGAAAGAGAAAGAAAGAATTATGCTAATTATTACAGATGCTGACCTCAAAATGATAAATTTAAAGTTCTGGCTCTCATACATGTTGTGTCTGTAACTTCATGACAAGGTTTTCACAAACTGTGTGAGATGACTTCCCAAACACTGCCGAGGCAGACTGGCAAAACAGAAAGTTTAACCATATGTAGTATCTTCTGATATTAATCTAGGTTGCATTTTGGGGGGCCTATTAAAAGCAATCAAGTTCTACACAGATGCTTCAAGTGGTGACGCAGGAGCTCTACTTCACCCAACATGTTGTACAACTGTGTAGATGCCTATAGTGCATGCAAAGCATAATGGAAGTAAAGCAAATGCTTGCACAGCTTAAGAAAAACAATGCAAGGTCTTGTACATGGTTGTCCTGATTTGCCCAAGTCTCTCAAGGAGTATAAACAATGCAAGCAGACAACAGTTTCCTCTGAAACTGGAAGAGCACATTGTGAGCCTTGGATTGATGACCCGGGATATAATTTAGTCACAGCAAACATGCTGTTGAGAGCATATGCTCGACTTGTCAGTACGTAACCTTATGATGTGGAACAAGCGGGAACAGCTCATGCAAACACAGTAAAAGCATCGTGTGCTGCATCTCCTGAGACAGGGGAATCCTCCAAGAATGAAATAGAGCAAGCATCAGCACACACAACAACTGAACACTCATGTACACACTTACTCACTGTATGCGCATGTGCTTCTGGGATGAAAGAAGCAGAAGGTGGGTGAAGCGGACAAGATACACAGCTGTGTCTAGCTATTTCTGCATTCATTTGGAGTCAGGGGGCAGCTCACCCTCCAACATCAATCAGCCCAGCCATGCTGAAACCTAAGCCAACAAGACAGATTTTCTACTGGTACAAGTTGACATCAGTCCACTGACAAAAGCAGGTCTCATCCTTGGGTGATGTGAAGCTGTGCCATCCCACTGAAGACAGTAGACTGATAACCCAGCCTCAGCTTCAGAGAAAGTCAACAGAGCAGCAGTAATCATCAGAAGCTGAGATTTTGGCCCCCTCCCTTTTGTTTTACAGTAGATTAGGGAGACAGAGATTTCTCTCAAAGACCAGTGAGGCGCACTGACAGCAGAGGGGAGGAGAAAGGGAGGCAGGGAGCCAAGGTAAGGAGCTTTGCTGGGCTTATTAGTGTGGGCTCCAAGCCGATGCTGCCAGAGCCAGCAGCGGGACAGACAAGGAGGAGGTGGCTCAGGAGGCTGAGCAAGCAGCTGCTGCAAGGGGGAAGAGACAGGCACCGAGGGACCAGCCAGCTGGGTGAGAAGGCAGCGGGCCCAGGGGATGGGGCCAAGAGGAGAAGGGAGCAGGACCCAGCAGAAGGGCGAGTGGTGGAAAGGCATCCACTGTCCTCTGACACATTCATGATGTAACGGCAACTGCTACACCACGGGCTTTTCTCACTCTGTCATTGTTCTTCTTCCGTGAGTTTGCTGGTGTGCTGGATTTAGAAAAGCCGTCTTTCAAAAGAGAAAGAGGGAGATGAGATTTTAGTTAAGGTGGTACCACCTAATGCTGAAGTTGCCTAATACTTATTAAAAGACTGTTTTCAGTTACTTATAACTTTGTCACACTAAACATCTGGCCTGCAATTCCCCATGCTGGTTGTCTGCCTCAAGCTGAATTTGTTTTGTTCATTTGTTTTTACATTTCTGCTTAAGTGGTGCGGCTGCTTCTGAGAACAAGAAGAAAAATGCATTGTTTCCCTCATGGCGAAATATTCTTATTGGTCCATGACTCCCATGCCTCAGAGCAGGCACCCAAATACAGGGCTGCTTGTATCAAGGATGTCCTGTTGTAGCCTTGTTACAATCTACCCCTCTTTGACCACCTTATAATCACTGGAAAAGCCAACATTTGCATTTTGTCTGCAGAAAAGGCAAGCCAAGCACTTGTTTCCCCTAAAGGTTTCCTGGATATCTCTTCTGGGTTTGTGCCCCACCTCTTCCAGCTCCTCTGTGCCACCATGAAAGAGATGTCCTGCATGGGGACATGAGGGTCAAGCAGGATTGCCTCTGCCACCACTCCTGCTGAGATCTCTGGCTGTGAGAGGACTGTACCCACTCTGCCATTGAAGGCAGAGGTAAGTGGAGACACAAACTGGAAGTAGCTGGGGGGTAGGAATTAAAAAAAAAACAAAAACAAAACATGAGGCACCAGCCAGAGCTGAGAGGAAATGGGGTATGAGTGAGAGAAGGAGCAAGTGATAGAGCAAAAGCATTAAAGACATAGAACATTCTCCTTTGGAGAGTCTGTGCCTATACACCTCAATGTCCCTTGGCAGCCCAGGCTCCAACACCAAGCCCAGCGTGCTTCTGTTCCTGCAGTGCCTGGGGCCAATGGGATACTACCTTCCCATCACCTCAGGTGGCAGAAGGATGCCGATGTCCAGCTCCCTGTCCCCTGGTGACCCATGCCAAGGTCAGCCTGTCTCCACACTCTCTAAGGGGTAAGAGAAAGCACTGAAACTTAGTTGTGGCTCCCCCCCATAATTCTATGCAATAGCACATGGAGAACTATGTTAAAGGAGCATTATGACTGTACAGCAGAGTGAGGAAATGCTGGTCCAGAGGCTTTCCATGCAGCATTAATTAATTTCCTTTGTGCCTGTGTGTTATAATACAGCCTTTAATTACATGATCACGTAGCATTTTGTTGGGTCTTTCCCACAGGACCCCTGCATCCTTTATTGCCAAGCTGAAGGGGCGTGTAGGAAATGAGGAAGGGGATTGGAGGTGGAGAAGAGATGATCTGGTCATTAATGCAGCTCAATGCTGCCTAGCCCTATTCCTACCACTGAGTCCTTGTGTGTTATTGGCAAGTCACTTAAATAAGCATTTTCTAAGTTGGCTACTACCTCCTGTTCTGCTTTCCAAGCTATGGACACCTGGGGCCAGACTGGCAAAAGTGCTGAGCGTTCTGCATTGCAAGCAAAGTTGCCGGGAGCTGTGCCTTCAACATGAAATTATGGGAGTCCCTGGCACTAAAGGTTCAAGAAATCCTGGCCACTCTTAGAAATTCCCTGTCCCACACTCCTACTCTTCAGCCAAGGATGTGGTTTGCCCCTGGAGGTAGTTCATAGCAGGCTGTCATAGGTTTGCCAGTGATTCCCTTTGGGTGGCTTCAGTATCAAAAGCTGCTAATGAGAATATTCCAGAGGCTGCTTAGCTCATCTTTCTTCTGTCATCTAGGTTCCATGTCCTGCTTGAAGAGGTTCTCAGGGGCTCATTTTATTTATTCACAAACCTTCCACAAAATTAGATTTCCCTTGTCCACATACCATTCTCCCTCCTTGCTCTCCTTCCTGGTTCTCTCAATACTTTCTTTTTCTTTTTTCTTTATCTTTTCTCTCAGTAAGTGCCCAGCTCTCACATTCACAGAAAACAATTGGTTTTGTTACATATCTGCAACTCTGTCTTTCACAATAGTCGCTTGGAGGGTAAATTCTCTGTAGATTTAAGTAACATGACAATATCTAAACATATACAGCACGCACACAAACACACACGCCCAAAAAAGCAAACTCGTGCAGCTGTAAAGTGAACAATTAGTGGTCCCAGCTCCGATGTCTTTATCCTTGTTCTACTTTGGTAAAATGGAAGTGGTACTAGCTCCTTCCTCTTTTCATAAAGGCTGTGGTAAGGGGAAATCTGTTCGTGTTTGTGAACTGCTCAGATTTAGAGTGAAAGTGTCAGAGGAAAGCCCATGAGGAAATGTAATCAGTTTGTGTCCTAGGCAGAACTGAAGTGGTGTTTAGTAAATAAGGTCTGAGGTCAAGTGATGAGGGTAAGAAGAAATTCTGAGCAGTTACCCAGTGAGCACAGTGATGATTTGTCCTATACAGTGACTATCCTGTGACTGTGTTACAGTGCAGATACATACAGAAATTTGAATTAAGGCATGAAGAGTAATCATGATTTCAGCATTTCTTATTTCTGAGAATTAAATTCTGAGCATTTCATGTTTCCAATTTTAATGTCATTATTAAGATGTAATAAGGACACAGATAATTTAAAAATAAGCATCCATCTAGCTGAAATACTATACAGATAAAACATTTAGAAAATAATTACTTGGTTACCCGTTTGTCCTCTGCAACAGCGTAGAACTGAACTTTGTAGGATCCATGCCACTACCTACCTTTGAAAGCCCCAGGCAAAAGCCTGGGGAGATACTAATATTCTTGTGCATTTCATTGTTTAATTTTTCCCCATGAAACTGAGGTTACATCTTTCCCTCAATACCATTTTCTCCTCTTTTATACCTTTATATACAAGCAAAGAATCATTGTCCTGCCTGCTCAAAAGCCAGTAATTGTGAACAGGTACTAACATGCTCCGACAAACACAGCCAGCCAATACATAGCCAAATCATGCAAGTTCAGGTTGTTCTTCCACTGCACTCTTCAAAAACCCAAACAAGTCTGGGTGATTCCTCCAGGCCCTCAATCCCTGCTATTGCTTTGCTTTGAAGACCATCCAGTTTATCATAATCTCCCTCGTTCGGCAAGATCATAACGTCCAGATAACTTTCAAAGCAAGTTCATAACTTCCTGGTCCTGTTTTGCGTGCTCTTTGTGCCAATATGACCAAACCCCGCTGACCGTCCTTGTGGCCATATGGCACGCCAAGACCTTATCAAATCTGCTCCGTGTATTGGCCCACCTATTACCTTCCATTTGTTGAGCCCCACATCTGGCTTTAACCAACATGCTCACAAGTTCTTTCAATATCACATCTGCCAAGGTTTTTCCTCCCTTCTCATAGGCTGTGTATTTTGGGTTGATTAATAGATGTTTGTTTTGCGGGTTTTTTTTCAAGATGAAATGGGATTTTTTTTGGCTGGCTTTCTGCTCCTCCAAAGTCACATTGTATTTGTTCTCTGCCTAAACTTGCATTTCAATTCAGGCCGGTTAAATACCATTTGTTAATGCCATTAATGGACTTTTAACTCCCCGCAACCCGATTAATAGTGGAGATATTAAGCACTCCCAGAAGTAATTGTTTACAAAAGCATCCACGTGATTTAGAAGCATGAGTCCTGTCAAATGTCTCTGCGTCAGCTTTGCCTTTGAAAGTGAACTTCACAGTCTGGCATGGACCCAGAGAGCTGGGAGCATGCTCCATTTCTTTTTTTGGGGGGGGGGAGAGTTGCAAGCTTATCCCTCTGTAGCAGGACATTGGAGTAAGTATCAAATCAATGCTGATTGGCATACACTGACATTTTCCCTTCCATCCCTGGCTTCTAGCAGTTCTCACTGGATCTTGTTTTCTGCCTTACGTCCAGTTCAGCCCTACTCTTTGTTTTGTCCTTGTGTTTTAAGGAAGCAATGGGGACTCTCTGTCACTTCAGGCTCCATCTCATTTATGCATGGATAAGCTCTCCAGTACTACTTGTTTTCACAGCCTCTCTTTCTAAAATCCTTTCATCTTTCCTTGGTAGCAAGAACTCCCTTCAAACTCCTCTTGCATGTCCCCTTTCCCTGCAGCAGGTATGACTGAGCATTCGGATTTGGTTGCTTTCCCTACAGCAATGGATATTAACATATACAAATAAATGCACCTATTTATGCAGGAGCCAGACATATCCACAACAGATAGTGCTTGCTGTGTCCCTCTAATGCTCTTTTTTTAATAATCATCTTCACAAATGTCTTCTCTCAATCAAGCCACCCTCAGTTTGCTTTCAGATCCCTGTATGGGTCAGTCCTAATTCTGCAGGGAAGAACAAGACTAGACACCTAGCTTCTTCCCTGGGCTCCTCCTTCAGGAAGAGGTTGTTTACACCTCAGTACATTTGAATAATTTCCCAGAATGCTGGCTCACTACTTGGTGCTAATTCATGACAGCTGGAGCCTCACAGCTCCATCCCACTCATTGCACAAAAGCTCCAGGGTCCCACGTCCTGATCCAGCTGTGAGTTCTTCCCAAACAACCATCAAAGGATGAGGGCCTACCTTTCTGGCCAGTCTCCACAGAATTAAATCACTGCAAAACTTCCCATTGGCATTCCCCAGCCTTCGGTCAGCATTGATGGCCTTAAAGAACAGACATGACTTTTGCATCTATCCCATTGTTGATGCCCTGCAGAAGCTTGCTCAATGACATTGCATTCGCTGCCTGAATTAGAGGGATGGAGCTAGTGGGCCATCCTCTGTGTTGACATACAGAGGCTGTTCCTGTATCAGCTCTGAACAGCTCACTTGTCCTGCTCCAGACACCAAGTTAAGCCTCAATGACATTTATCAATGATTCAGCAGAGACTTGATGGCTTTTGGCTGCTGCTTTCTTGTTGTTTGCATGGCAAACGAATGCCATCTATCATCATTCAGGGGCCTTGCCCATGCTGGCTTGCTGTGAGGTTTGCTATTTGACACAAACTGAACTTTCAAGGGATGATGATGGTAGATGAGCACGTGCTTTTGGTTCCTCATGCAGCAGGAGAGGAGTGGTTCCCTGTTTGTAGGCAAATGGAGTGTCCTTTTAGAGCTGCTTCCCTCTCCCACTGGCAGCTTTGAGTCACCAGACAACTTGCAAAGACCAAGGTACAGGGATGAAAGGAGAGGAGCCTCCAAAGTTTCTCCACAGAGCAGGGAGCAGGGAAAGGAGGGGACATGACTGGAAACTGCACCAGTTCTCTGTTTCCCTACTATGTATAGCTAGATATTACAAAAGAAGTATAGTATTTAGAAGTCACAAGAATTCTCATCAGCTGTTCACACAGATGGCAAGATTGTCTTTTTAATATATATATTTTATATACATAAAGCCTATTGCGAGAGGGGCTGATCTCACTCACTTCTCACTCAGATCACCCTCTGTGTGCAACGTGGTTATGAGCTCTATCTCAGACGCTGTTTCACAGAAACTTGGCACCTCTTCTGGCCCTGCAGAGAGGGAGACCACTTCATGAATCCTGCTTGGTAGAAATTTAATGTGTCCAAAGAAGCTTGAGGCAATGGTGATTTGGAGTGGCCTGTTAGCACATGGTTAGAGGGTGGAATTAGACCTACGCCCATCTCATGGCAGCTGGCGTGAGAGAGAGGGGCAGAATTGGCCAGGGGGGGTAAGTGTTGTTTGGTACCTGGTGAATGTGAAATGTGGACTAGTCAAAAGGGGGATGGAGAACCACAGAATGCACCCAAGAAGCAACCCTGCTGGACTGCACACTGCTTCCCCACGGGTGCCTGCCAAGCACAGCCCTGCCTGATTTCGGACACCCTGCTGTGGGTGTGTTTTCAATAAACAAAAGAGAAAAGGGTTTTTTTTTCAAGAAAAAAAAACACCCACAAAGAAATTGAATAAATGCTATTTAAACCCTCTCTCTCCTTTTCATGAACTTAATACAGAACACAGGTCCATCTCAAAGTCCCAGCATGCCACAGAGGGCCTCTGAGACCACCTCCGTGGGAGACCTCTCTCTGATGTGGCCCTGTCCACAAACCCCTCTGAAGCAGTCCATGCAAAGGCAAAACAGCAACTCCATCCACTGAGAAAGCAGCTGGCTTTGCTGGGAATAAAAAGTCCGTGTTTCTCTTGCTCATTAAAAGCCCTTGGGTTTTTCTTAAATCAGACTTCTGGATTTAGCCAGGGAGGGAAGCATCTCCTGTTCTCCTGCACAAATGCTATAGTTCTGCAGGGAAGCAGAAACCAGTTAAGAGGAATGGGATTGCTTGTGGAGGTCCTGACCTTCCTCTGCCCAAGGGCATCAAGGGCATGCTTGTGCACTGCAAACATGAGCTGCGGTTGGGTAACCTGAAAGCTCCGGGGCCCTTAACTTCCCTGTCAAATTACTGTCTGACACTTCCTTAGAGGTTGGTTCAAGGAGGGGTGGGGTGTAGTGCGGGAGCTCTAAGGACAGTCCCTGTCTTCTTGGAGCACTGGGAAACCTCAAGCAAGCAGTATGATCGATCAGCAGTGTCAGTGAGACACCTGACAATGGAGAGCATGACTTCCTCGACAACCACCACCATCCTCTCCAGGACAGGTATACAAACTACAAGGAGACCTATCTAACTCTACATCCTTCCAATTGCTATGAAGTTTATTAGCATGATTATTATTATTCCTTTTCAGGAGAACTTTGCAAACACGAGGTGAAGATTAAATCCTGGTTGTAATAAACTGTTTCAGCTGTACAAACCTGTCCCAAAAAATAGATTGACACAATGGAACAAAGATATAAATCACAGCATGGGGACAGGGTGGGAGGGGAAAATCAGAAAGGTCAGAATTGTTGGATGATAAAAGAGTTAGCATATTGGTCTCAAGGGCACAGTTTGTCACTGATGGTGCATAACTCACATGTGAGCTGTCCTTAGGAATAAAAGCTGAGCTTCACCTCTGTTGTCTTCTCCTTTCTTCACCTCTCACCATGACTTCTACTGGAAGTGAAACTCAGATCACGCTAAGATCAAGGGGGAAAGGAAACTGGGACATGGGTGTTTACAGCTTGCCATGTTCACATTTATGTCAACATCCTAACCAATGTTTAGGAGGACATCTGCCAATATGTGCAAACACACGTTGAAGAAATCAGTCTCGCAAGTTGAGAGATGGTTAAAAAAAAAAACACAGGGAGGTCTGTAAGGAAGAGACCTCAGGCTGAGCCATTAAGAGTGGCTAGTCATTAGGAATGTAGCAGCACCCTGATGGCCACAGCAAGACAGAATGGAGATCATTAGCTCTTCAGTCCATCAGAGTGTGGTGAGGGGGGACATCACCCGAAAGTCAGCACTGTACTGGTCCAGGGAAGTCTGCAGAACGGCATTACTATCAAGGAACAATATCCTCAGATGGTGCAAATTAGTGCAGCTTCATTAAAAAGTTAGGTGATGATCTATCCCAAAATGCCTTTTTTTTTCTTTTTTTTTTCTGGTTCACTGTTGTGAACTTTTACCACAAGCAGAACTCTACCCTGTTGTTGTTTCGATAAGAGACAGAGGATGTTTCGCAAAACTTTGTGGCAGAACACGTAACGCTGGCCAGAGGGCTGTCAGATTTGCAAAACTGGGTGAAATGTTGCAAACGGGCAGACTGGCGCCACTGGAGAGCAATTCCGAAAAACGGACTCCTGGGCACTTCCCACTTTCTGCCAGGCACCCAAACACCCCCCAGATATTCTTTTAACAAATGTTCCTGCATCCCAAATGCTGTCTAGCCTCCAGGACCTCAAGGCATTACCCCAGCATCTGCGAAAGAATATACATAGCAAATATAGAAAGTTTATTTAAAAAAAAAAAAGAAGCCAGAGGTTTGACTGTAAGCATCTTAAAAAAGTATTGGTTTTGCCTTCAATAGTTTTGCAGGAAACTTGCCATACCACGATGCCAATGACTGAAAATGCCACCAATACATCCCTCTTAGGGGCCACCCAAAATGTGTGAGTAGATGGCTATGCCACTGTGTGATTCCTTAAAATAAAATGACTGTAATTGTGGTTAGGCTTTAGCTATCCAGTAGCCACATGAAAGAACATAAAAGCCACAGAATAACTTAGCTACATTGTCTACTGGGGCTTTGCCAGAGCTATTTCTGAGATGATGAAATCTCTATCTCTGCAAAACTTAGGTTTAATTTCAGCTGCCCAGTTCCCTGATTTACCTCATCTGAAAATCAGCTCTATCACCTTGAATTCACTACTGTTTGTTCTTCTGCAGCTGAATCCTATCGTGGAAATGTAGTTAAGGATAAGCTGTTCTCTGGCACCAACCTTGCTCGGGAGGCCCAAGTCCCACGCCAAACCCAACACAGTCTAAAGAAGAGGCAGTCTGTTCCAGGACATTGCATAGGAATGCACCGCTGTCCTGCTGAGTCACCCTGATAGAAGGAACCTCTACCATGCAAAGGTATGCAGCTATTTTTGCTTGGTGCCTCGTCACGTGCAAAGCCAAGCCGGCTGACCCAAGTATAAGAAGGGCAGGCAGGGAAGAGCCCTGCTCCCGTTTGTGACGGGAGCAGCACAAGGGGATGGCCGTGCCACTAAAACCGTTCCAAAGTCTTTAATTATCTGCCACCGCATGGCTGATGCTCTTGACTGCTTATCAAATAATGGAGATGCAGCAGCAGCAGCAGCATAAGTAAGAATTATTACCTACAACCATAATCTACATGTTAGGAGACGTGTATAATGCTGAGAGACCCAAAAAGGAGGATAAACATTTTGTCTTGCAAGAGGACTGGGGGAATCCCTGCATTTGGGAGGTAACTCAGGAAAAAGAGGGATGGTACAAAAATCTATGGGACATTTGAAAGCTTTCGTTCAATCCTTCCTTCACTCCGAGAATGCAAGCAACCATGAAAAGGAAGCCGTTATCAGGGATGACAAAGTGACTTAGGACCCTAAACCTGCATTTCAGAAGTGGATTAGGGGTAGGGTTTTCTGCAGGAAAGGTTTCTAAGGCCCATAAAGTTTTGAAAATAAGTCTTGGGTCCTCAAAGATTTAACCCTATTAGGTGTTTGAACACCCCAGTGTCCACTTCTTTGAGCTGCAGAAGTTCCCATTCCTGCCTCCATGTTCATATCCTGCTCCCAGTTCCTCCACAGAGCTATTCTGGCACTGTGGTCCTGCCAGTCATCTGCA
The DNA here is from genome assembly GCA_026546715.1 of Gallinago undulata. NCBI lineage: Eukaryota > Metazoa > Chordata > Aves > Charadriiformes > Scolopacidae > Gallinago > Gallinago undulata. Next base: position 33,389,240 of record JAOTQQ010000023.1, read on the forward strand.
GCAGCCTTTGTGCCCTGCTCTTTGCGTATCATTCCACAGTTATTAGAGGGAAGCTGGCCAGTGAGCAGAATCTAAGTTATTAGGTTCAGAGTTGGCAAGTACAGTAGCAGCGTAAACAGCAGACATGTCCAGAAGTTCCAGAGCCATCCCCTCTGTCTCCAAGGCTCATGCATCTCTGCTGTCCTGAATTTCTGAACAGCTTCAAAGCTGATGCCAGCCCTGCACAACCTTAGCAGAGCAGGTACAACCCCTTGCACTAATCTAAATCTTTTGATGGCTGGGGAAGGGATAGCCTGCATATATCACCTGCCTATATCAGTAGTAAAACCTTCTCAAGCTGTCCTGCTGATACATGGCTAGTGATAAGAAGGAGCAGGAGAGAGGGACACCAAATGCCCTACTCCACACAGAACATATTTGCATCTTCCACTGCTCAGCTGTGACACTGCAAATCCCCAAGGTGCTGCTCAAGCAAGCTTGAGTAGGAGCGTTTGTGTCCCAAAAGGAGCTGTTGGGATTTCTAAGCCATTCAAAGAGCCAAATCATATGTCCATCTCCTCTTCCCTCTTTGTCTCTTGAGTTGTGCTTTCAGTCCATGTTATTTGGGTTACAGGTGCTTGTGTGTTGATGTTTAAACCTGTCATGCTTCCCGCCCCTGCTAAAGTAATCTGGCTCATGAAACCCCCTTGGAAAAATGTGTTGATCTGACACATTTCTGCTTGGACCCCACACACTGACCAAGAGCACCTGGTGGGACTATGACCTGACACACTATTCCAGGCACGGAAGGGTTAAGGGGGCAGGACCCCCCGAGTTCACACTGCCCTGGTCAGGAATTACACACCCAGGCAGGCAACAAGGTGACACAGCTGCACAGCTTTGCCCACCGCTGCCCAGGGAAACTCCTTGTGCTTCCACCTCCCCTCTGCAGTCACAGATAAATGTGTCACGCAGAAGATGAGGAGGGACCTTGCTAGCGCTGCCCTATCTGGGTGGAAGGGAGATAGCTTTCCTGCCAACTCCAGCTCCAGAAGCCCTGCTATGATGCAGCAATTCTAACTTTTACTTGAAGCCAATTTCCAGGCACCTATGCCATGAGAAGAACTTGACAATGTGAAAGGTAACAGCTTGAAAAACTGAAAGGCAAATAAACGCCCCAGGCCCCATTACCTTTTTTTTCTCAGTGCCTGTGCTGTTTAAGGCAAACCTCCAGGAGTCTGACCTGGGGACATGGGACAGCTGAGGCTGGCGATAGCACGTAAGTGGCACTCAGGCATTGTGCTGTCCTGCACAGAAATGAACGCGCTGACAAATAGGAAGGCAATGCATAATGCACCGTGCTAATTATACATATGCCTGTAACCAGGGAAGGGCCTGAGTACACGCCTGATAGAGCCTGGAAAGACAGGCATGGTATGCAAAACTGTTATTCCTCCTTTCCCCTCTCTCCTCCACTCGAGGCACTTACACAGAATGCAATTAAGGATGGTATTTATTTATTTCTTTGAATGAAAAAGAAAAATTGTGCTTGTGATTTGGGAGGAGAGCTGCCAGAAGAGGAACTGGAGCCCGTCCAATACCTCACAGTCTAGTAGTCAAGCATTGCCTGAATTGGGCACCGGGGAATCTTGAGTCCTGCTTTCTTCCACTCACTGGTTTATAACTCTTGGCATTTAAAAGGCACCTTGTAAACATTTATTTCATTGTTCTTCAGTATATAATTGAGTCATTTGTTGGCTTACCTTGTTAGAGGGAGGAAAGCACCCTGCAAAGGGAAGTTTTTTGTTTTCCCAGCTCTTCCTCGCCTGCTGGGGTGCGATGGCATCAGCAGCTCGGTGCCTTCCGCTTCCCGCCAGCTGCTTTCCGGCTACCTCTGAAGCCACCTTGAGAAGGTATTCTCTCTGCGTTACTAGACCTTCCCTCACCTTCATGGCACCTGCTTCATCTTCCTGGGTGAGTGGTGCTCAGCTGGCTGCTGTACCAGCCTGAGTGCCAGTCCCACCTGGGTCCCAAGCGAGCCAAGCCGGGACCTTTCGCGCAGCTGGTTCATGTGGGGCTGGTGAGGAGGTGTGGTTGCCTCCTCCCAGCCCTCCAAGCGGAGAGATGTGTTTGCTAGTCTCTGTGGCGGTGCTCTGACATTTGCCCAGCTCTTCAGTGTGTCCCTGCTATCCATATGAGGCTGGTATATGCATAATGCTGTCCCCAGCATGCCTGGGGTTGGCTGGCTCCCTACTCAAGTCAATGTGATGGGTTCTTTTAAACATTTCCCTGTTATTAGTAGTTGCATTATTGCACAGGCCAAGGCTTTTTGGATGCTGTGGCAGAAGCCCTGCCTCTCTATTACACCTTATGTACAAAGTTAGTGGAGATCTTCACTGCGTTCCAATAAGAGACTGAGCAACAAATCTGCTGGTTAATGATTTATCACTGTGTGAACCTGCTGAATAGCAAATATTCTAGAAAGGGGAAAGGAGAGAGCATGGCAAGAGATTAACCGAGGACAGTCAAAAGTCAACCAGAAAGGAGCAGGAATGAGGCTGACAGGTCAGGTGGCAAACAGGAAGGCTACTGTAGTGCAAACACTGCCCTTACGCAGCAGGGGGGCCAGATGCACTGTCCTGCTCCCAATGACCCCTCCATGACCATAGGTGCTGCAGATTGAATAACCAGCTACCACTTACAGCTGAATTCAACGGCTTGTCTGCCTCAGAGACCCCTCTGCTTTCACTAGGTTTCTTTCACCTTTTCAAGACACAGGTCTCAGCTGCTCCCAAAGTGTGTGCTTCTCAAAAGGAGAAAGCTGTCATCATCCTTGCAGCCATCAAAAACACACTTCCCCATGCAAAGTGCTGTTTCTCATTGGTGGCTCCAGCTGACAGTCCTGGTGGCACTAGGTTGGATGATAGGAAAGGGGAATCTGCTTGAGTCGGAGAGTGAACTTTCCAGGAGTGGATTTCTCCAATGGACCGCTGCTTCTGCAGCATGGTGGGGCAGAGCACAACATCTTGTAGGAACATAAGTATAGCTTGAGAAGAACAAATGTCTCTCTCCTAGAAAACCACAGCAATCCCATGTGGGCTGGGACAGGGTCTACCCCCATGGTAAGCACACCTCCAGTAGGAAAAGCAGATGGGAACAACACCCCAAAGCCAAGGAAAGGGCTCCATTTTGCTGCCTGTTGACATAGCAACGGTACGACATTGCCAGCATGCTCAGAGCATGGCAGCAAAAGATTGTACCATGGGATATCTGCCCAGAAAGTGGGGTGTTTGTTTTAAGAAAAGCACAATACTGGGTGAATGCCACAATTGAGAAAGGGAAGTGCTTTGGCCAACATAAACAAAACAGTTATTGATATATTTGCACGACTGAGGTTCCTGACTTGTATTGTCACCATCTATCGGACTCAATTGCCTTTTCTTTGCTGTCCATCTCAAGCTGCAGTGTTGACACGGACATAGGAGCAGTTCTGAGAAGTCTGGTTGATCATCATACTTTGTCCATATTGACAGGGGAGACTGGAAAAGCCCATGGTGCTGTCATGCTCGAGCCTGCTGCCTCCAGCGATCTCACTTCTGCTTCATGGAGGGCTGTGAGCACCACCATCCCTGCCCTTGCTCCAGCTGTTCTGGAATATCCCCATGAGCTTTGGCTTCATCTGGGGTCATCAGTGATGGGAAGGCTGTAGTGAGTCTTAGTGTCTTGACAGGAAAAGGGGTGACGGTGTAGGCTATCCTCCATAGCTGTGGGTCTCCCTAGAGCTCCTGTCCTCCTGCCATGAGGGGCAGAGACCACCTTAGCCGAGGAGAAAAAGGCTACTCCCATGGTCCCAGGGGTCAGCTGAAACAGCAAATACCCTCTAGCAGAAGAGTCTGTCTCCACCTCATCACTTGCACTGCACTGCCTGGCTATTGCTTTGTTCATTAATTCCTTGAAGACACCTTAGGCTGTTTCCAGCCCTCCCTCATTGCCTTTCTGATTCTGCTGGGATGTAGTTGAGTCCTCCCTATCTTCCATATCTTGTAAAAGGCACGTGCCAGATGCTTGTAGAATAACACTCCCATCTATGGGGCCATAGTACATCAAGAAATAGGGCAACACAGGCACAGGTCAGCCTTCACTGCCTCAGTACCAGTCTTTATTCCAGCTGCAGGAAAATAGTTATTTTTCTTCATCTGTTCATGCCAAACTGGTGTGAGCTTAGCAACAGTAAGAGATTTGTCACATTTTCGCCTTCTTCTGTAGAAGACCCTGGTCCAGTTTTCAGCTGGCTCGGAAGGATAAGTCAGGAAGGGCAACAGGAATCCACTTACCATCTATCTGAGGACTCAGCAGGCCAGACCTTCCAGGGCAGAGAGGAGTTTGTTACTCTTACTGCTTTTTAAAGTAATAAGTGAGAGAATGAAATAAGCTATTGCCCATTTTATGGCCCCAGCAGAATTATATTGCTTTACAGTGTACATGAAAAAAACAAATAAATATGTCTACCAGAAACTCTCCTGTATGTGCATGCACACAAGCACAAATTGCACTGTAAAATATTTTTGCAGTTAGTGTACTCATTAAAAGCAATTAAAATAAGCAGGAACACTTTGCCAAAGCTGAAGATATCTCTGTCAATTTGATTTGGGCAATTTACCTTGCAGCAGCTAGATATCAGCTGAAAATGGGGGCACTGATCAAACGAAACCAGAATTTCCCATTTCCTCTTTAAGGCTCTGACAAACTTGAGCAGGGTGTGAGCACCTGGGTGTGGGGGAAGTGGGAACAGTCATCTGCAGAGAAAAAGGGAGGGAGAACAAGAGGAATGGAAGTGGCGTTACTGGCCAATGGTTATGTGATTTGATACCTAATAAATACCTAATAAATAAATATGAAATAAAATGTTCTGGCGTTTCATTTTTTTTTCATGGAGCCGACAGCAGAGTAAGGGAGGTATCAGAACAATGCAGAAGCTGAGGCTCCTCACCACCCAGGCTGCCAGCTGTAGTGCAACATAGGACAGCATCCTTCTAAGAAGAGGATTGCTCCCAGCATGGACAGCTTGTCACTGACTATGTTTGTCACGGGCTGTGTCAAAGAGAACTTCCACAGTTCTCTTTGCATGTGGCATCTCAGAGAAACCTAAATGTACCAGAGTTTTCTCTTGGCCAGGTCCGTGCTCTGTTGGCTACCATGTCCAGGATGTGGCTGCCCATCTGGCAAACTTCCAGCCTAGCTTTCCATAGGACTTTTCTGGGTAACTTGAAATCCTCCACTTCTTTTTACCCGACAGACCTTGCAGGCCTCAGTGATCTAGCAGCTGCTGTTATGTTACACCCAGATATGTTTGTGTCTGCAGAAGCCCAAAAATACTGCACTTCCCATCAAAGCAGAAGCAAGCCAGAGCTGTCAGTGTCCAAACCTGGGCTCGTCACAAAACAGGGCTGTGATCTGAAGGATGCAATACCAAATAAGAGGCAATTCTCTCCTGGTGAAATAGTGAATAGGACAACACAAAATGAGTGCATGTAAGGGAGGGAGGCAACCAGCCGTGTGTGAGATGGCAGGGAAGTCTTGTCCCCTAAAATACTGTTGTTAACCCCCACCTAAAATATTTTTGTGCAGACAGGGCCAAAGATAGAGTTTTTTTGCAAATTGCACTGGAAATGCAAGAGTAATTATGAATACAGTAATACAGTGAATGCCACCTTATGACAGAGCTGGACCTTGTGGTCCCCCATGCCAGTTCAGACCAGAGGACTATGCATCAGGCAGATGCTGACACGGGCCTCCAGTTCCGCCGCTGCTCAGGGCGGGGGAATCTGAGCCATCCTATTCTTCAGAGCTGGCAGCTGACACAGAAAATATGAAGATCTCTTCTTCAGGGACTTTCTAGGAACTCACTTCAAGAGGATTCCTGTTGCTGAAAAGGACATGCATCAAAGTGCTACATATCCTGTGGGAGGAGAAGGGGAATTCTTTCACAGGCATCATCTCTTCCTTATGTAATTAGAAAAGTCAATGGGAAACAAATCCAGACATGAATATTTATCTTTGGCTTCCTGGTAAGCGTTTCACTGCACTAATTTCCTTGGCCTCCTTCCAGTTCACTTATAGAGAGAACACTTATAGAGATACGCTGTCTGCCCATAACGACTTGGGCACCTGGGGACATGCAGCCTGAGAACCTGTTGACCCTCAAGTTGTCTGACTGGGCTGACATATGCATCTTCATCTAATGCATTCCCTGAAGACTCACCCCTCAAAGTAGTGTTTTCCATAAAGGGTAACACTGGAGTAATTCTGCTGACGAGTAGTGCTGTGAAACTGCCTGCTGGTCCCTTCCCACACAGCACCCTCATCCCGGGAAGATGTCTGAGGGGGCAAGATGGAAAGCGATCCATCAGACCGGCTGCATCAGTTTTACACATCGGCAAGACACAAGCCTCCTGTGGTCCTGCTGCACAAGAATGACTTTCATTGCATGAGGCCAAACCATCAGGGCTTGACAAGTGACCATAGACACACCCCAGGCAGTGTTAAAGATGGCATCCTACTGTGCCTTCTGCTTTCTCATGTGTTCTCACCCCACAAAGCTCTCCAATGCAGCTCTTTCCATAGCCTGGGGGCAGAAAGAAACACCGCCAAGGTCTCCCTAAGCAGGTCCTGTGTCTCTGCTGCCAGCACTCCCCTGCTCAAAGATGCTACTATCTACTCTGACTTTTTATGTGTGAGAGAGCCCCAGTTCCCTACAACAGAGCCCTCAGCTGACTTTATTTGCACAAAAAGCTCCGCTCAGAGCCAGGTAAATTTGCAAAGTCAAGGACCACCAGTTTAGGAAGAGTGTAAGTTAAACTTCTCTGTATTGCTCCACTTTTCCTTCCCCCAGGAAGGATACATGCAAAAGGCAGTCTACTTTTTACCCCACAGGTTTTCTGTCCATATAGAACAAACTATAATATGTAATCTGCACAGGTTCATACTTTCATCCTGCTTTCCCTATGTTTATTTATGACTCTATCCAGTCTCTGCCCTGAACATACTGTTATTCATCTCCTGCTGTGCTGCTTTTTCTATTGTACTTGCTCCTTCACAAACATTAATGAGATTAATGCCAATATGATGAGATTAAGCCTCAAACTTTTGGATCATCCACCAGTTTGAGCTTGCATTCAATCTGGATTCCCCCACCATGTCACCTGGGGTCCTTACACTGGGAAACTGAGTGCCTGATGGCACCTCTATAGTTAGTGGACAGATTTAGGAACCCCTCAGTGGGTGACTCCAACCACCGTTGACAAAGGCAGGTAAAGACTCTGCCTTTGAGCTTCTTTTGGGATGGCTGCTCCTTGCCATCCGCCAGTGGTTTCCCTCTCTGAGCAGGTAGCATCTGCTCAGGTAGCTCAGGTAGCATCTTCAGCCTCCAGCCCAGTGAAGGAGAATGAAGTGGCACAGGCTGTACACAGTAGTAGCTTACCAGCTGTGCAGCAGAGCCCTTCCTGTGGTGGGAGTGGGAAAGCAGCACAGCAGCAAGCAGGAGCAGGAGCTCTGCTAGGGTAATCCCTTCCCGACACTGAGTCAGAGACTTTAACCTGCTCATATTACCTCACACAGAGCTAATGTGACTCAAATCACAGATGCTACCCGATCACTTGATAACTGTGGTAATGCGTGTCTAATTGCAAGCCCACAATGTCATAATATTCCCTAAAGGTGAAAATTTTGCATGGAGTGTGATGGAGAAGTAGGAAGAGTCCAGGCGACCTCTCTTCTCTCCTTAGCTCCTGGACAGGCTGAGCTGGTATCTGGTCAATGAGGAACAGAGTCACATGTCAGAAAATGAAGAGAAACAAGAGGGGAAAGGAAGAGATTAAAAGATATACATCCAGAAGAGATGAGTTCTTTAGCCTTTGGGAGACAGAACTGATGTGAGACAAGGTTATCCCCCTTGCATATGCAAAAGTCTGCCACAGAGAAGAACAGAATAAACTGCCCACTTGGCTAGGACAAGAGAAATGGAATGAGGCTGTAGAGAGGGACAGTTGGTGCTAGACAGTTGGTGCTAGACAGTTGGGGCTAGACTGCCTTTTCAGGAAGCTGTGGTCTATAGTGCCTGGGGATGCTGCGAGAGGTAGTGAAACATATGTTGGTCACATCTGGTTTAGGCAGCTCTGACCCTGTCTTGGGACAAGAGGATGGTCCTACTGACCATGAGGGCCCTTCCGAGACACCAGCAAGACACCTACTTTACCACTGGCTTTCCCAGCTACCTGGGACAGAAGAGCTGAGGCATACCCTGCTGTGCTCAAGGCTGGGGAACGGCCTCTTTCTCCAGGACCATTAATTATCCTGTTCCAGTCACCTTTTCCTCTTTTATTTCCCTCACCTCCACCAGTTCTTCATTTTCACTGTCCTTTTCTGATTGTCATTTCTATTTCCTGTCTGTGATCTTCCTTTTCTTCCCACCTCCCTTCCCATCAGCTTCTTTCCCCCACCCCTTCCCACTGCCCTCCCTGCAGCCTTCACCAGCCAGCCCCCTAATTCTTCTCCACTCCTCTTATCTCCTACATTCTACATTAACACTCAGGATGCTCCTCCCCTACATCGTCTGAAGTCACATCTACTGTGACAACAGACTCACCACAAGTTCCCACATGCCCAAGGTTCAGCACCAGTGGTGCAACTGCAGAGAAAGCCTTGCTCAGCGAGGGGGGATCCCTGAGACAGCAGCACAGCTTTCCTGCGCCCTGGGACTGGAGTGAAGGTGATGGAGGCAGAGCTCCAGGAGAATTTAGCAGCCAAACTCTTACCAAGCTTTGCCAAGCAGGTGGACACTACAGCTTTTTTGAGCTTAAAGGCTGGTTAGCTCTGGGTCATTTTTTAACAAGGGTAGCAACCAGTAACACATTGAACCCTTCCTGGGAAAATGTCAAGGCCCTCCTCCAAAGTACTCTGAAAATACTGTAAAAATGGAAAGATTACTACAGGGAAAAGCAGTGTCATTTTCCTAAACTTATTCTCAGAAACCAATTAATCATTTTAGCCAAAACTTTTTTTAAAAAATCCATTAATTAAGTAATTAATCATGCTGAAGCATGGAAAATTTTAAGGAAAATAGTGACTTGCAATGTTATGAGCAGCTACCAGGAAAAAAAAAAAACAACAGAATAAAACAAAGTGCTGGCTAACATCATTGCCCCTAATATACAGATGGCATTCGCACAACAGCAATACTCCTCCTGTCAAATTTATCAACATGGTCATGCTAGTACCAACTTAGTGGGAGTTTTGCCTGAATAAAGGCTAAGAAAAATATTGAGTAAGGACTTGGGATGTTGCCAGATAAAATCATGGTGCAAATAAGAAAGTGCAATAGCACTGAGTGTTGTATCTTACGAGGGCTGTCCTTCCCTTGTCAGTCAGGAAGCCCAGGTAGTTTACAGAGCACACGAGATCAGGAAGTCCATCAAGATGTTCCTGGCACAGATTAGTCACAGGACTATCTATCCAAGGGTCAGTCACATGTGTGGAAAATAAAAAAATAAAAAAGTAGCAGCTGACAATCTGTAGGTCTGTGAGCGTAATCGATGTGCACAGTAAAGCTCCATGGATCACACAGTACACACACGCATGCCCATTCTCAGACTGAATATCCTTCATGTCAAGAAGAGGATTTTTGTGCAAATTTAAACAGCAAAGTACAACTCTGAATTGCAAAACAGAGAGGCAGGACCTCACTGCAGCACTGCCAACATCCTCTCCTTTACAGGCAGATGGCAAAATTGCCATAAAAAGACACTTGAGGAAGAATTCACCAGTAACACTTGGAGGGGTGTGAAGAGACCATCCCTCTGAATTGAGGAAAGAAATGTCAAACCAGTAGCCTTAGATTCTTATATCCCTGGATAGATTTGTCCCCAGAGAAGGGATAAAATTCTTTGCATTAGAAAATCAGTTCTGGGATACGTTGTTGCAGAGTCACGTCTAGCAGCTCGACTGTTCAGTCAGCAGAAGCAGGGGAAGACAGCACTTCATCCACCAGCGCATCAGCAGGAGATGTACCAGGCTTCTGGGTGGACATGTGCACAGCACCCATGCTAAGCTTGATAAAAGAGGCACAGACATTTGGCATTAGTGACTGCCATTAGATTTGGTGCCTCTCCCAAGTGCCTAAGTGACTAAGAAAGTACCATCTATGACAACTGGTTTCTACAAGAGAAAACATTTGTGTCCTGTTCATACGGGATTGGCTTTTATTAATTTCCCTGCCCATTTTTACATCTTAAAGGCAAGACATCTAAATTACACATGCACCTTTGAAGCAAAACCCAGAGCACTGCGTCATTGCCAGGAGGAAGACTCAGAGAATTGTGAAGTGAAAGAACGAAGACAAGAGTTTTTCATGTGCAGTCACAGAAGATGACAGTGGTAACTGATCCCCAAATGTGAAAGCATGGGCCTATATTAGGTAGCCCAGCAGTTCAACCAGGTGTGGCCAAAGCCCATGATAAGGTTCCCATCCCTTTCACTAAACCTGCTGTTGTGCTCCTCTACCCACAGCAGCCAATACCAGGGTAAGACAGTGCAGAAGGGAAGTTCAGGATGTAATGCAGAGTGAACAGCAGATTCCAACAATTTTCTCACCACACTTCATGGTATTTTTTGCTTTCCTCAAGCCTCCTTCTGCTCAGACTCATGGCAGAAAAACAGGCATAGAAATAGGGAGTGTGAGTGGCGCCTTCCCCAGATAGATTTCACACTTCTAAGGCACAAAGGAAACCAGCGTCACTTTGATCAAGTGCTATGCTCCGTTTACGGTTAATGATGATACACCACTCCCTTCTGGGCTTGACACCTTGTCAGTTTGGCATACTCACTCCTGATCTCTGAGTGATACCCCTTTTCAATGAAGGAAAATATTTTCAAAGGTGTGCAAGTGACTTAGGAGCCAAAGTCCCATCATTGCTCTGTGAGACATTACATCCATCTGATAGTAAGGACAACAGAAGTACTTAACAGGTCAGTCACCCAGATGTGGAGTGAGACAGGTACTACCACAAGAAATTTGTATCTGAACCACTCTCTGGAGGTGCCCATCTCCCTTCAAAGAGAGCTGAGGCTCAGTGTAACATGTACTCTGGCCTTTCAGGACGCATTGGAGACACAGATCACAACAACAAGACCCTGCTTCTGGGTTCCAGCTCACAGCCCAGCCACATCCTACCTGCACTTCAGCTAACAACTGAGGTGTGCCTATGAAAACATGTTATGATGTATGGGCATCTGATCACCTAATTCCTGCTGAGGAGCACTTCCCTCCAGAAATGAGCCCATGACTTGGATGAGCTACTCAAGGACTGCAGCTGCTTCCTGGGAAAAGATGTCTACAGAGTCTCCTCCAAAGCCAGCTCACTGCTTTTCTTCCCAGGTTTGGCTGCTCAGGAAGGTGCTGCCTCCTCCCACAGGCTCACAACAGCCCTTACACGAGCTCCACTTCCCAAGATCTCACCACATTCCTGCTTAGGCTGCTGAATGCAGGTGATGCAAAAGGGATTTATGTCACTAACCCCACAGAAGGGTTCCCCTGCATGGGATGACTTCTCCACCAGTGTTATATAGACGGTTCACCTGTGCCTTGCACTGGGAAGCAGAGATCATGCTCTCATAAATTTCATGGGCATTAACCACTACCACATCAAACATTGTTCCTACTATTTCCTGTGTGACCCATGTGATCTGTCAGGGAGCAGAAGCCAAGTGAGGGCATCCTTAAGCCTGAGCATCAGGTTCCCTTAAGACAAGAGATTAAATATTCGCTATGACATTCTAAAATAAACCAACTCTTCCTTCTTTGGGGCCAGCTTGTGAATGTGGAGGGTGTACGCAGTCAGATGAATGTCATTGCCAGATAACAACATCTCGCACAGTAATACAGTGTGGGGAGCTGAAACAAATGCCAGTTACTGAACACTGTCACGTTCATACATTGCAAAATAGCAACTGCTCTATGTGCTGTTGCCACATTGTGATTTTGCAGAACCTCAGCACTCATCTATGAGCAGCTGCTGAGATTGTCCATAGAGAATGTCTCTCTGCTTTTACTTTGTCCATGACCATACCTTTATGCTAGGTGATTGCAGGTATAATCATGTGCAGGGAAGGAATGGAGCTGAAGCCACACACTAAAACAAGCCTGTCTTAGAAAATGCTCTCTGGGGAATACAAAGAGAAAGTCTGTGACCCAAACATTTATAAAGCATGGCAGAGAGCAATATTGTGGGGTTCTGTTCCCTGGGATAAGGGGGATGCAGTGGGAACCTTCCACCTCGGATGGAAACCTAAGGTGAGTGCAGTTTTCCCATCTGTACTTGGTGCAACCTTACCTTGAGCAGACTCAGATGAACACAGAAGTGACCACAAAGAGTTAAGATTGTCACTGTAAACTGATTCATTTCTGAATTACAGTCCTATTTCCTGCTTTGCACCGTCGCTTCTACGTAGGGGAAAAGACTTTTCATTTCATGCACGTGTAAATAAATGTCCAGTGCCAGACACAGCCACCGTGACTGAGCAATGAAGGAGGAGATTTAGCTCTTTCAAACCATGGAAGCAGCCATAGGAAAAGAGGTGGTTTCACAACATATGCGAGGCTGTCAGATGCTTCCTCTGACTGGGAAAGATACAAACTTTCCAGCGTAGATTTAAATCCAAGAAAAATATTTATTTTAAAAGATAACAAAGGATTCACAGTTGCACTGTCGATAACAGGATGGTAACTAGCATGGCCATGCAAGAGGAATGTCTCACCCATTACCCACGTAGGTCCAGGGAGTGTCTCATCCAGATCCAACATCTGCCCAGGTATTTGAGCAATGACTTCAGCGGAGATCAGCACTTGGTAAACATCTCCTACCTGAGCTGGGCAGTATGGCCAGACTAGGGGTGGCATAGAAAGTGTAGGCTTGGTTTGTACCAAGTTTGCACACAGTAGGAGGTCTGAGAGCAGCAGCCTGTGGCATGCAGAGCAGCATTTGCCTGCTGTCAAGCCTTTCGGTATCATGTGAATGACTTTCTAAAGAAGCTTCTTTAGAAAAGGAACCTCATACTGCTTGGACTCTCTGATTTTTTTGTCTTCCACAGCTGAAGGCACAGAACACCGGTGGATCAAGTGATGAGGGAGGAAAGGCAGAAAAGCAGGGGAGATGTGTCATGGCCCAGGCAGGGGCTGGAAGAGTTTCTTAGAGAGAAGTCAGCAGACCAGCGTACCAGTACTGGGAATTCCCATTACAGTGCCTAATTCCCATTACAGAGGCCTGGTATGACACTGAGACACACATTTCCTCTGTGACACATAGGAAACAATTTCAACTGCTGTGCTTCAATTCCCCCTCTGGAAACGGGATCATCTGGTGCTCACTATTTCACCCCATAAGGACCAGTCCCACGGGCATTCAGGTGCTTGCCCAGATGCTCTCATCATGGGGAACGAGCTAATCAAACCCTCAGGAGAGGGACATCCCAGCACACTGTGGCGGGCAGTGTCTAATGAGAAAGCAAGCTGTGTTGGAGAAGCCTCAACTCCACGAAAACAGAGTAGGTGCCACGCTCAGCACTCCTGGCGCTGGCCAGTGGTGGATACAGCAAGGAAGCAATGGGCGGGCTGGTATCTGCAAGCTTCTCTGGTGGCAGCTGGGAGGGACCCTTTTGCAATTGTTACCCCGGCAGCCAGAGCTGTTATCTTACGCATGCGGGACTCTCTCATTCCCCTTTTCACTTCTGATGGTGAATGTGAACAGCCTGCCGCCCCTAGACTTCTCTCCCCTGCTAGGCTTCAAATTCTGGGTTGTGCCTTCTTGTGTGCCAGATAAAAAACTCTCCAGAAAGATTTTTTCCATGTACCTATGAAATAGTTCACTATGAAGCTGCTGTTTCACAGACAGTCCTTGAGAAGAATGCCTTTCTCATCAAGAGCACCCATCAATGAGGTCCCTGAGACATCCCACTTTTCTGCTGCGAGTTTGGTTAAACACCCACTCAGTTGTCAAACTGCATGTTATAAATTCTGAAGATGACTCTCCTGCCTTCCACAGAGCACCCTCCATTCCTGAGCAACTCCCTGCCACCATCCAGGTGCCCCTTTCCTCATTTCTACAAAGTAAAGAGAAACACATTTGCAAATGTGCGCTAGGGGAGTGAGGGCTTCTGCTGGGTGCGGGGTGGAGCGGGAGCACGAAGGGAAGAAGGACCCAGGGAGAAACCATCAGGACAGATCCTCCACTAAAGCAAATTGAGGTGGCCTTATTGACTTTGCCTTGCCCTGGCTAGGTTACACCTCCTGTGCCGTGTTTCCTGAAATAGGGATCCACATGTCTGGCTCGATGAGAGCAGGCTGTCCTAGCAGTGTTTAGAAGCTATGTAAGTGGAAAGCATTTTTACACAGGCTAATTTGCCATGTAGCATTTCAGGAACTTACAATTTATTCCATTCACATTTCTAGGCAGAGACAGCATCTTTATTTTTATGGGGTTGGGGGGGGGGAAGCGCAGCAGAAAAAAAAAAAAAGAACAGATGAGCAAATAATAACATGTGTGGGTGTACTGGTGTGTAATACCCCAACCACAGGACTACAGCAACATTTGGTCCCATTGACCTTTTCGCTCAAATTAAGGTAATTACTCAACTACTGATAATAGTAGCTGTGTCACGTCTGTGGATTTGTCCATAGAGGGACATGACAAATACTTTATAGTTTGACACATGCAGGTGACTTCAGACTTGATCCAAAGCCTAAGGACAAACTGTTTTTATGTGCAGAATTATTAAAACTTTATTAAACCCCAAAACTTAGAAAGACAGGAAGATGAAAAGGTGGAAATGTGGAAAGATAGATAGACAGACAGACAGGTAGACAGACAGACAGACTCTATGTACATTAAAATAGATCTAGTCAGGAAATTTCTGCTGTAATCTCTTTTTAAGGTTAACAGACTTTCTACGAACATCAGCATTTTTGTTTCCCAAGGGCCTTTATTTTCTTAAAGTTTTCCACTTGGAAAATCAAAACTGTATATTTTAAATCAGATAATTCAGTGTGACTGACTGTATGTTAAGTTGTTGATCAGGCCCAAAATACTCTCAAGTGCATTTACATACTGTGATGCACTGTTTCCTAAGTGTTTGCATTTCTTTCCCATAATACAACAGACTTCTGGTTCACATGAGGAAACGGGGCTACAATTCAACCTGGGTCATGGGACTCCATACAAATATTCTTTGTAATACTGAATGACCCAAAAGGAAGCATTCTGGTAAGCTGAATTAACTGACCTAGCATGTTGCCATCTGGAAAAGTCAAATAATTCATTCCCCTCAGAAATGTCAATAAAAGCAATTTACAGATGTAAACATTTTCAATGTTTTCATTCAAAAAACCTCTGTATTTCAAATGTACTTTCCATATTTGTCATAAAACAAATGCTGAAGCCTCTATTTCATTAAATAGAAAATCTGATTTTTATTCTGCTTTCTTGAAGCATAGCAGCAAACACCAAAAAAAAGTAGTATTTTTCTAGCCCAAGTAAAATAAATGATGTCTCTGACATGTAGATCTCACAACTGGTGTACTTACACAGTGCTGCCTACCTTTAAATGACTCTTAGAAAATTTTGCTCCTTGATGGTGAATATTACATCCATGCACTATTTCTGCTTACAAAGGCAGAACGGACTGCTGAACACTGCTAATGCAAATTTTCTCTTTACAATGAATGCCACAGAAGACCTCAGGTCATAAGATTTGTGGCATGACAGAATGATATTAAACTTTGGAGTTTAGTACTGTCGAGAGCAAACCCTGGGAGCTCACTTGCCAAGGTTCATCCCCGAGGCTGAACCCTTCTGGTGCTGAGCCATCTGGTCCCGAGGCTCAGTTCATGTTTGCAGTTTCCCACTGTAATTTGCACACCCACAATTTGACATCTCTTGGGGAAACAGGGCTAGTATTTTTGTAAAGATTTGAGAGTTCATATTTTTATATCTGACTCTTTTTATTAAGGATTAAGAGCACCTTCAAAACCTAAAGAGATATTTAGAAAAAATTCACCGACTCCAGTGCAGCTTAGACTGCAAGATGGAGGTTAAACCTACCCGTTAATTTTGAGCCATGCATGGAATAGGTCTGCATTTAGTTGTTGTCCTCTAGGAAGAAACAGATATCTCCAGGGAGAAGCAGGAGTTGGAGGAGACCTATAAACGTGAGAAAATGCAGAAAGCATTGACACCCCGAGCAGACTGGCTGGAGATAGCTGAGGGAGGAATCTACGATTTATGTGTTTTCACAGTGTTTTCATATCAGTCTTACCATCCAGATCCTCAGCTGAGGGATATTTTGGGCCAAACCTTCAGCTGGTGTTAAGCAGCACATCTCTGTGTCACAAACCCTGATTTAGCAACAAAAGGGTCACAGAAACCAGAAAGTTAGTCCTTCCCTGCAGATTGCTTGATCAGACTTTATCTACCACTGAGTCGCATTTGACCTAACCTCTTTCTAGATGTCCACTGCCTTTCTAGTCAACCTAAGGCAAGCCAGAAGACCAAATCCATGGTCTAAGCTGTTAAATCCATCTATTAGCACTGCAGTAGCACCAGTTGATTGTTTGCTTCTTGAAAACACATCCCAAAAAATATCTGTGGGGATCTCATTTCCCTGGTGGTTCTGGAGCTCTCACCTAAAAGCCCAGAAGGCAAGAAGTCCCTGAGACTGCAAAACTGCCTCTAGCTTTCCCTCTCTGGATACCACCAGACTGAGCACAGCAAGCAGAAGAATCCAACAAAGCAAAGCCAAACAGCTTCCCACTGTTATTTTAAGCCAGGAGAGGGGATGGAGGGAGGGGGTGGGGGGAATGAACAACTCAGCATGCACTGGAAAATCATTTCGTTTTGGCCGATGGCCTCTTGTGGCTGTGGTTTCCACAACATCTCTGTGTTCTATCTGTGTCAAGATGGAACCAGCCTCCTGAAATAGACTGAACAAGCTAGACGGGAGCTATTTTAATACCTGGAGTTTGTTCCCTTTAGACTTTGTTGAGTGAGGGGAGAGGGTGGAAGAGGAGAGACAACAAGCCAGGGTGATGTTATTTTAACACGTGCAGCAGAGCTGCAGAGCGTAGCAGTTTGGCTGTCTCAGCACACACCCCCGTCCGCCCCATCGCTACTACGTGCAAGGATGCACAGCCTGAGCTAGCACCCGCGTAGACCAGAATTAGCCTGGTTTCTGTATGCGCATGCACACGTCTTACTGGAAAAACGTCACCATTTCCACCATGTCGCACCGAGAGGGAAAAGTGGGTTAACGTCTCCAGATGGATGTGCACAAGGCATGATAGATGAGTTGGCAAAAAGTGAGATGGACCTCCTATGTTGCCCAAGATACACACAAGTCACTCCCCCGTCATGCCACTGTAATAGGTTGGCCACCCCAGTTCTGCTCAGAAGAGGAAGGCAGCTCCTTCCTACCATCCAAATCCAGAAAGCTGGGAAGGGTGATGGGATAGTATGCAAAGCAAAGTCTCCAGAATGCCAGGTGCTTGCAGCCAGAGTTTTAATATTATGTGGTGCTGTGTGGTAGACTTTCAGAGACTTCAAATGCTGAAGGAGTACAGACCAATTCTTTCCTCTCGCCTGCCTGGATCCTGGTTTACAGCTCAGACCTCAACTTCCCCTCAGTTCTTCATTGATTTTGCAGCAATAAATAGTATGTCTTGAAAGGACTCTTTGGAGTCCTGGCAGATCGCAGGCTTTCCATGAGCCAGCAATGTGCCCTTGTTGCCAAGAGGGCCAATGGAATCCTGGGCTGCATAGGAAAGAGTGTGGCCAACAGGTTGAGGGAGGTCATTCTCCCTCTCTACTCTGCACTGGTGAGGCCACAACAGGAATACTGCGTCCAGTTCTGGCCTGCCCAGTTCAAAAGGGACAGGGAACTACTGGAGAAAGTCCAGTATAGGGCAACGAAGATGATTAAGGGATTGGAGCACCTCCCTTACGAGGAAAGGCTCAAAGAGCTGGGGTTCTTTAGCATGGAGAAGAGAAGGCTGAGGGGAGACCTTATCTACGTTTAGAAATACCTAAAGGGCGGGTTGAAGGATGATGGAGCTGGACTCTTTTCAGTGGTTTCCACCAAAAGGATGAGGGGGAACACGCACAAGCTGGAACATAGGAAGTTCCACTCAATTATGAGGAAAAACTTCTTTACAGTGAGGGTGACAGAGCCCTGGAACAGGCTGCCCAGGGGAGGTCGTGGAGTCCCCTTCTCTGGAGATTTTCAAGACCTGCCTGGCTGCAGTCCTGAGTAACGTGCTCTAGGCATTCCTGCTTTGGCAGGGGAGTTGAACTAGATGATCTCTAGAGGACCCTTCTAACTCTGTCTAATCCATGAATCCGTGAATCCATGAATCTGTGAAAATGTTCTCTCAGGTTGCCTGCATTTCCTTTTCAAAACTCAGTACAGGAAGAGGTTTTACCATCTGTTCCTGGAGTGTTTTCATACATTTTTGTACAGTTTAATGACATTACATTAATCTTGGATGACATTAAATTTGTCTTGCTCGTGGCACACTGCACTGAGGGCTCAGCCCCTCCATGGCAATCTTGAACTGAGCTTTCCTGATTCACAGTGGGTCCACCATGGCCTGATATGATGCCACAAAACAGCATGTCAGATGTACCCCTGACAGATGACAGCTCCACTTTCTTTAACAGAACAGAGTAAAGCCATATAGAACCTTATATCATCTCTGGTCAGACAACAACTTACTCCAAGGAGTACACTCCTCAGGAGCGTATGAAGCCCCTTTGTCAGCCTCTTCCTATTGCTAAATTCCAAGGGGAAAAATCTTTTGCTGCCCCAGTATCTGGATTCCACTTTGTCCTTACACACCCTCTGTGTTGTACTGATGCCTGAATCCCCTGTAACAACCCTACATTGCAGCAAATCAGCTTAAAAACATATGTGAGGCATTGGGCTGCTTCTTTCAAGGTTAACTCTAATTTCTTTGCCCTTGCAACCAGACCTCCCCAACACAGTCAGCCAGTGAGGTCATCTTCTCTATCAGATGGAAAGAGCTAAAACGTGACACAGGAGATCTCAGCTCCATTGGCTGCTTATCTCAGTACCTGTGGCTAAAACAGAAAGCTTGCTTAGGCTGCCAAGTAAAAATACCTCTTGTGGGCACATCCCTTGCAGAGTACGTGAGAGAGCAAGCTGAGAAGACAGCGAGGGAGGGCAGCAAGCAGCAGTCAGAAACAGAAGAAATTATAGATAGAAAGATAGATAGATAGATAGATAGATAGACAGACAGACAGACAGATAGATGGAGACAAGACAGTAAGTGAGGGAAAAAACCCCAGGTGAAGAGCTATGAAGATAGAGACAAGGGGACAAGTGGGACAGGGGGTACATTGGTTTCACTAGCAGTAAATGTCATGGCAGACAACACAACTCTATGATACAGTGTTTTCTTAGGCATGCTCAGCGAAATCCTAGCCCTGTTGAAGACTATGGCCAAAATCCCATTGACTTCAGTAATGCCAAGACAAATGGAGCTGCCCCATGTCTTCCAGCAGCCATCTCTGGCCCCTGTCAGTATCCCTCCAGCAACCTGATCCCAATTCTCCAGTTTCACCCATCACACTGCCAGAACCAGACCCAAAGAGGCAAGCAGGGGATAGCAATGCACAAATGGCCAGTTTGTGTTTTTCCCATTTTCCATATGTGGTGACAAGCAAAGCAGGCAGCTTAGGGCAGAATTAAGCCCCTGCAGCCCATCATCCTTCAGAACCGTCTTCAGTCCCCGCAGTATTCCTTCTCAATGTCACTGTACCTTGTCTCTGCCTAGGAAAAAGGAACACCTCCTAATTACTACAAAGGGTAGCTATTGGGTTCCAGTTAGCTCAGAACTTTAGCCAAAATTGCTGAAAAAAATTCCACAACCTTTGGAGAGCAAAGTGTGCAGTGTCATTGGACTGATGTAGAGTGGCAGAAACATTGCAGCCAGCAGAGCCAGCTCTCACAGCAGGCTGGGCTGCAAGAGTTTGCTCTGTCTTATTTCCTACCATGATTTGATTACACAGTGATCAAACCTATGCAATGTAGCAGGGTTTGAAACCTTCAAAGCATTAAGAACTCCTTGCAAGGCAGAGCCACCACAGGACAAGCTGTCCCCAGGACAGCTGAGATCTCTGCCTTCTTGCCTGGCTTCCCACACTATACTCAGCTAAGTTCAAGGTCAGAGACTAACTACAAACTGTCCCACTTCAAGGCCCAGGATAACTGAAGGACCAGCTACCACTGAGATGAACATTGTGGATGACAGCTTGACTTCTCCAGCATTCGGGAAATCTCAACTGCAAGATGAACCTTCCTCCAGCTGGCTGGAACAGTCACAGGCTCATGCATGGAGTGAGCTTCTACAGGAAGACACCACATGTCTTTCTCCTCCAAGTGTGAGGGCATTTCTTCAGAGACCCTTTTCCATCCTTCAAAGATACAAATTAAAAATGAAAGGAAAAATAAACCTCCCCAAACTTCAGCATAGCAAGGCATTCCACCTTTTCTCTGACAACCATACATGTCCTCATGCTGCTTAGGTGTTCAGAAACTAGGCAATGAAGGGGTTGTAAGGATCCCTGCACAGAACTAGGTCAAAGCTTCTAAACATAGTAGGGAAAAATGAATTTTGTTTCACTGGAACAAACTGCTGGGACAAACAGGCGAGAGGATTCCATCTTGTTGCTCTTTCTGCATCTGGAGTAAGGGTAAAACATAGTCTCCAACTTCTCTTGATAGCTGCCCATCCCAGCATCCCAAATCTGCCTTCAGCAACAGTGAATACCTCGGGGGTTTTTGTGCTGTGGCGTTAGCAAGGTAGGCAATACCTTGGAGATTTTGCTGCCTCTGCAAACCAGCAGCCCTAAGTGTTTGTCCGCTTTGTCAACATTTAGTGTAAGTAAGTCAGATTTTTGATTAGGAGAAAGGAAAGGGAAGGGGATCTATAACCAATGTGAGATGAAGCACTGTTTTACACCCCTGTGGCTCTAGCACTTCAGTTGCAGCGGATGCACATGCGCTCACACCAAGTGAACTGTTGACTCAAATGCCGTCAGGGACATAAGTGGCATAAACATTGCCTAATCACGAGCAGCTGTCACCTTGTGAGGCACATGTGCTCAGAACCAGGTGCGTGTCACTTCAGTAATGTTGGAGGATATTGCTTGAACTTGGCTATAAAAGGAAGGATGTGGGGTGGGACCCAGGGAAGATATGGACGCTGCAGTAGGTACTGGAAATTGTTCTTGGCTCTGAGCAGCATTGTTTGATCTGTTCAGTGGGTCATGTGCCAGCCAGCGCCTCTCTACGTGTGTTTAGGCAGCTCTTGCATGTCTGAATTCTCCTGGCCAGCTGGTTGCTTTAACTCCTTCAGCTGCCTTGGCCTCCGGGAGGCAGGGAGCATTGGAAGCAGCAGAATAAAACCCAGCAGGGCTGGAAAGCAGCACAGGATTTGTGCAAAGATGCTTTTTGGAGTGGCAAAGGAAATGGGGAATTTTCTGGGACCCTCCAATTAACGGTTCTCAGTGCAGATGCTATCGATAAAAAGTCATGACCATCATCCTCCTGACAGGTGTTTCCTAACATGTCTTTGATGGAAAATTAACCAGGGCAGACGCTGCTCTCTCAAGTTTTGAAATCCTGCCATGGAAACCTGTAGCACTGGGTGAAAAGACAAAAGTAGCAGCAGTACATAACACAACCTGGTATCAAGAATAACTGGCAGGAAGATGTTTGTATTGCCTGTCATGCCATGCACCTTCAGTTGCATGCACCCTTCACAAAAACAAATACTAAACCTAGAAAGCCTGGAAAAGTGACACTGTTCCCTGAAGCTCGTGGCAAACCTGTGACTCTGAATCCGGCATCTCTGACCCTGTCCCCTTCTATGTCTTACCCCATTGTTACCTGACAACTATTAAGAGTATGGTCTCTGCATTAGTGCCGTAGGTCTCCCCTAAAACAGGCACCCAAGCAGTACATTGTCTGGGGGAAAGTTTTCTAGACCTCCTACCACTCTTCTTTTAGAGTGAGTCCTTCTTTTAGAGATATTCACTAACAGATCTGAGACGGGTTTTGATGTAATGACCTGTTGTCCTTGTCACATATCAAAGCCCTTAGAACAGCAAACCCTATCTCTGTTTGCCCCTTCTGCTGTGCTGATCCAAATTCTCCAGCCACTGGTAGAGACCCAAAGTCATTCCCCGAGGCTTATTCCAGGCTGTCAACAGCACCACTGAGAGCTGAGCACACCTCGCTATTTCCCACCCCT
This sequence comes from Gallinago undulata, assembly GCA_026546715.1. Taxonomy (NCBI): domain Eukaryota; kingdom Metazoa; phylum Chordata; class Aves; order Charadriiformes; family Scolopacidae; genus Gallinago; species Gallinago undulata. Next base: position 33,411,594 of record JAOTQQ010000023.1, read on the forward strand.
CCACCAAGGGTGACAGGCTGGTTGCGAGGTGGACTGTGACATCTCACACTTCGGGCATTGCACTGGTGTTTGCCACGTTGCAGCCTGAGGAGACCCAGCTGGCATCCTGGGAATTTCAAACAGAATCCATGAAGACTTTTTTGTTCTGCTCTCTCCTCACTTCTCCAGTGCGGGTGGTGATCTGTTGCCCTTTTGTGCAGCTCATTAAAAGGAAGGGCAGAATCCCAATCATGGAAGATGAGCTGGGAAAATCCCACAAAGAATGGGAATAAAAGAGGGGTGGGGACGTCCTTCCACTCAGCAAACAGGCCTGGAATCACCATGATCATGCAGTGCCTGGAGACCATCCATAACATAGGGAAACCATTCCAGACTATTTGCTGGTAAAACCACAACATATTCCCACTGGTGTTTTCACAAGCTTTTTGCCTTGCTGACAAGAAGGCTGTTCCCATCCAGGATGCCACTGAAGTTAGGAGAGTCACACTGGTGTATAAACGACAACAGTGAGAGCAGAATAAGGTTGTAATTTTCCATCAACGGTTAGCAGAGCAGCCTTTTGCCTTTCATCATCTCAGCCACCACTCTCAAGGAGGCAGACTCTCCTCCTCACTGCTACTATTATTCCATGGACCTTCCTTGCCAAAAGAAGGTTGGTCAGGCTCCCAGAGAGAATTGGGACTCAGGCTAATGATGGAGGAGGTTATGGGCTTGTTTCTGTGATGCCTACTCTTTCTTTAAGAGGGACAATACTGGTATATGCAACTGGTCTAGAAAGTGAAGTGGGGAAGAGGAAGGCAGTGATATGTCCTTGAGCCATCCACTATGACAAGTCTTTTACTCATCTTTGCCTGCTTGAGAATATGCTGCTAATGCTACCCTTCACACCCGTCTCAAGCAGGGTTGTCAGCACATATACTCCTTGCTCCTCTGCATCTGTCCCTGCCCCAGCAAGCTGGACACCTGCCAGGGGGACTTAGAGAAGCTGGGTCTTGTTTGGCAGCTGCAAACGCCAAGTAAGTAGCAGCTCAGACCCCATTTACCATGATCAGTGAGCACTAATGGTTCCACCAGGGTGGAGTATTAGTAACCAACCCATTGACTGGGGTTTCTGGTGTGTAGGGGTGATGGAACAGGCACCATCGCAACATTCATCTTCTCAGAGACAAGCACTGACGGAGTCTTTGGGCCTCTGCCACCTCCAGGTCAGCTCCTCTGTCTTTCAGTCTGACAGTAAAGGCAATGCATCTCCTTCCTGCACCCGTTGCCTCCAAAAGTAGATCCTAGCTGAGAGCTACACAGCCACAAGGAGAAGCCTTGTCAGCTTTTAGAAGCAACCGTTATCTCTGCGCCTTCCTGAAATGATAGAAGTCTGCATGGATTTTTATCACAACAGACAAGAGGACTGAACCTCTGCAGGACAGGAAGCATATCTGAATTGCCATTTATACTCTGCATCTGTGGAAGGTGCTACAGCTGTTGGCTTTTTGTAGTTGGGCTTAGGGACTTCTGAGCCCTACAGAGAAAGGTCCCAGGTGTTGCTAGGTGTTCTTCATCTATATGCATGAAGAAAAGAAACCCTGCCCAGAAGGTTGCACTATGAGGTAAAACAAGCCAAGATGAGCTGGGATGTTGCCCTCCTTGGTATGCATTAAATCAGCAATGACTAGCTCAACTGGAAGTCTGGATATCAGAGAACAGACCAGAGCAGTGGAAAGACCCTTCTGCATCCAGTCCTCTGTTATGGCAAACAACCATGACACATGAATGTTCTCAAAAGCACCTTTGTAAATCAGGCTGACAGGTGCAGTCTATCAAAATATCCTAGTGGGTTGGGAGCTCTGCAGGCCAGTTAGCTGGCAATGAGCAATGAGCATAGTGGCAGGACAAATCAGACTGCAGTCAGCTTCAGCAACCAAGATGGATTGTGAGATCAGGACAGCAGCACTGTTTATGATAAGTAAGTTTTTGTATACAATATCAGAAACATCATGTTAAGACTGATTTTACCATTGATAAATTGCTTTTATAAAATTGTAGCTTTAAAAAACAAGGGACTTCTACCCTTGTTAATCTTTCGTGCCCTAGCCCAATGTCCTACTTGCAGAAGAGACAAGAAGCACTTCCTTGCTCAAGCTTTCTGATGTCCACCCATGCCAGTTTAAAAAAAAAAATATTGCTTTTTGTTTTGTGCTGAAGGAGGCAAGGAGGGAGAATATTTAAACATCAAGAGTTGACAAAATTCCCCTTGTTAATTGGGAGCAGCCTACAAGGAATTACAAGGCAAAATCAAATATTTGAAATGCTTATTCCTGTTGTTACACTGCTCTGTCTAACTGCTCTGGCAAACCTGCTGTCAGTTATAAATTTCTTTCCTGTGCCAAGCCAACCCAGCAATAATGAAACATGCGTGCTCCTGAGTTACTCTGGGTTCCCTGGCCTCCTGGCAGTTATTACTCCATCCTACCTGTGCCTGTGGCCGAGCGGTGCTTTGAAACTGAAGTGCATGTTCACAAAGGCTGCAGCCTGTGAAGAAGACACCTGGCCACATGTGGGCTCCTCACCCAGGTTCCACCAGCACACGACACACTCAGGCTGAGCATCACAGGGGTTCTTACGCTGGGCAGCCAGAACACATATCCCCTGGTGCCTCTGTCTCATCCTTTCCCACACCTCATCCCCCTCCACCCCAACCTGCATGATCACCTGGGTCTCCACACCTAGCCCTAGGTGAACATTTAGGTCCAAGCCAGTGAGACTGTTGATCTGTTCTTATGTGCAGTGTATGAACCAATAGGTCTTTTTTATTCTTTTATGTGAACATAAAAAGTTCATGTGAACATAAAGTTCACCAGAAACTCAAATACGTTTCACTTGTCAAGTGATGACAGATCTCCCAAGACAAAATGCCTTCTGCACTAAATGCTTGCACAGCCTGGCCCCACAGTGATCGTATGTTTGGCGAGATCACACATGGTCCTGTGACTTCATCGTCAAAAATATCCCCTAAGTGCTAGGGCAGCATGTTACATTCAGAGGATAATAAAATATTCACAGCACCTCACGAGCACCACTGAGGGACCCTGCCCCCTGCCCCAACGTGCCATCAGCAGCCGAGCAGACCAGCGTGCCCCTAGCTATCACTGGCATGGCCAACACACACTTGAGAACGTGCAAGGAGCCCCGCATGTGTGCACCCATGCCCTATGGACTCTGCCTGGAAACCCTGCACAGCCCCGTGATCTGCCTGCCTTGGCCACGTTCAGGGAGCCACACCTGGGGAGTAAACATCTGTCGTGGTGAGCCATCCTTCTGTCCTATTGGCTGCCAGGAGGAATCACACCAGGATAGAAAGACACTATCCTCCCCACTTATCACTTGGAGCAGGCCTGAGTCAGTGACCAAGGTGACGTGAGTGCCCTGTTTCAGCAAGCAGCAGCTGGAGCTGGCTGCCTAGCATGTATGGCAGCAGCCAGCAAAGTGGCATGCAGATGCCCTGAGAAAGGTACCTAAGTCTCCTGCATCCCTACAGTGAAGATCACCTGCTTCTTGCAGGCAGTGTCCAGTTGACCACAGGGATCTCTGTTTCCTGTGTCTGTGCTCTGCAAGAAGGCATCTCAGCATGGTTTCACCCTGAGATCCTGAAAGATGTAAGACTTACATAAGCTGGTGCCAAATGCTTCTCAGGGAAAACCAAGCCCCTGGGTAGGATTTGGAACATACACAGTTTTTGACAATTCCCTCTACATATGGTAGAGGGTTTTTGGTATGGGTGGTTTTTGTATGGTACATGAATCCACACACAAGGGGAATGGTCCCACATGCAACAGTCAGAGAGACTCTGATGCCCTTGTCCTGCCGCCTTCAGACTGAGCCATGTTGCTTAATGTCGTATTGGAAAGTTCTCAAAGGTGATGTTGTTCTGAGTAGAATAAAAATCTCCAGAGATGAGTCCTGAGCACAGTTTATTCCTGATTACCTACATCTTTCAGAAAAAAACTAATTCTAATTTTTCTTCAGGCAAGACCAGGAGACACACCCATAAAATTCTGCAATAGATATTTGTTTCATGTCAAAGGAGAGGAAAGCAAAGTCTGGCCTTTGCACTGAGCCATGTGGCTGCATGTCACCCATGCTGCAAGCTGGCAGGTCTGCTGGTGTACTCAGAATTGCACTTGCGTCCCATATTCTGATTCAGAGCTCTATCCCTTTGCTTCCAGCCCAAGCAGCACATGGTTTAGCTGTCCCACTGGGCCTTTTCAGGCACAGGGCATGCCCAAAGCTCATTAGCAACCCCTTGAGATCAAGTGATGATGTAACATTGAGTAGTGGCAGCAGGAGAGATACACAGCCTCCAAAGGGAGTGGGCGCAAGCCCAGCAGATGCCCTAAGAATTGCACACACCTTTGGACATGCTCGCCTGGGGGGCATGGTGCAGCCCAGTTGCCATCTCCAGTGTATGCTGCTCGGTCCATCTACTCTGCCTGGGTTTAGCTTGGTTAAGTGACTTTGAGTTTCTTTCATGGCTCAGGATGTTTCCTGCGTGATCCCTCCGCTGCTACTTTGTTAGAAGGGTCAGGCATTAATTTGCACAGTTTTATAATTGATGTGCCTGCACCTGGAGGTGACAACAGCAATTTGCATCAGGAAGAATGAAGCACTTAGAGGAAAGCCTTGCTCATTTTCTGCGCCACAAGGGAAGTCTCTGGACCCTGCACATTACTCTGACATGCTCCGCAGCAACTGCAGGATTCTGGCATCAGCCTGGTGGTTTTGCGGGGCTGCCTGTTGTGCTCTAATCACCTTCTCTCATCGGGCAGCTGCATCAGCATGACGGGTTTTCCTGCCTCTTCAAAACACAGCGCTGGCCAATGGGCATACTGTTGTCATTTTTCCACATGGCAGACGTGTCCTGTTTGTCTGTGGGAAACTGCTGCCTGGGAGGAAGCGGTGACTTCCTTGTGTGTCCTGCATGTTACCTTTTCATTGCATCTTCACTCCAAATCTCGGGACTGAGATTTTCAAACTGCCCAAAAGGCTTTGAAATTCACATCTCCCGTGGATTCATGCAAGAACCATGAGGTAAAATGCTCCTCGGTGCTTCAAACACACTCGGTTGCTTCGAAGCATCCTTCAGAGCATGCTGAGTGGGGATTACATCTGACAGCAGTGACCAGAAAAGCCAGTGTTTGCAGCAGGAAGGACCCAGAGAATTGCTCCCTTCACCTACCATTCAGTAAGGCTGGTCCCAAGAATAAAAAGTCCTGACACATACATGCAGCCCTTGGAGAACCAGAGGGTCAAAAAAACCTCAGTGCCAAGTGCTTGCTAGACCTGGTTCTTCCCTTGTCTGTCACTGAACTTGGGAGTGAGATTCAAAGAGAGATAGGTTGGGTTTGTGGCAACACACTGCAGGGGCAGCACCGGGAGCAAAGCAACAAACTAGTAAGCCAGCTGTCAAATATATGGTGGTAAGTGAAAGTACTCCAGTCCAAAATCTAGCCTCATTTGATTGAGGGCTGCCATCAGGATTTAATGCTGATGCCATAAAGCATGGTGTAAGAGGTGAAAAGACCCTCCACAGCCCCCAGGGAAGCTCTACCTTCCTAACCTAGATCCTGAGCTTCTCTAGTCCTGGATACGAATGCATAACCTGCCCACCCAACTAGAGAAGTTGTGGAGCATGGTGCTTTTGTAGAAGCAAAGGCACACAAATGAAGACAAAGGTTATGGGTGTCTTTCTAATGCCCTGGTGTTTTCCCGCACCAGGTGGAATGTGGAGAGAGGATCAGCAGCCCTCTGGGGACTGCACAGCTGGGGAGGTTGTTTCACCCGCTTGGCATCTGCAAGGACAAAAAATGAGTGTGATAGTATCAACACAGCCTCTAATTAATGTTTTGTCTGCTGGACAAAACCCCTCTAGACCTGAAAGGAGAGACCTAGGAACTTCAAATGAGGAGGGTGATACAGGGTGACAGCCGGAGAGGGGGAGAGAAAAGTCCAGCGCAACATAGACTGTAGTCCTGATTTGTACAAGAATTGCACACATCCCCTACCTGTCTCTAGCTGTGGAATGTGAGATTGTACGGGCTGCCTGGCTCACCCAGCCTGGTCCTCAGTTCTCACAGGCGCTACATTTCAGAAATATATTGAATTCCATCTTAAGAACGGATGGGTATTCGCCTGGAGTAGAAGGCTGTTTCAGAGCGCAGTTATTGAGAACAACCCCTCCAGGGTCATGGCGTGTTTAACAGAGGTCATGAGCTCACTGGAAAAATGATTGCAGAAGTGGAGCTTTGGCTAGAGGTTGGGTAACCATCAGAAGAAGTACGGAGCCTCCTTTGAATTTCCCTCCTAATTCGCTATCCTTGCTCTCATGAGCATTGCCTTGATGTCTTTTCAGATGGAAGAAGCATCCTGCATGCTTCAATAGCTACCCATTGTTTTTTATTTTTTTTATTACCTATTTGCCTTAAAATGATCTCAGCCTATTCTGCAATTCCCAGACTACTTCACAGAGCAGGCTTAAAATTACCATGTAAATAATAGTTCTCTTCATCCTATATACACAGATAGGGAGCAATAAAGAAGCTATAAAAAGAAATTTGGCACTTTTTCAGCTTATCGTTTAAGTGTAACATGGTTGTTCTTTATACAGGAAAGAAGCTGACCTCTTCCCTATATTCTGGAAGAGGCCTGGAAGAGGAGAATAAAGACGGGGTTTTAAGGTGGAAAATTCCTGCAAAAGCAAAAAGGGAATGGCATGGAGAGGCCTATTGGCCCAGTTGCCAGGTCTAGGTTTCACCCTGGCTCACCCCTGCATGGAGAGGAAAAACAGTTCTCCTCTCTCTATGGTGCCGGGTGAAGGAAAGAGTTCAGAGCAGCAGGGACCCTGATTTACAGCCCATCTGTCCTCACTCGGAGGACATGATCAAAGCATCTTGCAATCCCCCACTGGAGTGATGGGAAGAAACGGCTGACTGACTATCTGCTTGGCATGTTCAGTTCTAGCATGAGGCCAAGGCAAGGGCTTTGTTTTCATGGACCAGAGCTTCTCAGAGTGGCTGCTGAGGGGAAGTGACTGAAAACTAATTCTCAATTAAGTTAGGGAACCAGTAGGTGGGAAGTTCCACTCAGGCCAAAGACCCATAACATCGTCTAGAGGTGACCTTGAGTTAAGAAAGAAAAGGGTGCAAGATATCCTGTCCCCAATTTTGCTAGTGTGCCTTGGAGGAGGTCATGACCCCTGAAAACTTGTGCTCCTCTAGCACCAAGGATTGATACACCTATTTGGAGACCCAGCTGCCAGAACACCAAATCCCCCACTAGATGTACAAAACAGATGCAGCCCTCCATGTTGGAGCATAGGGCCAGGCCATAGTCATTGTGTGGCTATGTGATATAGGTGCACACTCCAAGGCCACAAGTCACAATCCAAGGCTGAAATCAGAGCAGAGACGACCGTGGTCTCCTTGACCACAGCATGGAGAATGAAAACATCTCCAGAGACAAGGCAGCTTAGCATCCTGGAGGAAAAGCATAAGGTGTAGGGCATGCCCAGTGCTGTGCTGTTTCCAGAGCACGAGGCCAAAGGGTTTCTTTGGGATTTGCATTTCTTTGAATATGCATGTAAGTGTACTGCCAACCTGAGACTTACATGGTATGAGGCCATGGGCCCCTCACAGACATTGAGGCTGGCTCACCAGGCCTGACACACTTCTTGGTGCATGGTTGGAAAAGGAAGGGTTTCTACGCATAGTAAGCAGATGGTAAAAGTGGCCAAAGTGACCCTTGTGAGAGCAATCCCACTCCCTCCCTGCAACCCCAGCAGCACCTACTCCACCACACCATAGTGTTGTGTGTGTTGGATTATTTAATTTTTGGGATTGTCTTGAGGGAAACAGAAAAAAATGTGCCTTTGTAAAAATGTCACACAGCTTGCCAGCAAAGGGGCAGCTCAGGGACAGCCTCAGGTGGTGCCACTCGCTGTCTATGCAGGGCTGGCATGGCCACAGAACTCATGGGCTACGTAAGGATACGTGGTCCCCTCCCTGGGGAAGGGTGCCAAGAAAGCTGATTAATACCTGGAGAGGTGATTGACCTTCCCCAGTGAGCTGGGGAGGGAGTGGTTAGCGGGGAAAGGGGATGTGATTTCAGGACTTAATGTGGGCTAGGGGAGAAAAGGGAATCCTTGGGTCACCAAAATGACAGACTTGGCCAGGAGGGGTATGGAGTGGACAGTCCCTGTGATGGGTACTCTTTGAGAGTATGTGGGATGGAGGTGGTCCTTCTGGACAGGGATAGCTTTCACTGAGGGCCAGTCCCCAGCTGTGATTGCTCAGACTCTTAAGCTCGAAAACGCAGCAAAAGGCATGATTCTATGTCCAGCATGTATATTCCTTTGGTTCCTCCAGCCATCTTCTCACCTCAGCCTCTTAGCTCTAATCCTCCACGTTTTCATCCGACTGCCTACCAAGGGGACTTGCTCTTAACCTGCATTGAAGAAGCTTCTTCAGACCTGCTCTCAGCACAGTAGTCTCAACACAAGGCCCGAGCCACCTGCGTGGCCTCCCTTCCCTAACGTCATCACCAGCCTGAGGAAAGTAGTTGAAACACAATGCCCACACCTGGTCTTGACCCCTGGTGTTGTTGCCATTTCCACTTTTATTCAGTATGGTTTCCTGGACAAATAGCTGGATTTTCCCCTCCTGACCCTTTGTAAATATTATTTCAAGGGCTCCTTTGAAATTGTATAAACAGTCACCTGCTTGTTTTCATCCTTCGCACAGTATTTTTGCTGTCCTTTAATATGCAGATGGGTCTTCTTAGTCCTTGCCTAAGTTAGCCTTCTCCTCCTGTGGCTCCCACTTTTGTTTACCACTGAAGCAACAGGTTATTGCCTTTCGCTCACAGCCTTGAATTTCTTGCATCCCAAATGATTTCATGGTATTTCAATCACAGCAATGACTGAGATTCTTACAGCGCTGGAGACCTGTGCCTACCTCACATAGATGTCAAGGGATCCTGTAGAAAAGGCCCAGTCTGCCAAGGTTTCTTTTTCTGACAATCTATAATGCTGAATCTTGATGTCTTATATTACAGTTGGATATGAGCAAGTGAGGGGAAACCTGCCTTTTGGTGCCTGAAACCTTGTCTTTTTGATCCAAGTAAAAGGCCTATTTTCTCCCTGTGACACTCTATATTCTTTGATCTAACACAGTTATAACACGACTATGGGAGACTGTAAATATGAAGGGCTGTGGTGAGGCAGCAGAAGCAGTGACCTCATCTATATTTCCAAATTTAGTGCACCTTAAAAAACATTCCTGATAAAATACTAGAAGTAAAATCAGCACTGACTGCATTATCATCATCATCACCATCATCATCAAGGCACTGAGAAATCAGTAGAAGACAACAATAAAGGGAAGTCTCAGAGGCCTCCAAATTTTGCCGACATACTGTTACTGCTATCTTTTTTTGTACATATTAGCTGCCATCTTGAGCAACCTCTCTGAGGCAAGCCGTGAACAAGTGTGCAGCCAGAGGCTGTTTTTCCTCTGCTCTCGTCTCCTGCTTGAAGACCTTTGCTCCCTCAGCAAATCCTGACAAACTATATGGCACTTGAATGAACAGCTTAAGTGTAAACACAGAGCAGGACCAAAGGTGAGATAAACAGGAGGCCGTGAAAAGCAACCAGCATAGCCCAGCAGCTCTCAATGATCCGGGAACAAGGGGCAGAGTTGACATCCAAGAATTGGACTGAGACTGATATTTGCTTGCCCCTGAGATCATAGAACACTCTTTTGAGGACCCTGTTCATGGGGTTCCTGCAGGAAATTCACAGCAAGGTGGAAGGGAAGAACAAAACAAACTTCACAGCTCAGACCATTGATTGACCCTCTGACATGCTCGCCCACCACATGGTCATCCATCACCCCGGCCTCAGTAGCAGGAATAAGGTGCCTCTGTGGCTTATGCTCCCTCTGCTAACATAGCTCCCCGGGACAGGAGTTTCCCTTCATCACACAGGTTTGCACAACATGCACACCCAGGGAGAATCAGTGGAAATACTTACTAATAGATAACTGTTGTTTTTCTAAGAGCAGACTTGCATTGCTCTTGGCAATGTTTGACCCAGCCAGCTCCAAAACACTTGCCCTGGCCCAGGAATGTGGAAAAGCTCAGCAGGACCTCACTGAGAGGGTGCCTCATTCTTTGCAGAGACGGCTGGAATCCCAAGGTGCCACCCAACCACCAGGCCTGAGTTCACCTGCCTCCTCCCACAACACCTCCATGAATGCTTGTGGCTTCATGGTGCAGTAGAGAGAGGTGTCAAGGACCCAATTCTAAGTTCAGAATGACCTAACCAGGTGATACATGCTTGGAGAGCTGCATCTGCATGGCACTGGCTGCAGACATGCCAGCAACACACTGGTGAAGGTGCTTCTGTATTATATTGTTATTTACCTCCATACTGCAACCAGTGGGCTCACAGCTGAAACCAGTGTCTGCAGAGAGGCTGAAATGGTCTGAACCATGGCTTTTCGTCCCAAAGGACATTTTGTTTAAATGCATTGTTTTCAATAACCAGATATTGATGTCAATGGAAATTTCCCCTGGCAAAATATGTCAGCATGGGCATCTTCTTTGTTCTGGGGTGAGAAATGTATTTTCATAAATTTATAAATTTCAGAATTTTATCCCAATTTTCATTGTAATGATTTTAAGTTTATGAGAGCTCCTCAGCATGCACATCACCATATGAAAGACTTGAAATATTGGAGTTTTATTTCCTTTCTTAAATCACGATGGACAGCTGCTATTTAGTACTAATTAAAACACCTTATCTTTTTTCACAGATCAAAGTGTCTCCTGTTTGTTTTGTAATGAAGTAGTTTGACACTTTTTGTGTTTGACTTTCTGTCAGACTGTTTCATTACAAAACAAACAAAAGTCACTTTGATCTGTAAAGAAAGATAAGATTTTTTAATTAGTACTCTGTAACAGCTGCCCTTAACTGTGTTTAAAAATAAAGGAATGGAAGGCTTCAAATGTCTTGCCATATTATGCTCTAAAACTTCATCCTAAAACAGTCAGTAATCATTGCAAAACATTAAAAGGACATGAACTAGGATTTATAACTGATGCTTTGAAATTCTAGAACGTGAATGAAATACAAAGTGCAAAATCCAAAATTCAAAACTAGAAACTCTATGAGAATCCATTTTGTAAGAAAATTCCAAAAATAATTGGTTTGGCTTGAAAATACCTTTCAGAATTTCTTTTCCTATGGAAAAGTTGAGGGTCTTACCCTGACAATCAGCAGGCAAGGGCTAAGAAGAACTTACATCATTGGCCCCATTTTTTGGCATGTTGGGACAACCCACAGCCTTGGTGTTCCCCTGGCTCCTCATCGCTTCTAGACATTGAAATAGCCACATCTGTTAGATTTCTATCTGCTGCTCCATATGAACATTGCCTCGAGAAGTAAAGTCCCATTCCTGGCTGGCACCTAACTGTACTGCAGATGATTAGTAATAAAGCATCTTTTGGCAACGAGACAACACCTCTTTCCCGTTGGGTTCACATTTTAATGCAACCTTTCCAGACACGACTGCCCCAGAATTTATTCCCCTTAACTGTGGGTTGGGACAGACTTCAAACACTAGACTTTTTGGTTCTCTGCATCAGCTCTGTACCAAGTTTTGGGCAAAATCCAGACTTTCAGCCCTCCCCTTCTAACCAATTCACCATCAGAGTGCTGGCTGCCCAAGGGAACTGCCTCATGCTTTCTGATCACTGACAGCGGCAGTGATTCACACGAAAATCTCTGTCTCAAGGGCAATGCTGGTGTCTGAAGCAGACATGTGTCTTCCCTGCTGCTAACTCCTACCCCTGGAATTTGCTCTTATGGGGAGCTGGGTGTATGACTACCAACTTTCACGTCTCCCAAGGCCAGAGGCACATCTCATTTTAGCCAGCTAACCAGAACAACACCATGCACACACTCCAAATACAGTCCTTGCTGCTGAGAGCATTGAGGAGGGCTGTCCCATCCACGGCAGCAGAGGTCCCCAGCACAACTAAAGGACTTGCTCCAGGTGACAGGATGGGCGTGGAGAGGGAAGGGATAGTAAGAGATAATGGCAGTGTCCCCCCCAGCAGCCCATCTCCGTCAGCAGCCAGCACCACAGAGAATCATAGAATAGTTAGAGTTGGAAAGGACCTTGAAGATCATCCAGCTCCAACCCCTCTGCTGTGCTTCATGGGAGGTAGTAAAACCCTTGTAATGGACAGTTATGCAATAGGCTTCCTCATGTAGCTTGCAGCAATTATTGTCGTGCAAGATGAAGATTTATATCCCATGTAGGTTTTTATCCCAGCTGGTGTAGGGGTGGATGATATTTTTATTGCTCCTGTATGGAAAATGTGAGAGTAATGTCTTCCCAAGCTCTTGGCCCCAGTCGTATTTTCAAACAGTGAATTCCACAGGTTCCATATTGCGTAACGCAGTGTGTTCCTTTATTAGTATTTCAGGTGCAGTATTTTAAGTCATGAGCTTTTTTTTTCTCATTCTAGTATTTTAATAAAGGATAAATAGAAGAGTCTCATGTGCCTTCTCCCTGCCATTGTTCTTTTCATTCCCATGTCACATCCCTCTCACTAAATTAATGGTCCTAATCTTTTCTTTGTGAAATCCTTTTAGGTCTTCTAATAATTTGCATCATCTATCTTTAGATAGTTCTATTTCTGATAAGTCTTTCGCAGAAGTGACAAAATCTGAGCACATCATTTCAAATGTAGACATAATTTTAATTCATAGGAAGGTATTATAATACAACCTTCTCAGCGCTAGCTAGTTATTGTTATCACTATTGATCAAGGAGCCTGAAAAGGACCTTGATGTTTTCCTGAGTAAGAAATAATTAATTTAGGGCCTACAGTGTTACATAAGTAGTTTAAATTGATCTTTCATGTTATATTGCCTTGTACCTACCCATGCTGAAATTGAACTGTCAGCTGCCTACTCTGGAGATCCTCACGTTCTCCCCTTTTTGAGTTATCTAAGCAACATATGCAGCCCTGGAGCCCAGGGTCCACGTGCAGCCTTACAAACCCAACACCCAGGTCCCAGAGAAGAACAGCAGGTGCCGCGCAGCCCACCGGCAATCTTGCAATGAAGTGTGGTGGGTAAGGTATCGGCTATCTCTACCCACTGCTGGGGTAACTGCTGAGCCACTGGGTGTGGCTCCTATGCCATAAGCAGGTCTGCGGGGAAGGTGATGTGAGACCACAACTGATGGTTTCTGTCTGAGTGGCTAAATCCTTACCTCTGCACGCTCACAGCCATCCTCGGGCACTTTCTATCCAGCTTCCTGCTTAATATCTGCTCAGTACTAGCCATGATATTTCTACCAGTTCTCTCTTCCTCAAGCCTTTGTGATTGCTGAGTGAGATAAAGCGTATCTCTCGGAAAGTCAGCCAAGCTCAACTTGAGAGTGCAAGTCTTGGTGATCCCGCTCCACGGGTCAAGCTAGAATTTGCCATGTGACCCTTGCTCCATACACTGGGTCCCACCTGATGCGGGTGCTTGTGGGGCTGTTAATCTCTTTAGGTTCGCCTTTTTTTTTTAATTGTGATCAGTGACTCAGTACAGGCTGGAGGACTTGCATCAGCAAAACAGGGAGAGGTGGAAAGTGAGCTGGCTAAACCTTGATCACAAAAGATGCATACGATCTTTGCAGTGACAAGAAAGAGCAGAGTTTGGAAGACAGCTGGCAAAGACCTCTTTGAAATTTATCTGTTGATACTAATTCTTGCTGCCTTGAAAGGGGCTTGATTAGAGTTGTTTATATAGACTTGGCCAAATCCTCAGTAGTTATAAATCACAATAGTTCCAATTAATTCAATGAAACTGTCAATTGACACCAAATAAGCATCTAGCTTGTACTGCATTCTTAAATACAACTATGTCGCCTCCTTTTCATAAATACCTGTCAGGCAGTTTTCCTTGCAGGATCCCTGCAGATCCTTCCTTCTGGAATCCAGCAGATTCCATGTTCTTGCTGTCTTGTTGGGCACAAAGTAACATCTGTGTGTTAGTCCCATTAAAAAAAAAAAAAAAAGAAGCACACATTTATTTTACAACAGAGACCTATCCTATTAGCAAGTCAAAGCAACAGCTTGGAATGGTGGCGGCACCAACGTAAGGAATCTGTGGTATTTGTAAGAAATGCAGATAGCAGAGAATTTGACTTATTTCCAAATACTACTGCAACTGTTCCTTTTAATGCACAGGGTTTACTCATCCTATTGCATTGCCTGCAATAGCAGCGCATTTAAGGATAGCCAGAGGCAAGTACACAAACCTTTTGTAAGAAGTTCTTGCTCCATAAGGTGAAAGGATAATCATTGTTCCTCCAAACCACCTTTCACAAGCAGATTTCTGGGCACTTTGCAGAAAGCGACTTCAGCATCAGGGAAACCCTCTGTGAGACAATTAACTGGTGTTGCTGTACTAAAAGGGTGATTCATTAGGTTGCTGTAGGACAGTGGGAAAGGCAGGAATTAAACTCCACTAACCTACTTTTCACTTCCAGGACACAGTCAGTCACTTCCCAAGCCTGGAACTAGAAGCCAAAATCCTGAATCCCATCACCAGTTGCAATATCTAAAATACTTCTCTTTTCATTGGAAGAATAATACCTACATCTCTCAAGCCCCTAGTCCATGCTGTAAACCCTACACTGTCGAAAGTCACCCAGAAAGATTCATCCATTTGCTTTAAAATTATACAAAACCAAGTTTCCCCCAGTCGTGTAGTAGAAAGCAGCTCTCTGTTCTTTGGATTGCTTTAGAAGCCTCCAGGGGAGACTCTCAAGGAGAGGAAGAAACCCGAGTTCTCAGTGAGAGACTACTTAACTATGCTATTTGGATCCGGAGTTGGATAAAATTGCAGTTCAATCTGAAATTCTGCTGGGTTCCTGGTGATGATGTTTCAACTCAGCTCCTTGTTTAAAAAGAGTGATTCTCATTCCAGGTGACTCCTCCTTTGCCTGTCTTCCTCTTTCCTATTCCCTACATCACATAGATATTTTTGCTAATTTTCTACTATCCATCACACTATATCCCCCATGTCTTTTACCAGCTCTTACTTATCCTTATGCTATCTGTTTCCATTTTCTTTCTAGTTCTTTCTTTAAATTCAGTCTGAACTTGATGTAAACTCTCATCAGGGTATCTGAATATTTTGTCTTTTGTTTCCCCTGATGCTATTTACTGCATCTTTCCTTTCCTGACAATTCCTGTTCAAAGCTTCAGATGGCATTAGCTGTATCTGTTCTCTGGGGTGTAGGAGTGTTTTCTGCTTTACCTGTCTGTCCATATCCCAGCCACATTCTGATTTCCTGGTGGGACAAAGCCTGGATATACTTGATTCTCAGTGTGTCTCCACTCTGCCCCATGCCCCCTAATGTCCACAGGAATTAGACCAAGTTGCCTGGGCAAGAAGAAAACATCTCAGCCACAACTCTGCTCTGGACATTCATAGGGCATAGGACCAGAATCTATACCACAGTGTACATCTATCTATAGTGTAAACCAGGTTTTCCTAACTGTACCTGACAAATGTGGCAAAAACTCCACCTATTCAAATATCCATCTTCTTACAAGAACTTCAACCAGACATTGCATATGAGAAGTGCTGAGCACCTCTAAACCTAACATCAGATAATTGCTGAGCCAATCAATGAGATAAGATATAAAAGAAGGCCTCCACAACCAAAACTAGGTACAAAAAGGGAGTCTATAATCACATGGAAGGTCAGCATTAGATTAGGTACAGCACCAGGTCTCCTGTGCCCTCACCACAAACTATATGACATTTCTCTCTCCTCACTCCCTCCTCATCCCTCTCTCTATCCCCCCACCCCTCCAAGCCACTCCTCTCCTTTTATTTTAAGAGCTGACTCTGCCATTTCCCATCTATAAGGTGACATATGAAAACTTTCTTAGAAAACAGTCATAAAAAGAAGAAGAAAATGAAAAAGAAAGACCCAATGGAGAGCAGAAAATTACAGTGTCTGGGCCGTATTTACAATAATTATAATTATTATAAAGCACAATAGGGTGTAGAAACCCGTAATTCTCCTGGTGCTTTCTGATTTTTAGATCTATGTTTAGAAAGCACATGGCAGAGAAACAGTCAGAAAAGGAATGCCATGAAGTCACTTTCCTCTCTGTGTTGCAAAAGCATTGGGGGGAATATTTGTGTCTGCACAAACACGGGGACGAGAAGCTTCAGAAACAAGTCCATCATTTCCCATCGCAGAGTGACGTATCACCTGCAAAAGTGAAAAACGAAGCCCTCTTCTGACACCACAAGAAGAGGTCCTCCTTCTCTACCTTCATCCATGTTTCATTTTTATAGGACAAGACGTTTCTCCCACTTCTGATGCTTTGCTGACTCTTACCCAAATGTCAGACTTCACACCAGCAACTGTGACCCCCAGCCCACAGTAACACAATCTCAGACTTGTTCCCTTCTTTACATGAATGTATTGTGGTGGTAATCTGAAGATGTCCCAGTGGCACCTGAGGCAGTCTGACTAACATCTGCCTTGTGCGACTCCTTTCCTCATTCCTATCCCACAGGCAAAAGTACATAGGTCATGCAAGGGGTTTATTTTGCTCACCAGATATCGTAGCTAGAGAAAGAATCTTTGAAGAAGTGCTCTCACATGAAAGACAGAAGGTGGGAAGCCTTGCAATACTCCGTTGCTCCTGCACAAGGTTATCTACCCCACCATAAAGCTCTCTTCCCCGCACAGAGGAGCTTTCCCCATTTTGCAACAAATTCTATTTCTAATTTCTGCAGCTTCACTCTTAAATTCCATGCAATGTCTTCAAGAAAAGGGGCTGAGATCTTCAACTCTAGTTAGAGGTCTTTCATAAGGATAAAAGCTCATATTCCTACCTAATCCTGCATGGCTACCCACGTGGGAGCCAAACCAGTTCATTCTGATTTTCTCCCAGTCAGGGTGATAGTATGAGACTTGTGTCTCCTAAAAGAGAGAGGTCTCTCGGCACAGTTCAGTTACATTCACGGTAGTCTGTGTTGTTGGAGGTTATGTGCTTCAGCGTCCAGTACAAGCTGGATGAGTTTACCTCCACAGATCTTCCTTCTTTTTCCCACCTGGGCTCAGATTCTGACCACCATGCACTGACTCTCCAGCTCTGCTGTCCGCTCTTAGGCAGTGCATGTTCCAGCTGCTATGATATACACCAACATCTCCTGCAGAGCCACTTCACAGCCAGTAGCAAAAGAGGTGTTTGAAGTGCTATGGAAGTGCCCACAACCCTCTCAGAGCTACACCAAGAGCTTGGGACACCTTCTTAGGCTATTTGGGTGGAAGCAACCGCTGGACCATAACACAGCTACTGTGTCAATGGACACTGAGGACTTTCTAACCAGCAAGATGGATTAGAGGTATCTTCACTGGAAAAAAAGTTTATTTGAAAAAATCAGGCCTTTAATTGTCTTTATTAATACATGAATGGGTGATAACAGCACCTGAATGTGAAAACCCACAACAGATTGTAACCAGGAACCATACCTGAGTAACAGAGCAATGCTTAGTGACATCTGGGTAAATATGTAGGGAATCAACATAGATCAGCTGTGAAGGAAGAGATGGTCTGGGGTTTTGGACAGGAGTGAATACACCCTGCCCTCGAGCAGCAGTTCCCTTTGGGGCTATGTATAGGGGTCAGGCCTGTGCATTGCACCTGTATGTATGTATGTACATGTATTCTTGTGTTTGTATGTGTTTTTCTTTGAATGTTATACATTTTTCCCCAGATAAGGGTAACTGGGACTGCAGCACAAACATTCATAACCAGAAGAGAATAATCCTTGCAGTATTTATGCCTTTCTACAAAACCTCTCCCAAGCCTGTAGTACATGCCAAGCTCAGGCTCAGATAAAAAGTCATGAGATTACCTCAAAAGTGGGGTGCTTTACATGCCTTCCCCATGCCCTCTCCTCTGGTGCAGGCACAGTGAAGGAGGATGGAGAAGCACAGAAGCACTCAGAGGTCTTCTCCTCAACCTTTATTATTTCCTAAGGGGCAGGTGGACAGTTTGTATGGTGCCCTCGGCAACAAAGATGAGGTCTTTCCCTGAGAGGTAAGAAGGTTGCCAAACCAAAGAGGTTTTCCCCAAGGAGGACTGAGAGTCACACCTGGCCAGGTGTTCTTACTCTCTCATGAGACTGACTCCCACCACATGGCAAATTAGACAGCCTGAAGTAGGGAGAGAGGGTGATCAGATAGATGCACATATAAGTATCTCAGATATGCACCTGCCACTCAGCCAGCGCCAGGGAGACGCCAGGGAGAGAAGGAAATGTTTTCTTTCTCTGACATTTTTAGCATGGATAAGAGTTCAAGCAGAGCAGAGGAGCCCAGCGATAATGGCTTCTGTTGCCCTGAGCTAAGCTAGTTAATTGCATGGGACCGGCTCATCTAATCAGGGAGAAAGGTGAAACACCCCTTTGCTTGCCCCAGCTGACTTTCCTCAAGGAGTAAAGCCTGCGAGCAAAATGGTGGGTGATGCCCAACATCAGAAATAGCTGAATGGGGCAAAAAGTCCCACTAATGTAATCCTGCGGGCAATAACGTGTGAGAATGCATGCACTGAAATGGCTTGCAGACCAGGGTGAATCCAAAGCAAATAGCCATGGTCCTCCCAGCTCACTGGAAGGACATTGTTCCTAACTTACCTCCTCTCCCATTCATGCTTCAGGGCTCTGGGGAGCCACAAGCAGCTCCCAAATGGTTGTTGGCATCTAGAAGAAACTCTGTCTGCTGAAACAGCTGAAATAAGAATCTTTCTTCCACTCAGTGTCTCACAGTTCAGGGCCATTTTCTCTCACCCCTGCCCTTCTCCTCCTTTGCAAGACCTTGGCTTGCTGTCTAAAGAACTTGCAATCACCATAAGATATAAAGTGTTCTGCCAGGATGTATAACTAAAGATCTTGATGTACCCCAAATAATCATGGGTAGCAGAATAAAACAGCTCAGCGAGAAGGGCCATGGTCTTGGGCCAGCATGAAATCAGGGCTGAAAGTCCTTCCTGACCTGGAAGGATGAATCCCGCTGCATACAGAGAAGTGTAGGTAGTATGTCTGGTTTAATTTTACTTTGGAGCCATGCTCAAGGCAAAGTGGGTCTCAGAGGGGTGGTTCTAGTGCGCCTGTGTCCCCAAGGACAGAGTACAATGGGACTGGTGCCCTGCGTGGAGCCTGACTTGCAGTATTCTCTCTCCAGGGACCAATGCAGCGTCAGACAGTACATCCTCAGAGAAGTGGCCCTGGGCTTAGTGGTCGATGCCATGGTCTCTCTGGACCAGGGGAACTACCCTTAGGTACACGTGAATACGGTACCATGTCAGTCCTGTGGCTGCGCGTTTTTACCACTGGCATCAGCCACAACACCTGCCCACCCCTGGCTCCAGGACCCCTCATTCACCTGGCAGTCACCACCTATGGCAGACAGTGCCTCAGACCCTCTGTCTGCTCTTGGGGGTTGCTGGCTGGCCAGTGCTCACCTCCCCGTCCTCCCACCCATGTCCCCAACCAGGCCAGGTTTTCCCTGCCAAGCTACGGTCTGTGCCAGGAGAGGAAAGAGCCCTCCTGCAGCCCACGGGCAAAGCGAAGGGTGGGCTGGAGGGCACTTGGCCCTGGGATGGGTCCGCTACCACGCTGTGCCGGAGCTCCGCCATGGAGGCAACCTGTACCTGTGGCACCAGCACCACAAGACCTGGCTTCACGTCCTGCTGCTGCCACTCACCTCACACATGGCCCTGGGCAAGCCATTTTGCCACTTCCTTCTTTCTCTCTCCCTCTCTATCTGTCTTGTCTAATTAGGTAAAAGCTTTCCAGGGTAGAGATTGCCTCTCCCTGGGTAGTGACATGATGGGGCTGGGAGCACTCCTAGACACAATTAACACCCGAGCAGAGCTGGCCCACTGGATATGATGGTGTCAGCAGGAGCAGGCGTCCCTGACGCAAACTTTTATCTTGTCTCACTTAGTGGGCAGCAAAATCTCAGACCTTCTGTGGTTTGGTTGGAAAGCCAAGACTCCCCCCTGGAGATCCAGTTTCTAGTTGGAGCAGCTCCTTGGCCTCAACACACCAAGCAAAGTGTGGCTTTCACAGGAGCTGCGGGATTCATCTCTTCCCCAAAAAGCCTTGCGGGCTTGCCTCAACCACAGAGCAGAGAGGCTTTCTCAAGCTTTGGTCCTGCTAAAAGAAAGGCTTTGCCCGTTGGCTGAGGACAGCTGGAAGAGTCCTGGAGCTCAGGCTATCTCACAGGTAGAAGCACACAGGCAGAGGGGAGAGAGTGACCCTGGCATGGCTATTACAGGGGCTGCTCACCTGCGTCATGGTGGAGATAACATCAGCCTAGTGAAGACAGCCTCAGAGAAGCCTAATTGCTCCTGCAGGAGAAGGAAAACGTGGGCCCCGAGAGCGGCTCTGGCTCTCGGCTAATTGCCGGGCAGTTGTTCTGCCAGGATTGTGTATTTTGGAAAGGAGGCTGCTGAGGAGGGACTCTGTGGGCAGCCAGCACAGAGATGAGCTCCATTTAAGCACCATGAGGGATGGGTGGATGAAGCAGCACTGAGAGGAGGAGGCTCAGTTCTCTGTCTCCTGCTCCTCCCTGGGGAGGTGGTTGCAGGTTGGGGTGCTACACTGAGGACAGTGGTCACCATCTCGGAAATAAAGGGCAAGGGCTTTGCTAGGGGGACAAAGGAGAATAGAGAAGAGGAGTGTGATGGCTGCTAGGACTTTAAATGGGGCACTGCAAAAATCCAAAAGCACACAAGGTCTCCTTCAGTGCACCTTATTGGTGCATTGCTGTTTGCCAGTAGGTTTGTGAAGACATTAAGAAGAGACTATGATGAGAACCAGTGCAGCTACAGATATTGCTAACCTCAAATGCAATCACCACTGACAGCATTGCAGAACAGCAAATCCGAGGTGTGCGGACATACCAAACCCAGACTCGCCTCACTAAAAATCCACATGCTCGGGATGTTTCCGACATGGCTTATAAATAACACATTGGCCTTAAATATTCGGAAACCCACAGTTATGTCCTCTAGGATTCAGGCCAAGCAAAATAAGCGAACATTTTGAGACGATATAGGCCTATGCGTTTGAGAGCTGCATACTAAAAGTAGTAGTAGCAACAAATGTAGTGTTCTTTGTCGGCCCGGTGGACGTACAAGAAGTAAAGGATGTGTCAGGGAGCATCCCTGCTAAGAGTGAAAGCAGAACTGGCTTGAGCATATTGGTTCTAGGCATCTTCCCTTCCTCTCCTCCTGTGTGGAGTCTTCCTCTCCCCACTCTGAACAGCCCAACAGTTTGGCTTCTGACCCTGGCAAGAACCACAACAGGAGCCATCTACACTGTCCAGGACCCACACAGTCCTGCTTGCCCAAAACAGGGCACCAAGCTTTGTCGAGCTTTTGAGGAAGGAAGAACTCAAGCACTCTTCCCAGCAAGCCCTTGAGCTCATTCACAAAACGGGAGCCCAGATCCCCGCAAACCCACACGCTTACCAAAAGGAGCCTGGAAATGATCTGGGGGAGAGCACAGATGGAAATCGTTGTCATCAGGGAGGCCAAGAGCTTTGCAGGAAGCACAAAAGTATCAGATGTTTCAATGGATAAAAAAGAACATCCAGAGCTACACGAGACAGAATAAAAATGTAAGAGATCTAAGCCCTCTTGCTCCAGGATCCAAGCCAGCCCTGACTGACAGGGATTAAGACAAAACGACACATCTGAGCAGGTTGTTTTGTAACTACCTGCAGCCGCATTTCCTGCCCCTCTTCCCCAGTGTCTGGCACTGGCCCCATCCCGGACACAACTCTGAATTAGACCATTGGGAAACTGACAGGAGTGGACGGAGGCTCTGCAGAGGGGAGACAAGAAGACAAACTGAGAAACCTCATCTGTGGTAGAGCACACGCATCCCCCTCTTGCTCTCCCCCTTAACCCCACCTTCTCCCTCAATACTTCTGCCAAGGAAAGACCTTGCGTAAGAAAAGCCCTAATGACAGAACAGCTTGCTTTGGATGTTTAGGTAGGCAAGGGAGAAAAATAATTTTCAGACCATTTGTTCTGTCCAAAGAAGAGCAGTTTTTCCCAAACCCAGTTAACTCTATGCAATGGCAACAGTAAGCAACATGATATTAAACAATAATAAATCAAAGCTGACATCATTTGGAGCATGTCCGGACCCTCCCCTGTGGGAGTATCACTCTTCTGTGTGTCAACGGAGGGAAGAGAAAAGCAGAAAGAAACCTAATCCAAATCAGATAAAAGACAGTGGGCTTAGGATGATGTTTCTGAGAGAGAAGATACCTCCTAAAGACTTGCTGTGGGCACCATGATGTTGGGAAAGAGGGGCACATGGAGGAAGAATGTGGCAGGATGACCTGTCTCCTTTGCAGCAGATAATTGTCTAGAAGAGCAGCAAAGCCACCCACAGTGTAGAGGGCTTGGACCCCACTGCAGCACACAGAACACCCCTGGGAGCCCCTGCATTTGCAGAGAGATCTCTTCTTCCAAACTGCAAGAGTGCTGCCCACATTGGTCGCAGCCAGCAAGCCCAGGAACTCAGACACATATGAGGAGGAGCAAGGCAGAAAGGGAGCGCTCGCTGTGGCTCTGGACTGGAGGACATGGTGGAGTTTGAGAATAAACATAAGGTGCCAAAATAGCAGTGCAAAATCATGAGGAAGGCCCAGGGAGACATCCTAGAGTCAGCTTTAGAGTAGCTGGAGACTAATGTGAGAGTATGAGCAGCAGCAGACAGCCAAGTTTTGCTTAGGAGAGGTCTGTAACCCAGACATCTTGGTGACACAACATTACTGGTACCCATGAATTAAAACTGGGTTAACATTCAGATTAAAACCCAGGTTCATTAGGGTGAGTTTGCCAAACTGCGAGCCCACCTCTGGAATGCAATGCAGGCATACCCAAGGGATCACTGGATTTAGCTATATCTCCTTGTAAAATACTAATGGAGAAGTGGCTTAAGGAAGTTTTACTCCAAGGCCAGTCCTACAGCTGTACACTAAGCACTTCAGGATAAACCTACATTTTGGTGTTTTTAATGGGAGCAGAAAAATAAAGCCCAGTGATGTACCAGCAAGAGCCACGAGTGTCAGAGAGATGAGCTGCAGACCTGTTTTCTTCATACCCTAGGTCAGGGTATTTATACCTAGACACATAGAAGTCCCAACTCTCTCTAGTTTGGTGCTTTCTTCAACAGCATGTCCAATAAACCACCCAGCAAACAAGGGAAAACTGGCAGGTGGATGGTGTTCAGAGAGCACAGCTTCACCCTACACGCAGCACACAGGGGCAGTGCCATCCTCTGGCTACTTCAGCCTTCATAGGAGGCCACAGACATCAGGGAGGATGGCTCCGAAGAAACGGGAGTCCAAGACAGTGGTTGAAAAATGAGTTTTGGATCACCCCACCGACAATCCCACCAGACTGAAGGGAGCTATTGGGGGCTGGGCTGGCAGTGGCCATGGGGCAGGAGAGAGGGGCAGAGACAGAGCTGGGGGTCTGGGGCCAGGCTTGGGGGGAATTTAAAGAGGGGGTTAAATTGACAGGCTAAGGGATTATATCTGTTACTTTGTTCTCCCACCTGCTTTTCCTCTCATGCACTCCATTATAATGAGTGCTTCCAGTGATGCTGGAAGCTCTTTTAACCAAGGATGAATTCTGCAGAAATGCTCTGTAGCTCCAAGAACCGAGGATTGTGATCCATAGGGCTTCTCTCTCCGCTGCCATCGCTGCAGACACTGAGCTGTGCACATGAGAAAAGAGATGGTTCACAGCAAAGAGATGAAATAAGGTGCTTGAGCTTCTTCCTTTCAGTTTTAATGGGCCTCTCTCTAGGTGTGCCACTGCTAATGAGTGTTGAGTCATGCTGGCCAGAGCTTTCTCTTGCACAACCTCCCCCAGGTTGCTGTGTATCTGCCCCGTGATAGTGCTACACCTGATGACTAGAGCAAGCACCACTGCCAGCAGCAGGTTTTACGTAGTATTTGCTGAGCTTTACCAGAACGGGACCTGATTGTTTCACTTTGGCGGCTGTTTGCTCGGCCAGCTCACTGTTTGCTCGGCTGTTCCTCCCCCCCTTCTCCTCCCCTCCCCTCCCCAGCCACCCTTGCCACACTCACAGCCCCGAAGGGCGAAGCACCCCTGTGGGGCAGCCCAAGCCAGCCCAGTGTGTGTGTGTGTGTGTCCCCCAACATCACCCACATCCCACCCCGGCTCGCCAGCACCCACAGCTCCACTCCCTGCCCCTGAGCATGGGAGGACCCACCCACCCGCCACCTGGGCTTTGGCACTTCCAGGGCCAAAGGCTGAGGCTGCAGCTGAAAACGTCTCTTTCCCGGCTGCCCTGGACACTCTCCCACACAGATTCCCCCCTTGCGGCACCACAGCAGCCCCCTTTGGCCCCGCCTGGGCACAGACTGACCCCAGCAGAGAACACACCAGCTCGTTGCAGGGATGACTCACATCCCAGCCAGGTGGAAGCAGCCAGGAGTTTCAGTACGACATGACTGGCTCCCATACGGGCTTCCTTTTCCTTTTCCTTCCTATTTCTCTTCCAGGCTGTCAGCGGAGGTGTCGCACGCGGTGGGCAGGATCCAGGCGCCCCGTTCAGAGGCATCAATCCCATCAGGACTTTCCCGACGACCTCTGTGGACAGGGGAGCATGTCTCAAGCTGGTGCTTGAAACCTCTTACACCTGGACTGTGAGTCCAGAGACACTGTGTAAGTAGGCAGTGTTCCCTTGCTGATTCAGCTGAACGTACTGGCACATCACGGGGGAAAAACTGCAGTATTTTCACTGACTCACACGAGTCCAGAGATCCTGTTAGATCTATCCCAGGCAGTGAGAGTGGGTAGAGAGCCTGTCTCAGTGCCTCTCAGTGCCTTGGGACTGCAACGGGCAGGAGGGGAAATCCCTGGCAGGGAGGAACTTGGATCCGATCGAATACACCAGGGAGGGCAGAGACATTCCACCTTGCAGCAGGCGCAGGCTGCACGATGCAGCCCCTTACGCCATTTTGACTCGTCTCTCAATCTGGCCTTCAGTCTCTGAGTGGCTCTGCATGCCAGGGCACAGTGTCCCAGCATTAAAAATACCAAGGCTGACAGATAGTGTTTATTAATAGCACGAGTGGTGTTTATTGCTGAGCAACAGTCAGCAGCTCGGAGGTTACTGCTGGTACGAGCCAAGGTCTGAGAGTGTTGCCACATTGCTCCGTTCTCAGGGGAAAGAGGCACCATCTTTGGAGGCAGAAGCTGCGGGAATGGGGGGTGAGGTGGGTGCCCGGCTGCCTCAAGGACCTGCTGCACACAGGGGAGGGGGTTACAAGCAGAGAACATCCTGACATGAGGCACAGGACAGCCCCCATGGACTGGGGGACCCTGGATCCCCCGGGCAACCCGCTTAACACACAGCACAGCTTGGTCAAACAGGTGCAGGACAGATGCGCCAACGCAGATCATTCGTTTCCTTCCCATCATCCCCTATCCATGAAGGGTCCTGGTCCTCTGGGGTCTCACTCAGACCTACACATGACCCCCAAGTTATGCCCCTGCCCCTCACCTCTGCCCCATAGTCCCTGCCAGCCTCTGGGCACCACGCTGCTGTTTAGGGGGATGTTGGTTTTAACATCCCTTTTTCACAGAGGAGGAAATAAAGGTGCAGAGAGATGAAATAATCCACCAAGGGTGATCTTCTGCCTGTGTTCTAGAGATGACCATAGATCTGGCAACTACATCTTCATGAAGTGACTTAGAAGTGACCAAGTAGGGCACTGGGAGTTCTGCAGAGATCTACACATCTGACTTCTCTGAAGAGCTCTGAAACTCCCCTGCAAGAGGAGCAGGGGTTCAGAGACTGAAAAAATTTGAAACCTAATAAGCAGCTGTCATACCCCAGATTCACAGTCCACACTATTGAGATGGAGGCCAAATCCAGCTCTCAACAGACATTTCTTTCCAGTCCTTGATCTTATCCTGCCAGCAGACTTTTGTGTAATGCTTTGCACTCTCCAGGTTTCTCTCCTCCAAAGCTGTTCTTCCTAGCTTTCACCAGTTTATGGTTATAACACTACACCACTAGTATGCCACAAGCAACAGCCCACATTGCTCTTTTTCTCCTATTTTTTTCCCTTGTCTCTGTCATCACGTGCAACATGTGGGGGTCTCCTAGAGCATGTTACCCCTGCATTATTTCTTTATGTATTGCTGCAGGAACAGACAGTTGCAGCTGGGAAGCTACTCAATCCTACCCACACAGACTGTTGCATACCTGGAAATAACATTAAGTGACTGATGAGCACTTGTCTTAATCAAGGCGTGACTTTCCTTTGGAGCCACAGAGAGAGGAGCAAAGATGCAGAGGCAGGCTACAATGTAAGCAAAAGTCATGCTTTGCACAGCGTGCCAAACTTTGGCTCACCACTCGCTGCCCGCTATCGTGGCATCTCTGAGCACCTGACAGAGACTACCAATTAGTCCATCTCTAACTCCTCACCATTAATTCACTCACAGATCATCCCCCAGGGTAGCTCGATGCTGCTATCACCACACTACTGTTATCACCACTAACAGATAAGGAAACTGAGGCAGAGACCAGAGTAGTGATTGACACCACCTTAATTAGTAAGCAAGGCACACGGCTGGGAAGAGGAGTCCCAGACATGGCACAGCACCAAGGTACAGGATCTCCTGTACTGCACAACCCAGTATCTTTTAACCAGTTTCTTTTACACCAAGCCAAAACACGGGGTTTGGCAAGAAATCTTCCATAAAGGCTGCAGTTTTGGTTCATCTTGGCTAAACCATCCTACCCGAAACTGCCTTTGCTCTCTCTAGTAGCCTACAAGCAG
Organism: Gallinago undulata; assembly: GCA_026546715.1. Taxonomy (NCBI): domain Eukaryota; kingdom Metazoa; phylum Chordata; class Aves; order Charadriiformes; family Scolopacidae; genus Gallinago; species Gallinago undulata. The sequence goes on from JAOTQQ010000023.1 coordinate 33,438,593, forward strand.
GTTTCCTGTCATTACTCTGCCTTTCATTTTTACCTGCACCCCCTCAGCCTCAGACCAGTCACCCACTGTAAGCTAGCACCCTGGGTTCAAAGGATCCACTCTTTTCTAGTACAGGCTCAGTTTGCCTGGCCGCCTGGGCTGGGAAAGCCAAGGTCCTGGTTCAGAGGTACCCACAGACCGATTTTTGTCATTAACATGTTCCATACACCTATTGTCTGAACAAGAAAACAAGGAGCCTCTGGATGCATCAGAGTCTATGCATACAGGCAGGTCTGAACAGAGATGCTGAACAAGCGCACAGACCTCCTGTGCCCCCAGCCCAGTAAAAGCAAGGTACCTCCTCTCCTCCCTCAAGGACCCCAATATGGGTCAGGAAGCCGGGCTGTGGATGCTTAGTCTGGAATGGTCTGCAGGACACGATTTGGTGGTGTTCCCGTGATATTTCTCACAATAAGCTTAGGGAGGACAATGCAGTTGCTTTGTAAGACATGGTGATGCTGTGTCTTGTGACACAGCCTATTAGCAGATTGGCTAATGCTGGGTGTGCAGCTGCTTTCTGTCACGGGAAAGGCTGAAAGCAGCCAGAATATACCTGTGAATCCTGCCTCTAATTACTTAGAGCAAAAAACACTGTGCTCACGGTTTTCCCATACCCGAGTACCTTGCAGACACACGGAAAATAAGAGTCAATAAGCAGAACAAAAATCCCCTTTTATGCTTTACTAAAATCTTGCTCAGTAAACAGGATTATATTTGAAATAGGCTGTGGTAGAGATACAAGGGAAGAGGCAGATGCCCTCATTTCTTCTCATGAAGACAACTTGCTTAACAGCTGAATGGATTTTTATACCTCTGCTTAACCCCAGCTGCCTCTACACTGCCTATTTAAAATGTCTTTGCCTCTTTACAGGATCTGTCTGGCAGCCCTCCATCGCTGCCTAATTTTGCTGGGGCGGGATGCAAAACAGCCTGATGAGGGAACATAAAGTTTTTCCCTTAATTTCACCAAGGCCGAGATTTCCCCTTCTTGCTGAGGGTGGCTTGGTGGTCACAAGGATCCTGACAGTGAACTTCCTGTGAACTGATGGGAACAGCCCTTGTCCTGGAGCGAGGAGACAATATCCAAGGACTGTGGATGGGAAAATGAGGTAGTCAGCTAATAAAGAAAATTAACCCAGTGGACATGATTTGCCCGCATTTTCCAAAGCTGGAGTTCTTTTATAAGGCTTGCCATGGAAAGCTCTTAAGGATAACAACTAATCCCTGGATAAGGGTCAAAGTTCTTGCGGGGCATTAGAACTTGGCGATGTGATTAAAGAAAAAGTGAAAATGCTGTGCTCGGAGCAAAGCCTCCAATGAGGAAGCCGCGGGGTGCCAGTGCTCTGGTTGCTGATGAATGATCCCAGGACACCAAGGATGAGGAGCTAATGGGTTTGGCTCATAGTGCTCAGATGTCTGAGGAGTCTGAAAGGGATGTAAAGATATTTCAGAGTGAAGCAGCTCAACAGCCCTCTGAAATGGCCTCTGGATAGGTGCAAGGTGACGTTCCCTGGCACAGAACAGCCAAAACTTCACCTGTCCACCAACAGGCCTTGAAGGTTCCCCCTGGAAAAAAATATTTAGCAGTTACTGTGGATACCTCTGATTGGATGCCTGGATTTTGTGTGTATCTACAACCCAAAAGGCAAACAGGGCTCAAGTGACTTAAAACAGAGAGAGAAACAGTAAAAAATATCCTCAGCAAGACAAGGACATATACACAATCCTCTTCCAGGTTTAGGAAAGGTCTGAGATTGACAACACCAGAAGATGGGGAAGAGATTAAAAATAGGGTGGAACCTGGACGTAAAGGGATATGGCAAGAGCCTGGAGAGCAGAGTCTGAAGCGTGCTCAAGGAGACTCACTGGCAGGATTTAAAGCTAGACAGAAAAGTCATTGCTGGCAAATCACCCATCCAGCTGAACCCCACAGCATTTGAAAACTAATGCAATCTGGGAACATTTGCCTTCCAAGTTTTTGGAGTATACCTGGGTTGTGTTGGATTTTTTTTTTTCATGAGTAAGAAAGATGAAAGATTTTTTTGGCTTGACTTAAAGCAGGTAGTCTTGCCTACCACACGGCTCTTGTGCTGGTGTAAGTAGCATGAGATTCTCAGCATTGGCCACCCTGGGCCCTAGCTGCTGCTTCTTTGCTTTCATGGTCACCCCACAGAGAGGAGAGTCTCCAGGGAGCCCATAGCCATGGAGGCAGCCGTGCAGCATCTCATGACTGCCCTTTTTACATCAGGACTCTCCATGGCCCAGGAAGGCTGAGGGGCTGTTCAGGGAAGGCTCCCCAGCTGCTGGTGAAGCTGGCAGCTCAGGCACTCCTGCAAACCCTAACCACGACTTTTCCAGTACTCAAAGCAATGCACACCAGCGAAAGATGGGTCCATGGGAATGCAGGAGGTTTCATAACTGGGAGGGTTGCCTATGTCCAGGGCTGCCGGATAATCTCAAGCCTGCCCCACCCCACTCCTGAGACACAGACTATTTCTCCTCATCCTCCCACCTCACAGGGCATCCCTTACCTTCTGCTCTCATCAGCCTTGCACTGTCCCCCACCTCTTCCAGCCAGCAAAGCCCCTTCTGAGCTGTGCATTGCCATTTCCCTTCCCCTCCACCCTCGTACCCTCCATACGCTCCTGTCCCCTTCCCAAAGAGCAGATGGAAGGAGGTGCTATAGGTACCAAAATACCTGTTGAGTTTCTCTCTCAGATGATGGAGAGCAGCAAAGAAATATGATTGCAGCTGGGACTGGGTGGTGAGGGGATGATGACTTACCTGCTTTTTGGGGAAAGCACACAGAGATATCTAACAATTTCAGCAAGATAGGAAGCCTTCTACTAACTGGCAATAACATAATAAGCAGTGAATGGCACTTGATTGTCTGCCAAGGGTCCCGAAAGAGGAGGGTGGGATTCGTATTATGCATGGAGAAATCAGGGCATGGAGGGAAAGCAGGGTATCAGTGGCCTAGCTGGGAACTGAACCCAGCTCCCTCACTTCCCACACCTCTGCTCTGCTCTACAGACTAGGACCCGCTGACTCCCACAGTTCCTCTGGTTGCTCTAGGCAATTTCTATCATCTGATGCTGAGGGAGAAATGTTCATGACCAGATGTTTGAACACAGCTACGTGCAGGGCCGCACCTGCACCCACACTATGGGGCAGCATCACCACCACCCTGGCACTGGGAGCCACAGCACTCTCCTGACTCAACAGCATCAGGGAGAAGGTTCCCCATGAACTCCCGGAGCTGGCACCTCCAGCAGAAGTCATTGCGAGTTCCAATGCAAACTGAGAAATCCTCCAAAAGGATTTAGAGAGATTAGAAATGAGCAGGAAACAAAATGAGATTTAACTTGGGAAAAGATAAGCTAATGTATCTTGGGCAAAGCTGCTTTGCAGTGGGAGGGGACACCCTGGAAAGCAGACCTGCCAGAAAAGGTTGAGAAAAAGCAACCACAGAGAGATGCATTGAGAGAGGGACACAAGGGGATATGTTCAGAGCCAGCTGCCTATTTCCTCTTCTGTGATCCACCTTTAAGTGTGTTCAGCAGAAGAGACCTTTTGAGGGAAAAGCAGTATTATTGTTATATATGAAAGGTGTCTGGAGATGAGGAACAGAAATGATCAAGGGCAGAGATTGATGAGCTGATGCCAGAGGCCTTGAAGAACCATTTTATGTCAGTGGCCAAGAAATGTCCACAGAGGAGTGTGACAGGGCTCCACAAGCATCTGAGGGATCTACATCAGAGAAGAAGGGAACACGTCTACTGACATAGCTGCAAACTTAGAGCAACAGGGGGAAAATAAGGCAGAGAAAACAAAGGCTAAAGAGGAGGACAGGATCCAGGCAGTGCAACATGTTAGGCTGTGGGGTACGACCTTCACAAAGATAGATATGTTCAGAACAGCACCACATTTGCAAGTGGTTGACAAGACAACCTAAAACCAGAAATTGTTCCTCTTGGACTGTCTCTGAGTCCATGACTGGTCCCCACAATTCAGCAGGGGTGTGGATCACACTCAGTCCCACAAAGTGACTCATGAATGTCACAACCTCTTGCACTGTAAATCCAGCCACCCCAGTGGGGTACTGGTGCAGAGGGCAGTGCCACTCCCTGACTCATCAGCACCATCTCTGGCAGCTCAGCAGGTTCTCCTGGGTGCCATGTATTGACTGGGTCTACACTGCACATTCACAACATGGAGCTCTGGCAAGCCAATACTGCAAGCAAGAAATCGGCCCTAAGCCTTAAAACCAGCCTCAGATTAGTCACTGAACAACCCAAGATGAGCCTATGACTCATAATTTATTGTGCCTATGAAGACTGGAAACAATCAGGTCCAGTGCTGTTGACCTCCCCCATTCGACCACACTTCTAATGCTGAGGTAAATAAAAATAGATAGGAGTTGGCTCTTTATTCCCCAGGAGCAACAACACCTTAGAAGAAACATGATCTGCTCAGGAGTCCTCAGGAGGAGGAGGAGACCTCCTACATGTGAGGTCCTTGCAATGCAAAAGAAAAAGAAGGCACGAACATTCCAGCAAGCTGCCCGACATAAGGAAGGGGACTTGACAGAGGAACAAGCCAATTCAAACTGGAAAAAAAGACAGTGGAGGTTGCACATTGCTTTTTCAGAAGTTCATAGCACAGGTTATCTCCAGGGCTACCAGGTTCTCTGTGGGTGAGGACAGGAAGGCCAGGTAGTGAGGTGGCACCTTGGATGCCTTTGCAAAGCGTACACCGTGGCTCAGGTAGAAGTTATAGGCAAGACGAAGGAGAAGGGCTCTGGTCAGTTCAGGCAGGTCACATTTCTGGCCTTAAAATCTCTGAAGAGGTGAAGGAACTAGATTTTTTTGCTTAGGCTGATCATTGTAATCGTCTTGTGCCACCTCTCCCAAGTTGTCCACAGGGCTCCCCTTTTGCTTAGATAATGCTCCCATCGTACAGGGTTGCACACGAAAGGCCCAAGGGCTTGCATGAGACACACCCTTCCTTCACCACAGACCCATTCAACCAAGATTCGGAGGTATTGCCATCCACAGCCAAAGCTTCTCACCTCCCAGGCACCTCACAGGTTGGGAGCAAGATACTCTGATCTGCATCCCGGATTTTTTCAACCCAGATTACATGGGCCTCCCTGGGGAGTGCTCAGCAGGAATTGTCACTTGCCGGCAGTCCTGGCAGGGCGCTCAGCGGAGCCAGACGCCTTTCCCAACCCAGGTCCCACCATGTGACACGCTCCAAGAATGGAGCGTACTGACAGCTCCTAGAATAGCTGGCAAAGGAGGTGTTGAAGTAATCCCCAAACTGAACCCCTGCTGTGTTGGCATCAGGCTCGCAGCACAGACACCTTTCCCCACTGGGTGCAGTGGGCTTGGCTGATGGGCAGTGCTTGGAGGGCAGCAGAGGTACCTGGGTGCTAAAGGCATGCAGGAGCCTATGGCAGGAGGTTGCAGTGGGCAACCCTGATGACTAAGGACAATTAGTCCTTAGTCCTGACGTTTGGCCAATTCCAGATTAGGGAGGGATTTGGCTCTTTTTTTTTTTTTACCCCCCCCAATAAAAGTATCTGGGGCATCTGAAAGAGTGAGGTAAAAATAAAGAGCACGGAGCAGTAAGATTAGCCCTGTATCACAATATACAGACATAGCACAGAAGTGCAGTTATTTCCTAACACATCCCTCAGCCTGGATGTATAGAAGTGGCTCGGGCAGTGCATCAAAAGAAATCCCTGTGGGAAGGCCTTTTTGGCCTCAGGAGGCCAGGCTTGGGCAGGTAAATGGGTGGCATATGCCAACGAGCCCATTCTCCAAGTTTGACTGTAACCTTCTCACAGAGATGGCAAGCTGTACCTCTAGGAGATACCTTGGGATCCCCTCCCCGATGCATACAGACAGCAAACCACTAATATTTGAGGGGGTACTTGACCCTCATCCCTTCTGTGACGCACAGCCCCCAGGTGGTGCACAGCTCCCAGCTACTCCGACAGAAGGGAAAGGCTTCCTCAAAGCTGTGGTCAGGCGCTCTTCACATTCCTCTTGCACCCTCTTTCACTGCTGGTGCTGGAGAGATCAGCTCCCTGCTCTTATCCACAACTCACCACCTCCTACAAGACAGCGGGGGCTTGGCTGGAGGTCCAGGCACAAAAGCCTGGTACCTCTGGGATGGCCAGCAGCTCTCAGCAGCCCTGTTGTGCTGTGGAGTATCGGGTGCTGTGGGGCATGGTGGGGGCCAGCAGCTGCCTGTGGGGTGGCACAGTGCCACTGGGGCCACGATGGCCCAGCCCCAAACAGGGCACTGAGAGCAAACATGGCACTTACACAGACCTGAACTGCAGACCTTATGCTGGACCATTGGGATTAGCCTACAATTTCAAGCATCCCAGGCATTGAGAAGCTGCCTGCACACTCACCACGTGGCTCAGGATAAAAATACCCATCTCTCACTAACAGAATTCCCATGGATGGATGGTGGAGGACACGGCCTGTGGGATGGATTTCCTTTGGGCTTCCAAGGTCCTTCATGGGACCAAGCTGGAGGACAGAAGCTTTACAGGCACTTCTAACATAGGCTCTGCAGGTGTTTGGTGGAGCTCAAGCAGAGTCCAGCTGATTTACAGACCCAATCAGCAGCATAAGACAATAGCAACAAGGGGTTAACCATCTAGTGGGTGCCAAAGGGGAAAGACGGAAGGAGTTTCCAACCAAAAGCACCCTTTTCCCATTATAGTGGAGATTTCTGTCATGTCTGCCTGGGGCACCCTTTTCTCCCCCTTGAAACGCCTCAGCTCTCTGAATCCCACAGAATAATGAAGCAGGCACAAGGAAAGCACCACCCAGCTGCCTGAAGACAGCTTTTTAATTAGCCAGGCACCAAGACGTGGACGTGACCAGAAGCCTTCGAGGGGAAGTTCTCGTGTGCACGGTGAAAGGCTGCATGCCAAGATCAGAGTGCCAGCCTGCAAACCTGGCCTCGTTCCACGTGTACTTGCCTCACCTCAGGACAGGGCACATGTGAGCCAGGTGTGAGACACAGACACAGGCTGGGCAGGGTGAGGGGAAGCCATGCTCCTGCACCCCAGCACCTCCAGGAGCAGGGTCTTCACCCACACACAGCCTCCTCAGCAAAGCTGAGCTCCCCTCCAGCACCAACCTGCGATCGCTGTCCTCACGAGAGGTCACAGCCCAGCCATATCCACCCTGCAGGATAAAGGAAAAGAGCTGGACTGCTTCCAGGACACCAGGTACCTCATTCAGAGCTGGTTTGGGCAGGTTCTCGCTGCAGTGGTTTGAGGCAGTTGCCTCAGCTCAGCTGCAGCCACACGCAGCAGCCACAGCCACTGTCTCATGGAGTAGGTGGCTACCAGGTCACCTGGGTCTGCAGATGTCCTACTTCTCCTGAGCCCTCAGAGGTAGGAAGAGAGAAAGAGGGGGGTGAACCATGCTCTTCTCCTCCAGGAGCAGCCAGCCCAGCTTGCCATCAGCTGGTGGAGTTTGACCTGTTGCAACTGACAGTAGGGACCCACTCCCTCATCCAGCCTGGGTTTTGCATCATGCATTGCATCATGTTGCAATTTCACATCCAGAGACGTCTCTGCAGCTCAGCCCAAGGGAACAACACTGACCTGATGGTTTCAATCTTTTCTATTTGATGGCTTGCAAACATTTCCCAGGTCACATAGAGACAATGCTGGTCTGCTGAAGATAGGCTTGCTGTCTTTGTCACCTTGTACAGCCATCTGCGAAGCAGCCCATAGATCCATCATCACAAACCAAAAGCCAGTGATGATTCCCTTGTGTAAGGGGAGCAGCTTCTTGGGTTCCTCACGCAGCAGCACCCACAGGCAGCCCCTGTTCAACTCACTGCACCACTGCACTCCACAAGATGTCACTGAACAAGACAAGCCAGAGCCTCCTCAAATATTCCTCTTTCTTCCACTCTGCCCTCTGCAGAGGCTGTGACTGCAGATCCAGCAGATCAACCTGTTGAGCTACCCAAGTCCACCCTAAATAAAAGCCAGTTCCGTTACCTTCACAAGAGCAGGACCCTGGCAGCCGTGAACTCAGTGGTCTGTATTAACCTGGGTGAGTCACCTCCCAGACATCCAGGTACATCCTATACGCTCCTTTCCAGCATGGCCAGGTGACTGCCATGTGATACACTGCCCTCCATGGCTGATGAAGAAAGGATAGCGCTTCCAAAGAGCTTTTTTGATCCCAAAGATCCCAAAGCACATCACAAAAGATGCAACAGTAGCAAAATCCCTCAAGTGATGAGCACAGTCAGAGCTGAAGTTCTTTGTTCCAGATTGGCCAGGGGAGGTCTTGCTGAGCCATCACTGGCAGTGGGTTACATATACACTACTTCAGCTGCAAACACCCAGTTCAGTACCAGTGAAGGGCAGGCTCAGAGCTTAACTTTCGTCTTGGATTGTAAGCTCCACCAGGACCACATCCACTCGTGCCTGTAGAGTGCCCAGCACATGGGGCTTGGCTCCTAACAAGACAAAGGCAGGGTTGAGGCCATCGCCGCACTCCTTGGCATCAGGGGCTGGGAAGGAACCCAGGAGTCCTGCCCCCTCCTTCCTGACCCTCTTCTCACTGAGCAGGGAACTCAGGCTGAGCTCCACACAGCTCCAAGTATTTGGTGCCTACCTCCCATTCATTTCAACGGGCTTTAGGTACCTAGATGCTTCTGGAGGCTCTGGGTGCAAATCCAAGACTCCGACTGGCAGGTTGCTGGTGCCCTGTAGCCTCCAGAGGCAATGGTGGAGGGTCTGTTACACAATAGAAGAAAACCAGGATGCAAGGCAGAAGGAGAAGGCAAAGGAAATCAAGGTCAGAATTAAATTCTTTAATACAAAAAAAGGTTTGTTTCTCGTCGTCGTCGTTGGTTTTTTTAAGATATATCTGTAATTTCTTTGTTTAAAAATAAATATGTACTAAGGAATATCTTGAAAAAATTCACTAGACACAATATGTAGTGTTAATATCTTTTTTCCCCGCAATTATTACAGATAAACAGTAGCACCAATAAATAAAATGATAACAAATATTAAAATTAAAAAGGAGAGAGATTCAAGATGTAGAATTTTCTATTTTTCCTGTTTCTTCTTTTTACATATATAAAAAAATCGCAGCGTCTATTTAATCCGAATCACACATATACATAAACATATATATATATATACAAACACATAGCCAAATATATATATAGTATGTAGATGTATATCTAACCCTTGTCTCAATAGGAATGTGTAGGGGTAGGTGTTAGAGAAATTAATTAAATAACTGCCCATAACATGCTACTGACTCTGCCAACAATTGGGGAGAGATGGGACGGGACAACAGGAAGGTTAAATTTATACACAACCAGTACAAATAAAAAAAAAAGGAGGTACGGCTTATAAATAGTTGAAATTAAATATTAACAAAGAATACTGAAAAATCCCTACTCTTTAATTAAATTATCTGTTTAATTTCTAATTTAAAAAGGGATATTAAATAAGTATATAAAACACTTTCTCTTCCCTCCCCCCCATCGGAAGCCTCTGTCTTGCGCACGATGCAGCATGAGTATTATACATTGCAGATGCAAGCACCCACCCGTGTGTTTTTTCTCCTTCTGAAAGCCATCAGTCAGATGGGGAGTTCCTAGTGGTTAGTAGTCGCTTGTTGTGAGTCTGTTTTTAGACTGTCTTGTCTTTTTGGAAGCTTTCCGTGTTGTACACTATCAGGCGTTGAAAATTCAATCGCAGATGATGTTTGGCAGCATTCTGACACAGACTGAGTACCTTTTTGATTATTATTATTATTATTATTATTAATGTTTTTAATCACAGAACTAGATTATATATATCCACATAGATGTACAAACACGCTTTCAGGGGGGTGTGTGTGTGCGCGCATGTGTAAGGTGGGTTTCACATACACCACAGGGTATATTGCAGATACACACATAGCCAAGATTCTCAGACACAGCTTAGGGATTCCAGCTGCCTTCACATTTGATTCCCCAGCCCAAGACGTAGAAAAGGGGCCTGATATTTACAGTACGTCATTAAAAAAAAAAAATCTTGACATTCTTAAGGGTCATTCACACTGGGCACACAAACCGAAGGCAGCAAAAGTTGCTTTTTTCCCCCCTTCAATCTTGGCATACATATATATTATTTTTTTATATATATATATGTATAAAAATAAATATATATATATAAAAAAGAGAGAAAATCACAAACATACATACACACAGACAGAAAAGCACACATTCACATACACACACACACACCCCTACTGTGTATATACTTTTGATTAATATCCCTTTCCAGAAATGTTCCGTAAGCATCTTGGATGCTCTTGAGTGGCAGCTCTGTGCATGAAGAAAGCAGACAGTGCTGAACAACTGTGTGGCTAGGCACCGGTCCCCATTCTTGCTTCAGCACACTGTAGGCCTTGTGTCCTTTTGCAGCCACCAAGGGCGGGAAATCTAGACTCCTGTGATACTTCCTTGAATGGAAAGTTAGTGCGCATCAGCTGCCCACCATCCTTAAGAGAAGCCAGCATGTCTCTCTGGCAAAGTTTCTATAGCGAATAAAGTCAACGCAAAATGTACACTGACATCCCATGTCCCAGCAAGGCAGGCAGGTTATGAGCCGAGTAAGGGCGAAGGTTGGGGGAAGAGAGGGGAGGACTCCTTGATCACGCAGACGGCCATTTCCTTGGCCTTTGACCCATCGCACCCTAGGATGCCGCTCTTTGGAACTCCCTGCCCATCCTCTCCATCACTTCTCCTCCCTGTCCCAGGCAAGGAGAAGGTGGTTTGTGGTACAGCACACTCTACAGAGAAACAGCGGAGGCCGCACAAGTCAGTTAAGAGTTAAGAAGTTTACACCCAGCGCTTCTACTCAAGTCCAGTCTTAGCTTGTTTCTTATGCCCCAAGTAGCCCGCTTGTGTCCACAGCAGTCGAGTATTATCCAGTGAAGACACCAATAACATTAGCAATGTTAAAAAAAATAATCAGTATATATATATAATATATATATGTGTGTGTGGTTAAGATATACATATATGTATATATAGATGTGGTTAAAATATATATACATATATATATATGTATATGTATATGCATGTATACACACATATATATGTATGCATGAGAAAACCCATCAAATACACCCCTATAGTCTTCCTGGCTCCGTTATTTAGCAGCATGAAAAGAAAAATAAAATAAAATAGTTCAAAACCCAAAGGTGAATTCTGTGCGGCGGGTGCCTTGGGGAATGTTCCTTCCGGAGTCCATCGTCCGTACTGAAAGTGCTGTGCTCTACCGATCCTTCATTTTTAGGGTTCATTTGGATTAGTGTTTTGTTTTGTTTTGTTTTCTGTCCAGGCGAGAAATCAGGCTCCAGAAACAGGGCTGTTCCCCCTTCTTTTCTGCTGCTCACCGTCTCGGTTTTTCACATCTGTCAGAGAGGAGAGGGAAGGAAAAAAAAGAGAGGGGTTAATGTTTGTGATGGGGGTGCAAGTAGGACAGAGAAGGGAAGGGAAGGAAGGGAGGTGGCTAATGTGTTTAAGAGCACATGGTGTTAAGACATGGCATGACGTCACTGGTGGGGTGAAGTGCTGTGCAGATGGGGCAAAACAGCTGAGAATCCCAACCCATGAATGGGTCGACAAATACTATTCCCCCAGGCTCAACTAGACAGGGCAGGGTAGGAGGGATACTGGTACAGGGGTAAATTTAGGAGCAGGATCAGAGGCTTCCTCACAGATGAGCTCAGTGTCTTGTTTGCATCCTCTCACACCATGCACACATAGACACACACAAACACACAACACAAGGCTAAGCAAAGCATGCAGACACGCTCCCTCAGCTCCCCACCTAGCCTCCTGTTTGAGCAGGAAGCAGGACAGGCAACAGGGCCTCATGCAGGCAAGAAGGTAAAATGAAAGTGTCTCTCATTCCACTAGCTGCCATGAGCAGGGGTTAGCACCAGAGAACAGCAGCAGCAGCCTGAAGGAGCACCAGGAGAAATGAGAATTTACTCTCCCCTGTAGGGACAAATTCTAATTCTACAAGAAAGAGCATGAGGGACTTCAACTTAACCAGCTTTTTATCTGGAAACAGATAAGCTACCCGCTCTTATGACTCCTTCCTATCTTTCTGGCCAACACACCAGCTCTGGAAACCTCCTTTAGTGCCAATTATCCCACCACAAAGAGGGACTAGTAACAGAAACTAGTAAACCCCTTCTGCCATCATGGCTTCTTTGGGGCATTTTTTGTTTCTTCTTTGTGACTATTTCTTACCCTTCAAATTCTGTAGGGTAATTTCCCATTATTCTGGGGTGTGGGAAGAGGAGCAGAGAGGAAAATGAAAATTAGGTCTAGTCTCACACTCTAAGGGTTATGCTCACTGGGAGAAGTTTGACTCCAGAAGCTGCTCTCTTCTGGCCCCTCCCTCCATCAATTACTTTCCCACTGAAATCACAGCACCCCAGAAAATTCCTCTTTATACAGAGCAGTTTCCACTACACTGGCAGTGCCAACATCTCTCTGGCTTGGGCACAAAGCATTTTCACACCTAAAGGAAGCACTTGCTACTTGTTGTAGCAACCTTAGTCACCTAGCCAATTCCAGGCAGGCAAATGGATGTCCCCTCTTTCAGGATGTAACCACAGAGGACCCTGGATCTCTCTCCTTTAATTCTTCCCCATCCAGGCACTGCCACTGCAATACTCTCTTGACAGGAGGAACCTCCTACATCTCTGTAAAAGGGGCCTGAGTTCAGAGTCACAACCAAACGCTCATCATCAACCCCATTTCTATATCTCTCTCTGGATAGGCAGGATGATCCCACACCAGAGATGCGCATGAAGCTAGGGCAAGTCAAGAGACCCCACTTGAGTTCACCAAAGTGCTCAGGTGAGAATCAGGAATCAGTTTCTGCACGTCTATGCCATAGATGGTGCGTGACAGAAAGCATTCAGATGACATATGCACAGCATGGATCTCTGAACAAACAGTAACCACACAGTATCTTTGCACCTCACACCTGAAATACAGACCTCTGCCTGCCTTCAGCTAGAGACAAGACTTAATCCTGCTGTATCCCGTGTCACAGCCCCAAGTGTAGCCCCTCAAAGCACAGCTCTGGCCAAGACTTGGAGAGGAAACTGTGAACACAGTGCAAGAGGACAGGGTGCTCTCCCTGGCTTTTAAGAACAAAGAGGCAAAGGAGGATGTGGGGACAGCCTTGCGCCTTGGCCTGGCTTTCCTCACTCTGCACACAGCAGAGCATCCACAAGCCGAATAAAAAGGACTTGGAAGACAGGGGTGGTCAAATCCTAGTCAGCGAAGATTTGTCTTTGTCCAACAGTACGCTGACAGTTGCATACAGATAATGTACAGAGGGTTACAGACACTCCCCATGGCTACCTCAGCAACATGAACTCTGTTATCTTTTTTTATGGGGAAGGGTACCATAGATACAAATGCCCTGTCTCTGGGAGCCATCCCTGTCCAAGTCCTGACAGCACATCTGCAACACTCAGCCACCCTTTGACACAGGGAAACTCTGTCCTCCTCTCAGTTAGTCCCTCTGCCCTCTGGCCCACGTAGGACAGAGAAAAGAAGTAATCATACAGCACTGGTGCCAGAAGTCAGCAGGAAGCAAGCTCCCCCCTCTTTCTCTTTCTCTCTTTCTCTTTGTGTGTTTCTCTTTCATCCTTCAGGACACAAACCTGCAAGTGCGCTCGTTTAACTCAAGCTGCCTCGACTTGCAACGTGAGTCTGTGAATTTGCAGGAACATTTACAGGTCTGGGGATCTTGTACAAACAAGTGCTTTCTCCTCTCTGAGCAAGGCTCACAGTGACTGCAAAAAGGCAAAAGGAAAGATGTCTAAGCTACAGCGCTTCAGCAGAAAGAAAATACACATGCAACACCCTAAACATCAAAGCAATCCCTTTACCCCCTCCCGCAGCCCCCATGCTGCCCACTGGAGCGTCACGGGCTGATGGATTTTCCAGCAGCACCCCGGCAGCCCCAGGACAGCACCCCCTTGCATTAGCGTAAAAGAGAAAGAAAACAGGCTCTCTGCACAGTAGTCACAAATGCTGCATTGGATCCATCGGCACAGGCCAGAGGGACGAACAAGGGGAGAGCAAGGATGGGAAGGTGAGAGGTCCCAACCAGCTATTGACGTATCAATGAAAGGAGTTCTCTGAAGTGGGCTATTCGAGTAGAAAGAGGCCAGCGGCTAAATGAGTTAAATACATAGGGTCTTGCCTCCCCTGGAAAGCAGCTGGGCTCCAGCATCACGTGCTTACCCCTGCAACCAGCACTGCCCTCCTTTCTGTAAGCCCCATCCCAACCTTGCCACTTAGGACTCCTCACGGAGGGGCCGTGAATTTACAACGCAGAATTTTGTGAACCACCGTAAGAGAGGCAGAGCGAAAGAGACAGAGAGAGAAGCCACCAAATCCAGCAGAGAAAGAAAGGAAAAAAGAAAGAGCACCCACCCACCCAGCTCCCACCCCCTGAGTTCCCCACCGTCCCCTCTTCGGCTTCCCACCGTCCCACCTCTCCTCTCCGCCTGTGACTCCACCAGAAACGCACGCACACGCACGCGTGCACGCACGCACACACACACACACATGCATGGCAGATGCCAGCCTGCCTGTCGCCAGTCATCGTAGCAGTGAGGGCACAAGACGAGTGGGAAAAAAGCAGATGACAGAACTGCAACCAGAAGGCATGGAAAAGAGGTGCAGGGTGCTCGCCCACCCACCCGCGCTTTTATGCCTTGGGAAAATGGTCGCCACTGATGATTAAAGAGCCAAGCAAGCTAAAGCCACCTTCCCTGAGATACCCTTAGTGCCAGAGCGTTGCCACCACCAGTGCTGCCCCTGCAGGATATGCAGCCCACCAGTGACTGTGAGGGGAGGGTGAGATTTGAGTGAGCAGCAAGCAGGCGGATTGGTTTGGGGAGAGGGAGGGAAGAGAGTCTACAAGCAGAGGACACAAACGTACAAGCTGGGTGGTTTGTACCGGCCTTTCTTGCGCTTTCTCTTTTGACCCTTCCCCTTTCCTCGCTTTGATTTTCTGGAAGAAAAACAACAAAAAAAAAAACAAACAGAGAGAGAGAGAGAAGGAAAGAAAGGGAAAGATAGAGAGAAAACGGAAGAAAATGCAAGGAAAAAAAGAAAAAAAGATACAGCCATGTGCCTTGCTGGGAGGGGGGAAGCACATGAGGCAGGACTGGAGGGCAAGTCCCAGGGCCGAAGCACAGATCTCCACCTCACACACACATTCTCCGGCCCTCCTGCACTCCTGCCAGCACCGCAACCAGCCTGCCCACAGCCAAGCCAACGCCAGGGGAGTGATTCCACGGGGACCACCTCCATCAGGGCTGCTGCCAGCAGAGGCGGATCTGCTGGAGCCTCAGAGGGGCAGTAGGAGAGGGACAAGGGTGAGGGGGAAGGAACAGAAAGCTTTGTGAAAGCATCACCCAACCGCAGTGAGTGCAGACAACCGTTCCAGGTGACAAGCACAGGCGCACACTGACTGACAAGAGGCAACCTGAACGGAGGGACTCTCCCCAGGGAAAAGGAAACCACTCTGACCTGAAGCACTGCCCAGCCCCGGGCCTAGAAGGGGAAAGCCAAGCTCCAACAGCTTCGCTGCAGGACAAACGGTGCAAAGGGGTTAGACCTGGTCTACATGGCAGTGCTGTGTGGGAGAGGGCTATCTAGCCCAAAAGGTCCGCTCACTACCCCGCCTCCTGCCTGTGGTTTGGAGGACACCAGGAGAGCTCCCTGCGAACATCCTCTCAGGCAGCCTCCCTCCTGAGTACTGGAGGGGAAGGAGGGAGGCCTGACCTAGTTATGACAGCCAGGAGATAACCAGCAAGCAGCTTTTGGATCTTCTCTCTTTTCCCTCCCTCCCTCACCTCCCCTCCCCTTCCACCTGGATCTGCCAGACAGACAAGTGGACAGAGCCAAGGCACTGACTCTCTTCTGAAAAATTCACCAGTTGCTCCTGACTCTTGGCCAGGAGCTGGGACAGGCAGGGGACAGGACGTGCAGGCCTGGACACTAACCATGGATCCTTACAGGCCAGCGAGAGCACAGGGAGGGAGGGAGGCTGAAGCCTGAGATGCTCCTTGAGCCACGGTAGCACAGGACCAAGGGAGAGACATGCAAGGAGAAGGCCCTAGGCAAAGCACCAGGGCTTGTCAGGCAAGTGAGCCCCAGCACTGTGGCAGTTCAGCAAAGGCTCCCTCCTTCCCTGGCGCAGCCCACCTCGGGAGGGAGCTGTCGAGAGGACATGGGGGGACAGAAGGGAAAGCATCATAGGTGTTTCTTAGGCCCTGTTCAAGTCGTCTCACTGGAATGAGTGTCAGAGCATCAGCTCGCTCCCAGCCTTTGCCCTACATGTCAGGAGTCACAGGGAGGCGGTGAGGGGAGGAAAATCGACCTGAAGGGAGGAGAGGGGCACCAATATAACAGGACTTTCAATCCAGCACAAATCAAAGCACACCAATCTCTCCCATCCCTTCCCTTCCTTCCCCGGGGAGTGCAGAACCAGCAAAAAGCAGGCAAGGTGCTGTTAGAAGAGAAAAGAGAATGCAACACAGCCCGAGCTGGCTGCTTCACCCACACCCCATCCTCACTGCAGTTCACACAGACCCAGCTCTTGCACACCTTTAGACCACAGAGCCACGCAGACCAACCATCCCCGGCACGGCCCTGTGCAGAGAGGAGTGTTGGCTGCACACAGCCCGATGCAGCCAGGAGCAGATTTCCAGGGGAAGGAGGAGAGGCTGGAAGGCAGCTAGAAATATACAACCACCAGGAGAGGGGTGAAAGAAATTCTCTCACTCGCTCGCTTGCTCTCTCTGTTGCAGCCTCATCTCCCAGTATTCACCACATTCCTCTCCAACTCCGCACCTCTAAATGGCAGAGTCGCTATCCCAGCCATGTGCAGTCCAGCTGACCCTCTCGCCCAGAGAGGTCACTCTTTTTTTTCAATGTTATTCCACGTTTTGTAACGTCCCTGCAATTACTGCAGGACTAGAGCTTATTTCTCTACTTTCCATAACCCTTTTAGTTTGGGGAGGAAGGAAAGGGAAGGTTGTGCCGTAACATCCTTCAGGTCACCAGAGCAAATCCATCAGATTGAAAAAAAAAACACTCTCATGAAAGCCTCCACCAAGAGCTGGTTAGGACATCCACCTCCCTTTACACCCTTCCAGGCCCCCACCCAACCAAAATCAGCGTCACATCCTGCATGGCATCAGTCCTGCCTTCACCAGGCCTCTATTGCCACCTCTCCCTGTAGCCAGCAGAGTTCCTACCCAGGCTGCTGTGAAAGAAGCCAGCAAGTACTCACTCAAGCAGCAAGAAAAAAAAATATTAATAAAGAAAGGCAGCAATTTGCAGTAACCAGAAACACCCCAGGAAAAGGGAAGGGAGAATGGGGGCTGCACCTTGAATCCATTCTGGTAGGACACACACGACGGGACTTCCCTGACTCGGGATAAAGCATTAGGAATGACTGCCATGGCCGTGGGTCATGCAAGCTCCAGGTCTGGGGTATGAACGAAGGACCATCAGATCTGGGTTTCTGTGCCCACCTGGAACGGATTCAGAGTGTCGCCCCATGCACTACCATATGCCATTTCCAAAAACACCTTCTCAAAGTGAGTATCTCCAACCAAAGAAAAGGGCAAGGGGCAGTGGGGAGAGGAAACACCAACCAACCACCAAAAGAGAAAGGAAGAAAGGCCTGTCACTTACTTTTCTTGTTTGTTTTTGACATCTTTCTTTGGTCTGTGGGGGAAGAGAGAACAAAGGCCTCATTAGAAGGGAGCTTACCGTATATGCTTCCAGTATTATCCCAAGTTCCCATCAAGTCCACGGAAGGACATGTACAGCTGGCATTGCAAGATGCCCATGGTACAGGTTAAGTGGTCCTTCTCAAAGTGTTTGCTCTCCTGTTGCACCTCACTGGCAGCCAGTGCCAGAAGACCCCAGATTGCAGGCTAGCATTGTCCACCTCTGATATCTAGAGATAGAGGAGCCGCGCCAGCAACAGACTTCTTTTCCCAGGCTCAGCCATCCCACCGCAAACTGACTGAGGAGACCACAGAAGCCTCTGGACAACAGTCCCAACCCAATGGCAGAAAAAAGGAAAGGCTCAGAATAAGTTTATTGCAAGAGCAACCAATTCTGCTCCATTCTCACCTGCAGTCACATTTACTGTGCTGTAAGAAGCTCATGTGCGCTATGTGCTGACTCTGATGGGGTTTAATTCTCATGATCTGTAATGAAAGAAACAGAGAGGGTCACTGCCCATTAACTATTTATACTCACAGCTCCAAATCAGCCCGCTGCATGGCAAAGCACTTGCACCTCAGGTGCTCTTGGGAAGAGCATGGCAGAGTTTGAGCTGGCTTTGAGGCCCCGTTCTCCCAGTCAGGGAAGGCCTTTGATCACAAGCAAGCAGTAACACCAGGCTCGTGCCAAAGCTCTGTTTGCTCATGCATGCAAAGTGCCAGCACTGGTGGACTGCCTTGAAGACAGGCATGGGAGAGGGCATAACACCATAGCAAGGTTCTCACTGAGCCGTCCCTGGTCAATGTTAGAGAGACAGTAACGGAGCATCCAGCCTGCTCTCATGTAGAAGCGTGCTTCAGTCTTATGCAAAGTCCCAAACCAAAATTCCATATCCAACTCCTTTTTCCTAAGCCACCATTCCTTCCCAGCTGACATCTCACTTTCTCAGTGACTCGACACACAAAGGAAACCTGGTGATCTATGCTTAAAACAGTCCTGCAGAGCCAGACATTGCCCAGCCCCCAAAGCCGAGTGCCTCCATGGAAGTTATATTAGAAGCTATGTATGTATTGTTACAGTCTCTCAACCCAGAACTTGGCTGGACCATTAGCTCTAGCATTTGCACCAGAGATCTGCTTCAGTATTTCTGACCCTTTACAGGCAAGCAGGCATACCAGCCAAAAACTGTAATTCAGCAAGGAACAGTAGGAAGAAAACTATCCCTAGCTACACCATGTTAGTACGTTCTGGACCAGGCTGGAGCCTGCAAGCAGAAAAGCAGTATGGGGAACCACAGAAGGGCACACACAGGTTCTCTGCCAGAGCTCAAATACAGCTCAAATAATAAACAGCTTGCTGGTTAATCACTTAGTCCTGTGTGTCTCTCACCTATATCAAAAAATGATGGCAATATTTACAGTGGCCATTCAAGAGTCTGAGGGACAAAAGCAGGTGAAGGAGCTACATATTAAGGGTAATGGGCACCAGCACCATTGTGGACACAAGCTTGGATCCAGGCTGGCAAAAAAAGGCAGTGACAAAGCCCTCTAAAGCAGAGTTTGCATCTTCCCCATGTGCCCGGCCTTTGCTATCACAGCCATCTCTGCCCCTTCCAAAGAATGAATTCAGCAGCCTCCCAACAAAGAAGGATGCCCAGAGGCAGAAAGCCTTTTCCACTTGACACTGAAACAGTGTGCTTCTTAGAGCCCCTTTCCACCCCTGCTGTGCCAATGTAGCTAATGACCCAAATCCCCCTGCTCTGTTGGTAAAGGCTGACCTCACATGCCCTCCAGGAGGGAGTACTGACAGGCTTTCCCCTTTTGCACTACTCAGCTGCCTTCAGAGCAACAGCTGTGTGGACCAAATGCAGACCTAAAGTGCAGCAAGGGCCCAAAGAGTATCTTCTTTAGGGCCTCAGAATCTTCTTTAAGGCATCAGAAATGCTCCTTCGCATTCTCCAAACATCACATGCTCCTTTGCATGTTCCTAGTTACTGCATTTGGGCACTAGCAAGGCTACAGCCAAAAACCAGATTCTCCTCTTAGCCTTTAACAGAGATAAGCAACTCATCTTTTTACCCTGCATGGTGTAATGCTGGGCACAATGGTCAGGAAAGAGGTGAGCCCTCCTGATCCAACACTCTCCAATTCCCTGAAGTAAGCTGCCCTCCTCTGAATTAGCTGGGAGCTGGCACTTGGGGTGGCTGTGACAGCTGACTTGCTTCCTCCACCCAAACACACCAGCTTGCAAGCTGAGCCCTCACCTCCATCGTGACGTTGTACACATCCACGGGGACACATTCTAGGCCCTCATCGCCGCAGCAACCCGCACATCTCATCAGAGGCACACAGGATGGCTTGAATATGTACTCCACCTCATCAGGGTACTCCTGGAAAATGTCCACCAGGGTCTCAATTGTCCTGCAGAAGCTGCGCTCGTAGACTTCCAGGAATTTGATAACTAAAAGGAGGAATGGAGGGAATAAGTTAATGCAAACTTAGCTCAAGAACATCTAGTGCTTTGCCCCTTAAAATGAGACAGACAGTTGCAACATGTCAACCCTATGCTCCTCACTAGCAGTCTTGCAGGCCTAAGTCCTTTGTCTCTGCCCTACACACACACAAAATCAAGTGGGGCAGAGAAAGAGTCAATCTCTTCCTACTACTGTTTCAGGGCAGAGGCAAGATAGAGGAGACACTCACTGTTTGCCTCCCTGGCACCATGAGGTGTCCCTCAAGTGCCTGCTCCCCAGACTCCTTCCCCACTATCTGCCATACTCTCGGATATGCTGCCACTAAGCATATTAGCTCAGCCAAAAAGCACCTGAGGCTGCTGCAGATGATGCTTCACTCTCGATTAAGGCCCTTCACCAGTTTGTCTTTTACCCCTTTCAAAACAGCCAGTACAGGCCCCAGTGGGCTTTAGAAGGCAAGGGGTTAAGCCAGAATCATCCTTTCTACACTCAGAGGGACTTCTGAGAACAAGCAGAGGGTTCAGAACCATCCATCTTTGCTGTTCCCATCAGCTACCTCTTTTGCCCACACAGAACATCCATCTCAACAGGTCACCTCAGAACCACAACAGCACCTCACAGCCTCCATGTCTCCATGCTGACCACCTTTCCAGCCCAAGGAATCAAGCCACTGACTGAAAGACTCAAAGCAAGCCCACAGCAACCCCAGGATTAACTAGACCATATACTTGGCTACTGAACCACAATGAGGCAGTGTGGGAGGGGGAACAGGGTGGATCTGCCATTATCACCTGCCTTCCCTCCGAATGGAGCAAACACTAACTGCTTGCGATCTGTACTGATTTCACAAGCGTTTCTCAATGTTTCCCAGTCTCTTGCCAAAGCTTCATTTTGCTGCTTGGTCAAGGGCTGAAGAGATTTAAAGAGATGAGAGATAGGATAGATAAGTACACACGCACAAAACCCAGCTGCAAACACTGGGTACCTGGAGCCCTCCAGGCCTCCTAGCTCTACCAGCAGGCAGGCAAAAGAGGATGTCTTAAATGAACCAGAGGATAAGAGTACGCACAAAGAGATAGTACCTGCCCCACACTGTATGCGCTGTAATGATCCACCTGTACAGTATGCAGAGTCCTACAGCACCAAGGTTGATAACTCTGAGTGATAAGCGCAAACTGCTTGCATCATGGAAAAAAATGGTCTCCAGTAAGCATTTCTAAAGTGCCCTGTACTTGTGACAAACTGGCATAAAGGTTACTTTGCCACAAAAATGCAAAAGCTGCAGGGCTTGGATCTCACAGCCCGCAGTTAATTGTTGAAAGTTAATTCTAGGTCATGCAGAGCTGACAGTGCCACAGTGCTGAGAGCGGGTACAAGAGGGGAGGAGCTTCCATCCAGGGAGTTTGAAGTGTCAGAGAGGGTGAGCAACTATTTAAAAGAGAAAGTGGCTCGTGAAGGGGAAATGTAGCCTGGCAGGCATGGACTGCTTGTTGGTATTCCTCATCGAGAAGACAGCATGTTTCTGTTCCTCGTGCCTTCCTTTCCTCTTCTTCCCTCCTCCCCTACCTGCAGTATGCCTCCTGTCTATTCTCTTCTTGTCTGCAGCTACCTCCATCTTCCCATTCCCCTTCGGAGGGACTGTAGTCACCGCCTATGTTCCAACAAGTCAAACAATTTAATATGTGGCAAATTCTGCAGGCACAATGACAGCCACTGAACTGCACTGCTGATTATTCACGCTGTGCCAGCAAAGGACCTGGCAGTACAGGCACAGTTCTGGCTAAAAATGCTTACAGACCTATGTTGAGGGGAGGGAGGAAGGCACGCAGGGAGGGAGGGAGGAACGGAAGAAAAGAGGGAGGGGAAGTAGCAGTTACCTGTGCAGATCAAATGCTGCTCACCACAGTAGTCTGGGGCATAAAGAGGCACAAATCAAAACAGAGTAGAAAACTGAAGTGAAACTGATTCACATCTGCCACACTTTCTGAATGTTTGCACTGTGCAAGAGGCTGGATTACACCAGAGAATCTGGACTACAGACCAGCCACAGAGCAGCACATTCAACTTCTTTTGCAGAGCCTTCACTTTCACAGCTGTGCCCTGATACTACACTTGAGATCTGACAGGACTAAATCCCTCCCATAAAGAATCTGGGAGTTTTTGCCTTTAACATATGATGATTTTCCAAAGTCTGCATCAGCCTCTGAAAAGGAAATGGGGGATCCTTCTCCAGCTGCCAGGCAGAACATCCCGCCACAAAAGGTAGGTTGCCTTGATTTCACTGGACAGAGAGCACTCCCACAGAGGCTGTGCCACGCTTGCACAGTTCACTCGCACAGTTAGCACTCCAGCCAGAGCATATGACTGAGGTAGTCCTCACAGCAAAGCCCTGCCCCTGCTACTCTACCTACACTCACTGCTATGTTCTGGGAGTCATATTCCACACTTTGCTGGGCTGATTCCGTCTGTGCTTCCTTTCCATTGGTTGTGTCAGGGTCTGAAGAAGATCCGTCTTTCATGGGGAAACACAAGAAGGTCACTGAAGGACTAACACCACTTGGCCTGCTCCCTTCCTGCAATTTGGGCTTCAGCCCACATTAAAAGTTAATCCCTCATTTAACCCACACCCCTACCCTGCAAAACACCTCCAGATTTGAGTCAGAAGTTCTTCTTTGTGAATGGAGGGGGAAGTAAGGTTAAAACCCAGTCAGGGCCCACATTAACTCTTCAGGGCAGACATAGCCACAGCAGGCAGGATTAAGTCCAAATTTGGAGCAGTCAAGTGGGAACATGCTAGACTAGAAAAGGAGCAAGTCTGTGATAATTTTTGCCTCCCTCTCCGTCAATGGCTTAGCAGTAATACAGACACACTGTTCTTTTAAAAATAAAAGTGCAGCCACAAGTGCTGGTGGTTTCCTTTATTTATACCAGAAAATCTTTTCTCGTGGAACAAACAAAGAGTGTTTGTCTGACTCCCCTACAACTTCCCATGCCACAAAACATGTGGAAGGCTCTCTTGAGCACAAAAGGGTAGGGGCTGAAGCTAAAATTACAGTCTCCAACCAGGGTAAGTCCATCCCAAATAAAAACCTGTCACAGCTCGACATCTCAGAGCAAGCATAAAATGGCCAAGACAAGAAAATCACCTTTCACCGCAACTCCAAAGTCCCCAAGAGCTTCGGTGGAAGGAACTGTCCTTGTGAAACAGAGGGACATCATGGTCTACTCTTCACAGAGGAGAAACTGAGGTACTGAGAGAGGACCTCCAAGGTCACAGGTTAGGACAGAGGCAGAGCCAGGAAGGCAATGCCAAGAGTCCTGATTTCTAGTTCACAGATGTATCTCTACCACAGACCCAGAAATAGGACCAAGGCAGCAAAGTCCCACTGCTTGCATTGCCAGACGAACTTCTCCTGCGGTCCCATCTGCCTTCTTGTGACAGGGAGTTAATTCGGTTCTCCTCCCCGGGAAGGTAGTAGTCATCCACAAAAAATGGCACAGATGAGGACACTACCTCTTCTCTACCAACAGCAGAGAACCAGTTACCAAAATAAGCCTCACAGCACGCTCCATCTTGATCTCTCTGGAGTCACTGAACTTTCTTCTGTTGACTTCAGCAGGAGCAAGGGTCGAGCACAACAGGCAGCAGCCCACCAGAAAATCAGAAATTTTGCCCATGCAAAATGGACACCTATGCCAAACACAGCCAGCCACCAACCTCTGGCAACAGCCTGTCACACCAATAAAGTTACAGAAATTGAAATACAGTGTGACATACACACACCACACACAAAAAAGCTAATCTAGGCCCACACTGCTAGAGCCCTCTGCTGACCTCCCGCTGGAATAACGCTGGAGGTCACAACCCCGGGGGGACCCTGCAAGAACTTCACCAGACCCTGCCGCAGCAAGTGGTCTGCTCTGCCGTGAAGGTATAGGGAAAACATGGTCAGGATGGTCTCAAAGCAGCTGACAATCACCTCAGCCTGAAGGCTCTAAAGTCCACAGCCCTTTCACCCCACTTCTGAACTGAGGACTGTGGACAGAAAGCCAACCTCCTGCAAATGCCCAGGGCGCTTGCAGGAGGTGTCTCTGACTAACCTGGGGGCTGACTGCTCTTCTGGTCTACTTTTACTTGCACAAACCAACGAGGCAGGGGACATTACCAGAGCCTGGCCATTGGGCAGCTGGAGCAACAGAAAATCACAACAGCTGCAGAGGCACTACCTCGTTCCCTCACCAGGTAATGGCTCCACCCGTTCTGGACCACCAGCAACGACATTAAGTAGAAACTATGGGATCACACTGCCATGCCCTATATCTGCTAAGCATGCTAGCTCAAACCGGAATAAAATGGTGTATTTTTCGAGCTTGGCTCTGCACAGTGCTTAGCAGCACCCTGACTGGGGGGATACCCAGGAGTGTCAGGAGGTACGGCTCCATAAAATCATCCTGGGCTGCCCTTTTTTTCCTTTCTCTCCCCCCACAGACCCGCCGCCCGGCCGCCTGGGGAGAGTCGGGGCACTGCTTCGGCCTTTGTTCGGGGATCAGCCCTGGCCACCCAGCCGGGCACCGCCGGGGAAGAGGCGGGCGGCGAGGATGACAAATCCCTTCCTACGGCACTGTGGCGAATCCCCAGCACAACTGTTTACCGCTACTCAGCTCTTTGTGTGAGCGCGAGTGTGTGGAGATATATATATATATAAAAAAATATATATATAAATGAGCGCGTGTATGTGCACGAGCGCAGGCACGCAGCTCTCCTCGGCGCGGCGGGGAAGCGAGCAGCAGGATGGGCCGGCCCTGCCGCCCGTCCCTGCCCCACGGTCCCGCAGCCGCCCCCGGGCCCGCAATGGGGACGCGGGGGGCGCCGCCGCCGCCGAAGAGGTTAATGGCGGCGGCGCCTCCCGCCGGCAGCCCCCCTCGCTCCCGCCGCCGCCGCTCCCCGGGAGGTGGCGGTGTTGGCCGCCGGCGGGTCCCGGGGCTCGGGCCTCCTTCCCCCGAGCCCCCGGCCGCCCCCCACCCGCCGGGAAGCCGCCCAGCGCTTACCTTCATTGGGTTTCCGCTCCCCATCCCCCAGGGCAGGAGCAGCCTTCGACAACTGTAAAGATAACAGAAAATCGGGTCACAACGCGGAGCCGTTACGCGGTCCCGGGAAGCGGGAGGGCTCCCGGGCCCGCCGCCCCGCCGGGAAGGAGGTGGAGGAAGGCCCCGGCCCCGAGGTGGGGCCGTTCACCTCCGGCCATCCCGGCGGGCACAGAGGGGCCTTTTGTTCCCCCTCTTCGTCCCCCGGGGAAGCGAGAGGGACGCGGGCGGGACGGCCCCGGGCTGAAGGGACGGGGCAGGCGGGCGGGAAGGAGGGAGGCGGCCGGGCCTCCGGCGCGGCGGGCCCGAGAGAGGCCCCGAAGGGAGAAACGCGTCCCTGGAGCGGTGCTTCCAGTGATCGCGGTCAAAAAACAGAGAGAAAACCTGGGCTCCGGGGAAGAAAATAACAAGGGTGACCTTCTAGCGCTGACATGACTGGCGGGGCTGGACGCCTCCATTTTCCCTGTGGAGGTGAACTGGGCCAGGAAGGGCAGAGGAGGGAGAAGGTCAGCCAGGCTCGAAAGGGCATGGCTCCCCTTTCAACGTCACAGATGTCTGTCACATCTGTGGTGTGGCCACCACACACATGGTGTGGAGTGGTGGTGGCCACCAAGGTGTCGGCATCTGGCCGGGTGTCAGGGCGATTAACTGTGGCAGCACCACTTCACCGATGAAGGCTGCCCAACGGCCTGGGCTTCCCTCCTCTCCCCCAGCAAGGAGGGCGTCCTATGCCTTCACCAAATGGGCCTAGCGGCAACACAGCTCCCATCTGTGTGCTGCCAATGGCTTCCTCAGGACAAAACCCTTGAGGTCTCAAGCTCTGCATTCACCCCTGCTGGGACCAGGGGCGTTGCCACACCGCTGACGCAGGCAGGGCTGGCGACAGGTAACCCACCCCCAGAGCGGGATGGAGGAGCGTTACACTGCTTTACTAAAGGAAATCTTTTTAATTCCAGGTGAAACAAAAACTCCACTCTTCCTGCTCCGCATGAGGGTTTTAGCTCTGACGTAACTTTCCAGCCAAGTCAGGTTTCCCCCTGCTGTTCTGTTCTGAACCAAAACTGAAAAATGCCTGGCTTTCTTCACTTCTCCCAGGTATGTTGCCACCTGTGTGACGCCACCCGCCCCAGAACCTGCTGCCTTTCAGCAGAGGCCAAAAAGAGAGTGGCAATACAGACAAAGTACTGCTTCATAAGCGATAACCCTGCATTTAGGCTTAGAAAAAGGCCCTCCGATCTTATAACCATACTGAATTGAGCAGGCAAAATCCACCTCAAACTCACAACAGGAATCTCCACCTATGGTCTTCTTGGCAGCCCCATGCACAGAGCAGCACCACCGTCCCAGCAGCCCGAAGAGTCAGCTTTTAAAAGGAGGGGGAAAGAGAGACGGCCAAGCCCTAGAAACCCCTCTCCCAGCCACTCCTTTGTGTCTGTGCACAGTTCCCTTTGTCTGAGGTCCCCCTGACCCAACTCCTTGCTTCTCATTTCAAAGTCTTTCTGTACCTGGGCATAACTCACCAACCCAGGCCCAAGCCACCCCATGCCTGGATCTATTTCTTCCCTGGAGGAGAGGGCTGCGTGCCCAGCCTCAGTGCTGTGACAACAGTTTAAAAAGCAGGTTCCTAGAAACAGTTTCAATCCTGAAGTGTGAAGGTCACTGCAACAGCACAAACAAAATGGAGGCAGCGGAGGTTGCAGTGGCCTTCCAAAGCCGCTCGGCGCCTGACAATCTATGGGTCAAAAGAAAACCGCATGAAGGGCAGAAAAGCCTCAATGTGTGCTGTAGCACAGGAAGAGGATCACGAGCCATGTCAGTTTATCCAAGTCACATCACCCCCAAGACCTTTCGCAGAGGGATTTTTGGTTCACACACAGAATGACCGCGATGGACCGAGGAAAACTAGCTCAGAGACACCTTGAGGGTCATTCTACCCATGCTCTGTGCGAGGCTGCCCAGGCAGCTGCCAAGCCCACCGCCTCCTCACATGTAAGCACACACGGTGCAGAGGTGATGGGACGCTGAAGCAAGCCACACGTTTTCACTGCTCACCTGCGTCCAGCCAGCACCTTGCCTTGCCCCTGATGTTCTGCAGCAGGACCCAGAACACTCTCCTAGCACTCACCTAGACATGGGTTGCAATCCCACCCCGAGGGCGGGAAACAAGATCGGTAGGAACTCTGCAGGGAGCTTCTGAGCAGGGGAGCTCTCAGCAGAAACCCAAAAGGTTTCCCAGAACTATCAGTAACATGCTCTCTGCCCACTATACCAAAAAACTGTTCTGCCCTTTTGGCAGTGCCGTTCACCTGTGGCTAGTGCCCTCAGAGCAAGTGAGGCAGGGGCTTATGCCTTACTTTAAACCAGTCTGCTACATATCAGACAGGGCAATGGGGAACCAAAAGCATTCCAAGGGACAAGCAGGCCTGGCATGCCCTTCGGTGAGAGCCTGAAGGTCACACTCTCCTCTGCAGGATTTTGGCATTACCCAAAAGCTCTGTATCACGATTTCCTTCCAGTAGATTTTCAACATGTCACTGAAGTGTGGAAGTAACCCCTGGGCTCCAGAGAGGGACAAACGACCCCGGGAATGGGGCTGACCAAGGGGAAGTTTCTTCCCATGCCCTTTGCAGGTCGCAGCATATGCACATCCCGCAGTGGAGCAAAACCCTCCCTAAAATATAAATCCACTTCACACCATCCATATGTCTTCACCTTCCCTGTCCCCCTTCTCCCCTAGTCCCTGTCTGCAGCAATTAATTCTCTGAAGGGAGAGAAAAGGTTAATCAAGTCATTCCTCTCCAACCATCACCCCCCTCACCACCACCACCAGCACTCTTTCTCTCCCTTCCCCTCCCCCTAATCTGTGCAGCCTTATTAAAAGAGCTTTGTAACTGTTTAGGACTGGAACAAACAATCCATCCACTTTGAGAGGGACTCTGGGACAGGAGTTAAGGCACTTTTCGTCTAAGGCGCTAGAAATTCTTCTCAGAGGTTTCTACTTAAGGGCAAGGGGGGGGGGGGGACAGGACTCACTGCACTCCTTCCCCATTGTACATGCAGAGGGAGGTCAGTAATCCCACAAGCTGCCAGCACAGCCGAGGCACCTCTGACAGGGAGCAGGATGGTCAGGAGAGGGGCTTTGGGGTTGCTCAGGAATCAGTGAGCCCCTCTGAGATGTCAGTACCAGCTCCCCTCTCCCTTGTTCCCAAGGGAGCCCTCCCCTCTTCCCAGCCTGTCCTTGGAGCACAGGCCCGGAGCAACTCTGGGGAAGGTCACCCACTGTGTCCCGGCTGCCTACAGCTTGGGCAAGCAGGTTCTGGTGGCTCCCCATGGTGGCCTGGCGCAGAGGCACACCAAAGGCAGGGAGCCTGGTGGGTGTGCAATCATTAGCAGTCTAGTCACAGGCTCGCTCTCCCTCCCTCAGCGCCTGATCATTGCCTGTTCCCTGTGGCAATACAGCTGGTGTGTCCAGGTCCCTTCACAGTTCAGGGCAGGAAAGGAGGAGTTCCCAGACCCGCATCAGGGGTGACCTGTCATCAGGCGTGACCTGTCATCAGGCTGCTGCCATGACCCACAGACAAAGGAAGATGGGGAACAACCAACCAACCCCCGTTCTTTAGGAAAGGGGGGACTGGGACAACAACACAACCTCTCTGACCCCGTGCAGCATGAGGACTGTGCACCGCAGCTTGGTACAGGCAAACATTTGGGAGGGTGGCACTGCAAAACCACCTTTTCCTCCCTCTCCTGCATGGAAAGGCTATTGCCACCTGTGGCATCAGCCCCCACCCAGCCCTGACCGTGACACGATTGCCCACCATCCCAGCCTTGCTTCAGGAGCAACCATAACAAATCCCTCAGTAAGGAGTCATCCCCTCTGCCACCTTCACCAGAGGAGCACCATGAGTCCTGCATCCCTTCACCTTCGTCTTCAGGAAAGCTGCCTGACACGTGCCGGACCCCACTTTCCCAACTCAGCCTCTGCCAGGGCTTTTATTTAATGCTCTCCAACGCGCCTGGCTAGCTAGATAGGTTTTATTCAGCATGGCAGCCAGATTAACAGATCTGATAAATATTATCATCAAAGCACAAAACGCTAGTCCCAGCGTGAAGAGTCATGCCTTCTGCCATGCCCGGAGTCATCGTCAAGCTGCCTACGTGAGATCTGCTGGTATTTCTAACGTTCCCATCACCGTGGTGCCCGGGCAATCAACAGACAAATAAGGACAGAACCGAAGGGCAGACCTCACTGTCGATCTGCCTGAGCACTTATATGGCCCGCCATCCCCCAGCTATCTGAACATCTCACAATCTCTCATGTATCTATCCCCGCAACATTTCGCCCCCCAACCCCACCAGCACCCCGTAATTCTTCCCTACTTTTTTTTTTCCCCAGCGTTATCCTCTTTCTTTTCTCATCGGCACCATCCTCCTGCCTAGGAGGAAAGGCAGGAAGAGGCTTCTATGCAACTCCGGAGGACAGACAGACCTGGACTCTACCTGATCAGCCGTTTCCTCCTCTGGGAAAGAGGAAGGGGAGGGGAGAAGGAGCAAGGGGAGGGTTAAAAGGGTATTATCACTAGACACCCATACAGAGTTGTCTAACCTATAGCTGGGGAACCAACACTGCTGTAGAAGTTTACTGAGGAGCTGGGAGGCAAAGAGACCCCCGTTTTAGGTGATGGTGGAAAAACAACTGGAGAGCAGAAAGAATTGTCCCATGAGCCAAACCTGGCAGGCAGCACGGGGCTGCTCTGTGCCACTCGGGTGAGAGCTGCGCCTCGGTTCCCATCGAGCACAGCCTAACGTGCGGCTGTCATTGCAGAAAGTAGAGATATAACAGGCTAGAAACAAAGCGTGCAGTGCCTGCATGACTTCAGTTACAGACGAAATGGCTCCTAATTGGGGAGTTTCCTTCCAGCATTGGTGGTGAACAAATAATGTGAGTAACATTAGTTTGCAAGCAACATTTATTTTCACGATTGTGGGGGGCAATCAGGCCCATGTTCTCTCCCAAGCACCGAGGAGAAAAGGCAGGAGAGAACTAACCTGTTATAGCCTTTAAAACGTAATCCATGCCCACCTAGCAAACAGTCACTTTCACGTGGGCACTGTCTAAAACCCCTTAGTATCTCTTGGCAACACAGCCCTCTTGACTCTTTAGAAAACAGATTTATAGGACAGGTCGCACAAAAAGCTACCTTTCTTAAAAAAAAAAAAAAAAAAAAGAGAGAAAGAAAAGGAGAAAGACTTGGTTTCTAACCCCCAGGAATGACAATTAGGCAAAAGTAAAAGTGACCGATGAGGAAGAGAAGAGAAAAATGCACGGTTTTGTAATCTCGGTGCAGCAGATATGTATTTTGGGAAAAAAAAAAAAAAAAAATCAATCTGGAAGAAATTCAGGATCCATTTTGTCCTCTTTGATCTCTATTTGTTTTTCCAGCGAGGTATTTTGAACTCCACTCGGCGGCACAAACCCGAGCTGGGACCCAAGGCAAATACCGCCGAAACACCCTTTTACAATGTCAGGAGACCCGAGGACGGGAGGCGAGGCTGATGCAAGAAGCCACCGCGCTGCCTCCCTGCCCCGCACCGCGCAGCGCCCTGGCCAAGGCCCTGGCCCCGCCGGCACCCCACGCGCCCCCCCTCCAGACCCCACGTCCCCGCCGCCGCGGGAGCCCCACGCCGGGGGCGCGCAATGCGCGCACACGTGCGCGGGCACCCTGCACGGCGCTGCCGGCTGCTCGGGGGGGGGGCTTAGAAGCGCTTCACACGCTACCCCCCCCCCCCCCCCC
>JAOTQQ010000023.1:33471662-33667516 GCA_026546715.1 Gallinago undulata
CCCCCCCCCCCCCCCCCCCCCCCCCCCCCCGGACCCTCTAAGCTCGTCCCTATTTGCATGCTCCACCCCCTCATTTGCATACAGGCAATCCTGAGCATCCCAGCCCATGGCTCGCCGCTCATTTGCATACCTACACGTCTCATTTGCATAAGCCACACCCCACTCAATATTAACATACAGGGTTCCGCATTAGCATGCAGCCCTCTCATTTGCATAACCACACCCCCTTTCCCCTCCCACCCGCTCATTTGCAAACACACGGCCTGATTTGCATACAAATCGCCCTCATTTGCATACAAACACCCCTCATTTGCATACAAACACCCATCACCTGCATTCAGCCATCCCTCATTTGCATACATATATCCCTCATTTGCATACACACATCCTCCATTTGCATCCCCCACCCCTCATCTTCCCCCCCACCAGCCCCCTCATTAGCATACAGCCCCTCATTTGCATATCCACCCCCCTCTGTGCCTTCCCCCACCCCATCGCCCTCATTAGCATGCAGATCCCCTCATTTGCATACCCACCCCTCATTAGCATACACCCCGCCCCTCGCCCGCACGCTCCCCACCCACCACACCCCCCTCATTTGCATCCCCCGCCCCTCATTTGCATACCCCCACCCCCCTCCTCCCCTCAAAGGCCTTTGCTTTTCAGATACAGTGATTTCTTAGCACGTACGTGCTAAAGGGACAGAAGGGGGTGTCATCCTCAGTTGGGTTTTATTTCTCCTTGTCGAGTGCCAGCCCCCCTTGGCTCAGGGGCCCTGCCTGCACCGGCTGAGCGGTGGCCCAGTGTGCCCTACCCAGGGGTGTCATACTGAAAGGGTGAGGATTTTGGCAGACAAACCTCCCCCCTGCCCCTGCTTTCTGGGAAGGGCAACAAGGCAGCCTGGTCTCACGGGGGTTACCCCAGGCACCCCCCAGCTGAGCTCTTTCGCTTGTGTCACACTCCAAATTTCCTCAGTTGTGATATATAGTAACAATATGTTTGCCTCAACATCTATAAATCACACTCCTCCTGCTGTCCTCCAAGGACCTGGGTGGCAGACAGACTGAAGGTCCAGGCTGGCAGATTCCTGGGGCTCACCACGGGCTGGAGGAAGGGGAAAAAGAAACCGGAGAAAGAAAAGGCCATGCTATCATTCGAAAGCAGGTATTCCAGTGCTGTGCCACAGACTCCGACTGATACAGGCAAAGCGTTGGCTCTATAGAGGCACCTGCTGGCTGAGGGAAACACACGAAACACGCACACACACAAAAAAATCTTTGCTTTCGATAGATCCTAGACCTGTTCTTCCCTTTGTTTATTTTTTAAAGATTTTGTGCTGTACATGGGGATGTCACCCGGGTCACACTGATCCCGATGAAGGCTGGGAGATGAATGACAGGTCTGTCTTAGCAAGGAGCGATTCCAGCTCTTGCCCGGCCCCTACACTGCTCCTGCTACAGGGTTGCAATTGTACCCCTGGTGCCCACTGCTTTCCTCCTGGGTGAGGGGAAAAATCCAGCCTAGACAAAAGCCTGGTGGAGAATATAATCCCTTTCCCCTCAGGGATCACGTTTCTGCAGAGGAATGGTGGGTGTTGTTCAAATATTGCAAAAGAATCCCGTTCTCTTTGCAGTCTCTGATTTTTTTTAACTGATTGTTGCAGAGGGTTTCTGAAGAAAGGAATATTCATCCAAAATAACTGGAATTTCCCATATTCAGAATACAATTGCCAAAAATGTCTTCCAAGAGATAGGGACACTTCAAGCCCCACCCTGGAAAAAATAGGGGATATTTCACTAACTGAAGGTAAAGCCAAATTAAAGCTCCTGGAGGCAGGAACCGCTTCTGACTGTCCCAGCTCCCTGTGAGCTGTTCCCTCCTCATGCCAGGCCTCTGCACTTCAGATTTGCAACAAGCAGGTAGCTCACTCAGGACTGGTTTTCCTTTATTTGGTAGAATGTCCTAGGTGCCTTTTCCCCACCTGCTAGATGAGCGTTTTATGAATGAACATAGCTCTACTGCAAATGACCTGTAATTTTAACACTCCTCTGGATGGACAAAATCCCTCCAGACGCTGCACTGCTGAAAGTCCCATGCAGAAATCTCACAGAAAAGATTAAATCCACAAAGTAAGGCAAGGGGTGGCCTTACACCTTAAAGCTACAATGTACTGTAAATAATGTACAGAACCCAGCTTCTAAAATTACCACTACGGGATTTCTCATCTCGGTTTAGGTTTCATCTAGATCCTGTGATCTTCCCACCTGCCAACATCCTGTTACCAGGAGAGCAGTGCATGTGAAGTTTGTGCAAATGGTCATGTACTTGCCTGAATTCTGGCGCCAGCAAGGACATTCATGTGCTTTCCATGTTAAAGTTACACCATAATAAATACTGACATTGCTATAGAATCTGCAGTGTCCATGCTAAGCACTGCTCAGCGAAAAAGCAAATCTATGCTTCTTTATTAGCCCTGTTATCTTCCCCGTGTCAATGGCTCCTGAGACAGGAAGAAAGACAGCATCAACAGGCAGGATTTTAAATATGGAATACCTAAAAGCACGAGCTCCGTGTTTAGGCACTTAAGGGAAGACGCGTGACTTGTAAAGAGGCTGAGTGATTACTCATTTGGAGCTGTGAGGTGCTGAGAACTTTTAAGAACCTGACCATAATTTAGGACTTCATCTTGCAGATTGAATTCAGTGGAAGCTTTGGCATTGACTTCAAAGGGCACAAGATTGAGCCCTTATTTGGGGTCTGAAAATACAAAATTAGGGGCCTAAATTTAGGCATCCATTTTTTAATACCTTGACCCATGTCAGTAATACCCTTTGTCTAATCCCTCTATTTGACCTGAAATGAGAGGAATGTCAGTAACTCTTTACCAACTTGCCTGAAAGAACCTGTGGCTGACAAGGGGGAAATGGAAGAAACATGTTCCCCACACTTCATTTATTTTTCCTCCCCTTTCTCAGATCCCCAAAATAACAGCCAGAGCAATGTTAGCAGAGGAGCTCAGGCCCACTTTGAAATTGGAACAGGAAATCTGAGAAATGTGGACATTAAAAAACAAATGAAACAAAACAATATTTTCTTAGAATTCCATCTTGTGGGCAAGTCAGGGGGGAATCTGGATTTGGATAATCTAAATTAGGAGAGAAGTCAGGGAAACAAAGAGTAATTTTAAACATTTTAGTGCCAAGGCTATTTCTTAACACACAGCTCACTCTCTGATTTCAAATATAGTCCCTCAGCGCTGAGCCTGGAGAACAGCACGAGGAAAATCAACATCTTGATCCGGCCTTCTAGCAGAAGTGGAAAAAAGATCAGAATGGAGTGAGTTGTTGAGAGAAGCAGACAGGTGAATGGATCCTAAATGTCCTGAGGTATTTCAGGTGCTTCCTTCCCTGTACGCCACCCCGGCAACGCAAGATGCAATAAGCAGGCAACGGCCAAGTCGGCTGCAGCCCGGTCACAAGGCAGCGGATCAATTAACCACACAATCCTTATCATTGTTATTATTTTTGTGTCAGTTGCACGAACAGGGAAAGGAGCAGCTGTAGGTATAACAAAAGGTTACTCCTCTGAGATGCTTTGCCAACGCTCCCTCTACTGTGGTATAAATAGAATACATGCAGCGGGCACGGGCAGCGCTAGGCTCCTATTTGCAAGCATTAGAGATGCCCATGCACCACCCACTGGCAGTTTCACTTGCCTCTGTCACTCAGGAGTTTGTCCAAAGATCTGCAGCTTCTGCAAAGGAGAAAAATGCTCATGAACACACAGCACCATCACTCACCCTGTCCTCCTGAGATGATTTTGTACCCTGGGTCCTTCTCCCGTAGTCAACAACTACAGCAGGTTATGAAGAGTTGTTTCTCTTTCCTTCTCTCCATCTATATTTTCCTGGTTCTCACTGCATCCTCATATGATTCTTTTGCAGCTGGCAGCAGAGGCAGTGACAAGCGAGTGCAGGTAATGGGACGGGTCCCCAGGATTGTTTTAATACCTACAGAGAGATCAACAGACTCAAACAGCTTTTTTTCCTGCTGAAACTACATGTAATGTCAGCCTAAGGGTACAGACATCTTGACCCTGACTTATATGTCCCCAGCTAATAGACCTGGTAGGAATATACACATGCGGTTATTGCGATAGTACTTCACCTTACACTTACATCACAGTCCCCAGAGAAGCATCTGATGGGGCAGCCTTATGTATTAAATCATTTCCTGGAGGGGAGAATTCATTTGGGCTCATTTATTATCATTTGTCCTGGAGCTCGTATTTTACAGTCCCAGTACAGGGAGTGGGTGTTATTCATGGCTATGGGTCTAAGAACCAAAGGCTAATTTCAGAAAAGCAGTTCTGTTGTTTGAGGTTGATCACTTGATGTTTGTCCCAGGTGCTGGACACATGTTGCTTGCTGATGGAGGTATGGCTTGGCCACAGATTTCAACATTTTGGTAACTACCAAACAAAAATAAAACTAAACTCAAGCACATTTATCCCTCCCCTGCAAATCAAGTGGCCATCAGCAATATTTACTTGAACAATAAATAAATCTATACAACAAACAGATCAGAATCACATCAGTGACACGTTAAATGAGTATGGTAACAGAGGGACACAGAAGCTGGACAGTCAGCATGTGCGGTCCTCTGCAAAGACAAGCAAGTGGGACTTCACTCCAGAGGAACCCACAAAGAGTCTATTCTACATTCCACAGGCCACAGAGTCCCTCCCAGCACCTCACACCACACTTCAGAGCTGTAGCAAAGGCCAAACACTACAAACGTATACATGCCATGGAAAGAGAGAAGGGTGCAAGGCTCTCTCCAAGCCCTGTCAGTGGCAGACTGTGGTTTGCACCATACATGACCACCAGAAGCTGTCCGTGCTGAAGAGGAAGGTAGCAAACCCCAACTGGTGGTGTCTATCTGACTAAGAAAAAAACTCCTTGATAGTCAGATTAAAGACTGGGGACACAAGGACAGGGTCACAGATACACCGTGTCACAAATTATGCCTTTTCTCTGGCCACTCACTCACCAGTGCTCCCCTAAAACAAAGAAGCTGCAGCAGAAACCCCGATGCCTCCTTCTTCCAAGGCAGGAGAAACCCTTCATGCCTCCCTTCAGGAAGTGTGGGATTATTGCATACAGGCATGGTGCCAAGAAGCACTGACCCAAACTCCTCTCAGATCTGCTCGGTAGATCTGGTAGATCAGGCTAGCTCTTTGTGGTTCCTCATCCCAGGGTACCAGAGGAGCGTGAAATGTATATACACCAAAGCGACACGTGTGCCTCTTCCCCAGCAATTAGGGTCTGAGGTCAGGAACCTCCTCACCCCCAAACACCACTTCCCCACAGCTGGCTCTAGACCTCCTTGTACCATTTCCTCCTCCCACCCCCTTTCCCACAAGTAACTCGTGATCATCCCAGTCTCACCTCCACAAATGACCCGGGGCCCGGTCCCCTCAGGAAATCCTGCCCACTCAACCATGTGGGCTATAAACCCCAACCAAAGGATGCTCCAATCAAATCTACAACTGGATGCCAGTTGAATATTTCCATACAGAAACTAGATTATTATCTGACGTGTAAACCACAAACCATATATACAATTATAAAGCTTCCATCTCAGGGGTATACTAATGTCTGGCTCTACACTCCAAAAAACATACAATTTTATTTTTTTTTAAAATAACAGACTTCAACAAATTGTTTTAGATAAATGGAAATTTGATAACCGTTTTGAATCACAGTTTACACAAGACAGTATTTCAGTTTCGTCAGGACATTAAGTAGAGCATATTGAACACAGTTCAGTGAGCAATTTCATGAGAGCACACTGGGTTGCTCAAAGCAGGGGAGTTTTCTTAAATTCCTTCTGTCTCTGGACTCTACAGATGCCCACACACCTTGGTGGCTGTCTGCCCAGAGCCACACCTTCACACCCAAAAAAAAAAGGCTGGGCAATACTCCAACTAATAAAATATCAAAACAAGGGTTTTGATCAAAACAGAAGTTCCTAAATTCTCCAGCTGTCAGTTTCCTGGGGGAGTACTTCTCCGCATTTCTTGAGAACAGAATTTGAGAGAGAGCCTTCCTCATCCTTGGCCAAGCTCATCACCCTCCTCCTTGGTAATTATAATTTCCCAAATTCCTTTTTCCTCTCAGCATTTCGAAACTGAGTTCCTAGGGCAAATCTTGAAGGAAGGAACTTTGGTCCAAAGAGCTTCAGCTTGAGACAACACTTCACTAGTGTCAGTTCTGGGAAAACTTCATTTACACCAGTAAGACAAAATATGGCCAAGGCTGAAGATGCCTGAGATGCCAGAAATATCCCCTTTCTTACAAATATGATACTCATAAATAAAGCTACTTTTGAAGAAGATTGGCAAAGTCTGAATTGGGTAGTAGGTTTTCTGATGTCACCAATTCACAGAAAGGTCAATATTAAAAGCCCAGATGATTTAAACCAAAAACTGTAGGGGCAGCCACTCATACAACTGCCATCCATCAACAAAATTAAAGTTCAAACATATGATCAGTTTCATCATTTCCAGCTTATTTTCTGCTCATCCAAAATGAAGTACTTTGTCTGGAACTAAGCTACAGGTCAAAGAGCTTAGCTTCTGACATCTGCAGTTTGATAGAAAAGTTGCTTTTCAATATTGTCTCTATTCCCATATATGTTATTTTTCTCCCCAAGGGGCAATATTAACTCTTCCAAAACACAATGGACAGAGGAAGGGATGTGAGTTTGCAAATCTCCGGCAAATCTAACATACTGTCTCTATCCTGGTAGCAAAAAATATAGAGAAGCTTTACTCCATCCCCTTCCTGGACATTTCATGAGGATTATGTTGTGGGTGGACTAGCATCTTATACACTCACATCTTATCCATCTGCGTTATGCTGCAAGGCAGCACAGGACCATCAGGGCAGTGGTCCAAACCTGCACAGGGCAGGGCTCTCTTACCATTACAATATGAGGCAGCAACACTGAGAAAGAGCAAGCTAGCAAAGGAAAATACACAGACAGACTTTGCTCCAAAGGAGCTTGCTATGAAGTACTTCGCAGTTCATTTTCCATAAAGTGAAACATAAACCCATTCTTACAGCAGCGCATTTGTATCTGGATCACCCATTTCCAGCACCAGCCAGTTTGCCAATACAAGAGAAGTAGGCTGAGTTGGAATACAGCTTCCCTCACCCTCTAGGAATAACAGCATGCCATGTTTTTTCCATCTTTCTTTCTCATTTACCCCTGAAAAGTTTCAAACCCCCCAAAACTCCCCTCTCTAACCAGGACTAAATACTTAAGCCGCTTTAACTTTTAATGCTCGTAACCCTGAATCCTGGATGGCAAAAAGCCCCTCCTGCCCATTCAAAATACCTTTATGCCACAGCTGGAGCTGCATGCTATTAGTTTCTGGAGGGTCGGCTTATATGTCTCCCAGCTGCCATATGCAGTGCTGTGCTGGGGCCCCAGGACACGCCTGACATCGGGACAAGACAATCATTCTCTGAGGCAACATCCTGAGTACATGGCACTGGCTGGCGACCAGGGCTGTCAGCAAAACAGCTTTTGCTTCACTCACCATCAGCCCATTTAGGTGAAATAACGTGAGCTGACTCCCGTTTTCAAAGAAAATGATTGCACAACCCAGTGCTATCTGTGAAAACAAACAATTAAGCAAACGAAGCCAGGCAGCAAACTCAATGCAAGAACAAGTGGGTTTTGTGCAGCACCGTGCCTGGCTAGCTAGCCCTGTTCTGAGGGCCAGCAGTCCCACCCTTGACATTTCTGCTCGCTTCTCCCCCTTGCACGCTGGCCCATTTCACTGCATTTCACTTGGGGACTTTGGTCTGATCCTTGGCAGTTCTGGAGCACTCAGCCAGAGGAACCCTGCAATGGCAAATGGCTCCAGCTGCAAAGCTCTGCTGAAGCAACACTTGCACCTGTGATGTAGCTGGCCTTTTCTGTTCAAAAGGAAGGTGACTGCAGTTGTTGAAGGGAAGAGGTGGCTTCCAAAACAGAAATAGCTTACTCATTCTGTACTTCAGTTCTTTCACTGGTGAACACCTCTGCTGTGTATGAGCCCACATTCCTATCCTGCTCAGGACTGCGGTGAGGTCTGGGCACACAAGGCTGGGCTGGGCAGAGAGTGCATGGTGAAGAGATGATGCAGAGGCTGCTAAAGGGGGTGCTAGTGGAAGGTCTGTAGCTCTTCACCCAAGGGATGATATCTGAAGGATTCCATGGGAAGAGGACAAGCCGTTGGTTCATGATGTAACAGAGCATCTCTAACGCACTAGAGACATTGAGAAGCCCAAGGGCTACCACCTTGGAGAACAAAGCGTTTGCCAAGGGAGTTGCCACCTTTAATAACATACGTCCTTGACCCAGGTGCAGACCATGTGCAGACTGGCCTCTCTGCTGGACAGCATCCTATGGCACAGAGAGCTGAGGCTGCTGGCTGGGGGCTCATGCCAGGTTTCAGTCGAAAGTGCTTGCCTTTCATTTTTCTCTGGACTGAGCAGTGGGAATGGAGGAGCTGCACCAGCCAGTGCCGATTTCATCTGGTCAAATGTTCAGCTCAGTAGCATGAGCCAAAACTCATTAAGCAGCTTCCAAGGTTGCCTGAGCCGGCTGCATTTTCTCCAACAACTTGCACATGTGCTTCAGAGAGCAGCTATCAGGTTGGCCACCTGCTCCCCCAGGCCTGTGGCTCTTCCTGGCAAGAGGAGGACTGGAGGCACGAGGTGGCACTTCCCTCCTGCCACCCCACCTGTGCGTATCTGGGCACCTGGAAGAAAGAAGGTCACCATTGAGGCAGGCCCCCAGTGCAGGAGCAATCTCCTCACCAGACATGTCCAAGTAGCAGAAACAAGACAAGAGTGAGGATGCGGGCCACATGGATGTTGCTGCTGGACAACAGTTAGCCAGAGGCATCCGAGCACACGGCTGGAGCCAGCCAGCACAGCATCTCTGTCCCATCTTACAGAAGATGCCCTGTGCTCTGTCACTGGGGACACCTTGGGGATAGACATCTGTTGGCAAACAGGAAAAAATTATCCAGGCAGTTTATTGCTGGCTGCTCCTGTCAAAAAGGCACATGGGAGATGATCTCACAACAGCTGGCACACATCTGCAGGCAGAACAGAAGCAGAATGGGGTAGGAGGGGCCAGGAAGGACCTTCTGAAACACCTTCCTTTGGTGGAAACTCATTCCCCATTGGTATTCTGCGCTATAGATGAAGACTACTAACTACAGAACTAAAAATGAATTATTGATTAGTTAAGAGTCAGATGAGTGTGACACAATGTGATTTGTTATGGGCAAACAGAATAAAGTCCAAACTGTTAATGCACAAACCTGGAGTTTTAAAAGGGCCAGTTTCCAAAGCTGAAAACAATTCTGCTTTGAGCTAAATCAGCTGGGAGAGAAACACAAACAGAAGAAATGGAATAGTTGGTTGGGAAACTGAATATTTTTATTGGTGCTGAAATACCACAATTGAGAAAGAGGACTAGTTTGGAGGGAAAATAAACTAGTCACAAAAATTAAATATGTAGACACTGCGCTTTCTGTATGGATGTGTGTGTATGTAGATATGAAGACAGAATTTGGTAGCGATAATTAATTTGACTGATCATTTAATTGATTACAACTGTATAAAATTGATAGGGGGAGCAGAAAGACAGGAATACATTTGTGGACAGTAGATTTAAGGGCAGTGAGGCAGCTTTTTTCAAGCAGAGTCAAAATAAAGAATATCATAAAGCAATTCTGGTCCATTTCTACGTGGAAATAGTTGTGAAATAATTATCCAGTAATGACAGAGAACAGATGTAGCCAACAAATATGACTGTTGTAGACTTTGGACAGTGACAACACATATTTCCTTCCCAATAGGGACTATGAAGGTTTTTCAAAAGGTAACAGAAATGACAGAAATGTAAAAAACCTGAAGGCAGTGATTTAGATTGAACGTCAAAAAAAAAAAAATCACCCACCCCGCAGAGCATAAAAAAGAGCTGGCAGACAAAGACCCTGATGGGCTTCGATACGTTTTGGAAAAAGGGTTTCATAGGCCTAGAAGCAGGGTGGCATTGTACCAGTATTACAATGAGTATAAAAAGAAGGTTGTGTGGCACTGCAGCAAGATACCAGGAGAGCCGGTAGACCCTCCCTTCCTGAGCTTTTCCATTAGTAAGAATCAATTAAATGGAATAGCATAATTCACATCAGGGAGCCTGGATATGTAGAAAATGGGTCTGGTTAGAATAACAACCTCTTCTATCAATGAGTTTCAGGGTTTGCTTGACAGAGCAAACAGGGTTGATGTAATTTACTTGGACTTCTTCAGACCATTTTAGTTTATGCCATAGGATGATACAAAATAAGCACAGATCTTGTGAAATGGATTAAAAACTGGTTAACTAGTAGGTCTCAGGAAGTGGTACTGTAAGTGAAGAGTCATCATTGGCAGGTGGTGCTTTTGGCCCAGCTCCTTCAAGTCCAACTCAGAAAGATATATGAAATTATTCCTATTGAAGTCTGTAGATGGCACAAAGAGGGAACTATTAGGTAATGAAGAGGATATGTCTTTGGTGCAGAACAATACAGATTGCTTATGCAAACACAATACGTTTTAATGCAGAAATGTACGACTTGCATCTGTGGAAGAAAGCAGGAGACTTCCTACCAAAAGTGTATTTCTATGCAGGCAAGCCAAAAATCTGGAGAGGACTTGGAAGTCATGGATGTATCTGCCAGGGTGAAATACGGTGTCAAGGGTAACAAGATCCTGGGCTGCAAAACAGGAAATATTAAACAGGAAAAGAGAGGTTGCATTATTCCAGCCTTTAGCACCAAGACAACTGCAACTGGGATCACTGTGTGGGTGGGGAGGAGTCGGGAGGGTGCTGAGAAGAGCCAGAGGATGACTGTAGCACTGGAAAAGACGCCCAGGTCATACCTCAGGTCCGTTACAGAGCGGGGAAGGGACTCAGAGCAGCCTCCCAGCTCCTGCACCAGCATTCACAGCCTTGGACCATGTTTGGTCGGTTGGTTGGCTTTTCCCCAAGCAGGGAAGCAACTAGATTTTCGTGTTGCCCACACTCCCCCCTGCTGGTCACACTGCCGCTCGGCCCTCGCCGCAGGCTGGCCCGTTCCTGACTCCCTTCGTTTTCTGGCTACTTCAAATTCTGGAGGTGAAATGCAGAAAAAGATCCCGATGCATCTGGTCCCATGCCTGGAGGCACACAGCATTAAATATCCCTCACCCATGTATTTCGACAGGGCATGAATTTCAGCCTGGGTGAAAGGAGTAATGAGGAATGCCTCTTTTTTTTCGGCTGACGCTCACAAGAAAATAAAGCCTGTTTAAATACATTCACCCAAGCCAAGGAAGCCTCTGCTTGCAAATGCCACTCTAGGAAAGACTCAACAGCATCAAAGAGCTGCAGAGGCTATTGGGCGGGCGTGCGAACAGGAATGTCATTAACTTGACTGTTACCTCACGCTTCGCATGACTCATAGCTGGAAGCGGAAGCGCAATCC
Source organism: Gallinago undulata (assembly GCA_026546715.1). NCBI lineage: Eukaryota > Metazoa > Chordata > Aves > Charadriiformes > Scolopacidae > Gallinago > Gallinago undulata. The sequence continues at coordinate 33,483,240 of JAOTQQ010000023.1, forward strand.
CATTACCTGTGCCCTCTGACAGTACGGTCATAACCCCAGCAGAAATAGATTGCTAAAAATTAACTTATTGGTATTGTTGTTGTTGTTGTTGTTATTACTAAGAAGCCAAATACAGGAGTACTAACTCAAAGGAATGGCCCATCCCCTCCTGCCAGCCACCCTCTGAAGACAGGACTTCTCTGCTGAAGATAGGGATTAAGGAGAAAAATGAGCGAAGATTTCTGTTTCTGAGATAGCTGGTAATAATTAACATGCGGCTAATGGAAGGGCATGTTAGTTGGGCTTTCCAGGGAATGTATTCTAGCTGCGAGAAGATGGAAAAATTCCAGAGTGAAATGCAACTGGCCTTGCACCTCATATTTCTTGTGCTCCCCAGATCCCATCAGGCCATTACAAGGCCTTACCCTGACCACGCTGAAGCTACTCCGAGCAGTTTCTTTGTGTGTAGAGGACTTTGGGGCAAGGCTTCTAAACTCCAAAGAAGAAAATCAGGATTACAGTCCTGTTGCAGAGAGATTAGGCTCAAGAAGCCCATGGGATATCTTCATCTCTCTGACAATATCTTTCTGCCAAAATAACCCTGTCATCTCCAGCTGAAGCTCCCCCTCCAGCCCAAACTACTCTGTCTTTCAGAAGTTGGTTCATTAGGGAAAATAAAAAGGACTCCGACATGCCTACCAACACAGGAGACCAGCATATAGTCTGGTCTGTGAGCTGCACAGCGCCACCACAACACTTTGAATAAAGCAATAGGGAAGAACAGACCTTGATGTAACAGGGACAGCATGGCTCCACTAGTGATAAGTTAAATTTTTAGTGTATCTCTGGCCTATCTGGTAGGGGATCCAGTACTGATTTCCTCTGTGGTAGGACACGTCTCACACTGTTGGCCCATACAATACTACCAGTTTTCAAGCAGGGAAGCAAAGAGCAACTTCTCCCAACAACTGGGATTAGACACATTTATATACAAAGAGTAAAAAATGCCATCAGTTTGTGCTATCATTGTTTACTATTGCATATGCAACAGGAATAGCTCAAGATAGTGTAAGAAAAATAGTTGAAGTCATACAAACATATAGATTCTGGGGTATTTATGGGACAAGATAGCACAGTGAGGAAGGACAGATAAGATGGTGTAGGAAGAAAAGAAAATGAGAAATTCTGCCCAGGGCAGTTGAGAGATTGAGGAAGCAACAAATTTGAATGAGAAAGTTTCAAACATCAGATGATCTCCAATGAACATTTGTGGTTTTCCTCTCCTTTGTAAACACAGAAGCAGCATAAATGGAGGGAGGGAAAAAACCCACTGAAATTTTAACTTGCATTAATAGCAAATAAAAAACAAAGTCTCACTCCATGCAACTTCTTGCAGCTCTGTACAGGCAAAGACTCACATGGGAAAGAGGAGTGAAGGACCATTAGTAACAACAAAACCCAATTGCCTCTGATTACCATCCAACCTTTAAACAAAAAGTCTTCACAATTTGCCAACCGTAACCATAATTCTATTGTCTTTGTTCCCAGGTCCCTCAGCTCACAGTTACAAGACCACTCATGCAGAACGCCAGGTTATAATTCTGAGCGCTGGTGGAAACAAAGAGAAAATCCACCAGGGAAAGATAAATATTGTTCTATAAAGATCACCAACCAAATCTACTCAAATTCCAGAAGATAAGAATCGTTAATAATTTCCTGCTCAAAGTGGTCAGCCCTGGCCTCTCCTACAACCTCTTGTTCCCATAAAGATAACATTTTTGAATAATAATTTTTTTAAGAAATTACCCAAAATTAAGCAGTTTTCCCCTGAGTAAAACTTCTGCCCCTGATTTAGCCAAGGTTGGCTTTAGGCCATCACACTTCTTTCTTCTCTAGTGGGTTGTATGGTGCATTTGAAGAACTGCAGCTATATCTGAAATGCTCAAGCACTTTATTTTAAGCAAAACACAGTTTCCATCCACCTCCAAAAGACTCAAGTATTCTGGTAAGTAAAAGCTACTTGTTCATCTTACCAGATCACAAACTCTTTCAGCTGTCTCTGGAGAACGAAATAACAATAAGTAAATTTTTAAGTAAATTCTGTCTTTTAAGGGTTGATTAAACACTTCGACTGCAGCTATGCAGAATCACTCTCTGGAATTGTTATCTACCAGTGGACTCCAGCACATTCAAACTCTCTCACACACTCTAATAGCTGCAAGTTTATAACCCTGGTGTTATTTTCAAGCATTTCCAAGACTGTTTTGGTGATACCTTCTCTTCAGTTAGAGGAAGCATATTGCAGGGGCTGCTCTCTGGCTCCTCTGGCTCTGAAAGATCCCCACAGCGGAGCAGCTGCAGAAGTGATTTGCCTCATATGAAGAACTGTAAACTGCCTGCACCCCAGGACAGGGAAAACAGGACCAATCGTTACTAGAACAGCACCATATCATGGTCTGCAAAATATCTGTAGCCGTGACCACTCCTTACGGCAGAGCTGAGCTCCCTGTGCCTGCCCTGCGCTGCTTACTCTCGAAACTCTCACCCAGGGCTCTTCTCTCCATGCTAGCCCCACAGAAGCCATCTAGCTGTGAGAGAGAAAGGTGGTCCTGCTCACCAGAAATGTGGCATTTTGCTTATTGCCATGTGCCAGCAAGAACCACTTTTGGGAGCCAGATCCGAGGGCGGGCTTGCGTGGTGAGCATTGGAGGTCAGTAAGTTATCGCTTTATTTGTAAACAGGCAAAAATGTCATCTGGAGTCAATAAAAACATGGAGTCCCATGGGGCCATCTTTCGGAGTCAAAAGCAATAAATTCAAAGTGCTCATCCTTGCAGAGAAGGGAAATTGGCAAAGAACAGCAGCATAATAGTATGTTACATTGTAGATCTACAGGCCCTTTGATCCCTGCATATTTACAAATATTAATGAGTCATGCTTCTCAAGCACCTTTTAGGAAGGTATCATTAGACAACTTTCCAGATGGGGAACCCAAGGGAAAGAGAAGTGATCCTTCCATAGCCACACAGAGCGTCTGTGACACAGCCGAAAGCAGAAACCAGATATTCTTGCTTGTAGTCCTTTGTTATTAATTACAGCAACATTCTTCCTCTCATATTTTATGTTGTATTTTATAACAAGTCATATATGAATTCACCTATGTAGGACATTTCTTGCTGGTTTACTTTTCACCAGTCACACTGCTATTTTACTCCTTACACTAAATAAATTTTAACTGACTCCATTACAGGAGAAAATTTGGTAATAAATACACACTGCACAGAGAGTTTCTCACACAAAGTAGTAATTGCTTCTACAATCAGCAACAGGACACTGAAAATTTGAGAACAGATGCATGTTTAAAGTTTGAGAGGGAAATTTTAACAAAAGAAAGTGCATCTACACATATGAGTGAATGTCAAATAATGTGTTGTCTTGGTCAAGTTCAGCAACTATGCAGGTGCAGTATCTTAAGGGGTCAAATCCAAAGAGAGAGAATTCAGTGTCTGTTTTTCTGTGGAAGAGCAGAGGTAGAAACAAAAGAAATGAAAAAATGATCAAGTATTCTCAAGTATGTGAGAAAGCAGCTATCTATAAGCTCCTTTGTTGTGGGGGAGCTGATAAAAGAAGTGGTTTTCTTTGGTGACACACCACCTAGCACTGCTTTTTTGCTCCTGTGGTGGATAAGCAGGACAGTTGTCACTGGATGACCTAACTCATAGCAGCACAGCTTTCCTCCAGAACACCACAGGATTTTCTTTTTTTTTTCTTGTTTTCTGTTTTTTTTTCCTTTCTTTTCTATCTTTTTTTTTTTTTTTTTCAATGAACAGATCCTTTGCTTATGCTTTAAAGCCAGAACTCTACCACAGAGTTTAGGCTAATAGGATAGTTTCTCTTGTATACAGGGCCAGTACTTATTAACTTATTTCTGCAGACCATATCAAAACATGCAGATCCTCCTGTCTCCTCCCTGTGAAATCTATAAATTCTTCCCACCAAATCCATAGATAAGGAGGTGAGCCTGGCCTTGCACTGATTCTGCTCCTTAACGGCCCTGAAATGGTGTGGGAATTTGATCACTTTATCATTTTCTCCCTGGCTTTCTCCTCAGCCTCATTCTCCTCTGCTCTCACCCTTGATTTAGCAGTTTGTCCTTTCAAGAGAAGAAAGTAATCGCTCTGGATTTTACCAGGGGACGCTTTGCTGGTGGAATAAACCTGTCCAGATGTTGGCATTTACATCAGAGCTAGACGTCTAGACTTACTTTAACAGCCAGCAGAGAGAAACAGGCATTCTAGGGCGTGGGTAATCTCATTTTAAGGTAGATGTTGAAAAGAACTTGGTTGAACCATGTCCTGGAAGTGCCTATCTCTCTCCATTGGCTATAAAGATTGCCTGGAGGAGAAGTTCAAACATAAACATCAAAAGTTAGGTGAGATGAAAGTGTATGGTCCTCAAAGCGCCTAACGCAAAGGCACTTCAGTAGCCACGGGGCTTTAGGTTTTTTGAGGTGCATGAGGTAATATCTATGCCTGTGATTTGCATTATGTGATCAAATAGTGATGGAAAATAGGGAAGAGGGTTTTCTATGGAGGAATCAAAACCCTTGTTTGGGGGTGGTATCCGCTCATATGGCTTAAGCCTCAGCCTCAAACCCAAAATATATTTCTGCTGCCATCAGTGGAGTCAGATTGTCCTGGCTCAGCAGGAGGAAGAATGGGTCCACACAAATTCCATTCGAGGGAAGAGCTGCTTGTCTGGTGTCACTGAGCAGATGCCAGTAAGATGCATTCTTCCGTAATGCTAGCTCGTGTTTCCCCAAAGAAATGTAAGTCAAAGTACTTTATAATCTCTAAATTTGTATCAAGAAGCTGTATCATCTCAGTTGCCTTCATTAGCACAGTTTGCAGCTTGTCACTAGTGAGACCTCATCTTGTCCACCTCCTGACAGGAGGCCACACTCAGACACCCTCCAAATCACATCAGGAGTAGACATTGCAATTGCTGTCCCCACTGATGACTGCCAGAGACAGTCCAGCAGCCCTAGATAACAGGCTTTTAATCAAGCTTGTAATCACAATATACTCTCATATTTAGACACCAGAGTAATTGTAATTGTATTATGACAGGCAGTAGAATAAAATTTGAAAGCCTTGCTAACCCCCTCCCCAAACCAACCATTTCTTCATGTTCTTCACACTAGAAGACAAGAGACAACCAATAGTGCAGATTCCTGTTTTGTCTTTTATTTAATAGTTGGGCTGACTGTCATTTTATCCATATTACTTTTCAAATTTAGCTGCATTTGCACAATGTCAGCATCTCAACAAGAGTATTAAAGACACTAATATCACCCCTAACTGAAAAGCCTCGTTTGTTGCAAGGACTCTCACTCCCCAGAAGCAAATTTTCCAAAGATTTCTCAGCAAAGGGTGTGTGTGTGTGTGTTTGTGAGCTCACTCTAAACTACTTTCCTAATCATGTTAAAGTGTCCAGGATTTTGCACCCTGAATGTTCTTCTACTATCTGCTCTTCCAGTATTCAACACTGCTTTAATTTAGCTTGGGTCAAAGGCCTAGTGGAGTTCAAAAAGCTGATCATGATGCTAGTTGTTCTCCCTTTCAGACAGTCTACCAGTAAGGAGCAATTTCCAAGTGCTCCCTCTTTGCATTATGAACTAAGATTGTTTTTCTCACTTTTCTTTTTCTTGTTCTCTAGGAATACTTATTGGCAGAAGTGTCTTTGTTTCTTAGAAGTTCATCAGCTCTCACCATCTGTTTCTCCCATGATGTCACCGCTCTCACTTTTGCCTCATTGCTATTTCCACAGCAATCAATCAGAATTGGATGCCTCAAATGTCTGACCTCCAGGAGGAGTTAAAAACCAGAACAGAAAGGATATGAAGAAAAACAAGATAATGGGAATCAAAACCAGTGAAAAACAACTGTTCAAAGTCTCTGATTGCCCATAAATGTGATTCTTCTTCTAAATTTCTGTATTATGGCATCATCTTCTAAGAATGTTTTAAAGATGACCTCTGAAGATAAGCTGTTTGAATGTATAGACTTTAAGAGGCAGCTGTTTAATAATGTTTTCATAGTGTTTTTGAAGAGTGATTTCTCCTATTCAGCCTCCTATAACTTGAATATTAAGAGATGGTGTGAGAACTATTGACAGATCATACATCATAAGAAAAAGAAAATAGCATGTAGGTGTTTTAAGTTGAAGGATTCATTTATTTTTCTCAATAATGGTGTCTAATAAACATAGGAAAAGAATAATAACTTTGTTAGCAATTGCTTTGTGAATTTCGACATGAGACGTGTTGGTTCTGAAACATACATCAAAATCCAGGAAGCCTCAAATGCAAAACTTTGTTGTTTCTAGCTGAGAAACAAGCAAACCATTCGCTCTTCCCATTTTTCTTTCTTGTCTTGATCACACAATGTCAACAAACAAACAAGGCCATAAACCCGGTTGTATTTTGACTTGGCAGGGCACCTGCAGCAGCTCTAACATAAAACAGAGCTTTTTAGCTGGTTTTTATTGCTCTCTCCGGTATCAAGGTGCCCTCAACATTCCAGCCAGGAGCTCTCAGCTGCTTCTGGGGTTGTAACGATGCCAGAAATACCACTGCAAAAAGGAAGGCTTCCTTTCCGTACACCAGAAATAATATTTTCCACGGATCCCCAGCTTGCACAGGTTAGTGTGACCACAGGCTTCTTCCTCAGCCCCCTGTAGTGTCTATCACGATGAAAGCATTTGAAAGCGCTTTGTACACTAAACTTCCTGGAACCGACGGGAGGGCTCAGTGTGGCGTTTTGCAATCTGAGCATCCATCTAAACGGCCGCGTTCCTCATGAAGTCCCAGCGCTGCGTATGGTGCATATCTGCGCTAGCAATTACTGCAACGGGGTGCAGCTGAGCCTGATGTCAACACAGCTGAAGCACAAGCACTGCCAAGAACAGAGTGTGTTCAGCACTGTTTTAAGAAGTAGTGTTCGTCTTCATATGTAGGAACTCTCCTTGTTCTTATTACCTCCCTTGAGTGCCAGAGTCTTTGAGGTAAGCGAGAGAGTCCTCTCCTTCATTGTTGACAGTGAAACCTACTTGCATTAGTTTGGAACCTCATTTTACCAGAAATTACCCCTTCTAGATGTTTGTCGTCACTGGTGGATCTGGCACATCCCAAAGCACATATCCATATGTGTTCATCCAATAACCTCCACAAGGAACATTTCCTCTGTATTCGATAACAGAGACATCTTTCATAATATCCCTGGTTTCATCTTCAGATTGTTTCGCTCATCTTTGATTTTCTCCTTTCGCCTCCCCAGGAAGAGTTTTCTGTACATCTCAGACTTGGGAATGGAGAAGAATGAGCACAAAGCTTTTTACCTGGACTATGTGTTTGTCTCTTTAGTAGCATACCTTCCTTCATGCATCAGGATGAAGAAGTTGTACTGAACAGACCTCTATAGATCACAGAATCACAGATGACTTATTATTATTTTTTTTTAGTGGAAGAGAGAGAGGCTGTGGTGAAACACCGGGTTTAGTGATTGATTTTTGGCTACTGTTAAGCCGAGCAGAGGAAAAGGTCCCAGACTTATGGTCCCAGAAAATAGTATTTGGCTTCACCCCAGAAAGTGAATTGATAAGATGATCGTTGTAAACATATGAAGGGACAATGGCTGCATTACTGTGTAGTCACCACACCCCCTCCAGGTGGCCCTTCGCAGGATTCCAATGTTCCCCTTGTACAGTTTCGAGCAAGACGCCCATCAGTGCCGCCTTCTTCAAACATCACGTGAGCATAACCAATCCTTTTCAGTAGTTATGGATGAACACACCACTTCTGAAGGCTGAATCAAAGAGGGCCTCAGTAATCTCCAATTGCATCATTTGCTTCCACGTATGCATACTTAGACTCTCCTCCACTTCCCTCTCTCCCTCATCCTTGGTTTCAGCTGCCCTTTCCCCCATCAGTTACTCTCCACATCTCACTTTACCCGGCAATATTCTCAATCCATCTCCCACCATTCACCCTCACATTGCCCAGTGCTACCAGGCATGTGAACAGCAGTGGGTGGAGTGGCTGCTGAAATCTTACTGGGTCTGCAATATGGGCAGTGGGATCTTGAGGGAAATCCTGAAGCCAAGCTAAGACGTCAGGATTTTGATCAAAAGGCCAATCAATATGTAGTTGAGAAAATGAACCCCTGGCACCAAACAAGATAAGCAGGGGATGTTGAAAGTTAGGCTACTTGCCTAGAAGTCCTTCATACTAATCCTTGCTTCTGACTTCAAGGGTGACCCAGAGGGAAACTCTTAATTTGCCTCTAGATGATGAGATGGCTTGAGGAGGAGGAGCAAGGAAGACCTTTAGTGCCCCGTTTCTTTGCTTTACCTAGGCTAACAATGACCGCTCCACTCACAGCTGCACTGACCCACGTGTCTGTCTCATCGAAAGAAACCAGAGTTCAGTGTCTATTCTGGGAAGTACAGATGGGAGTGAAGGGAAAGAAGGGGGAGACCGGTTTCCATGGTTTCAAGCTCTTTCTTTCTCAATGTTGCTTCCCTCCTATTCAGCAGTTAATTTCTCCAGTTTCGGGGCTCAGGCCCAGCCCTGCCTCCACCCCAAGATTTCCAGCAGCACAGCAGGGTCTTTCACACCTTGGAAAGTCCTTTGCTGAGGGACACAGCAGTGAAGTGCACAGCTCTTGTTGGGGCAGGCTCTGCTATGTGTTGTACCCTGTCTTTTGTTGAGTTTTCAGGTTGCTGTGCCTCACTGCAGCTTCTTCCTCTTGAAGCTTCTCCTCACTCAAATGAGACCCCTTGGCTGCCCTGAACCATGGAGGATGTGATACCTCTGGGATAAGCCACAGCCCTTGTCTCCCCTCCCTCTTTCTCCAGTGCAGGAGGCTCTTTACAGCCTCTCTCAGCTCCACTGAAAGGATCCCCCACAACCTCATCTTTTCAAGGACAGCAGCCCTTGACTAACTTCCTTAAAAGCTGCATCCAAATAGGTGGTATGTGCTTCTGATAGTATATGGGGTGTCCTCCCAGCAGAGGCTGAGGTCACCTCACTGCAGTGTTCTCCATCCTGCCAGCCTGTGGCAAAACGCCTTGGCATTCTCCTCCCAGGCGCTCCCTTGCTCTTTCCCCCAAAACCCCTTTCCCAGCAGATCCTACTCATGGACCTGGGGCAGACTTTCCCCCTGGAGACTCTGTAAAGGAAAAGAGCTAGCTCAGAAAGATCTTTTGTACTGCCCTGAGCTCAGGCTGAATTTTCCTGGGAACACCTCCTGCCTGCTTGTTCTAGGAAGGAATGAATATTGAGAAGCTTAGAGTTGGCCTCACAGCTACAAGGCCAAACACAAGAAAAGGGAAAGCAGGACTGAAAAGCGAGCTACCCTATCATTAAAATATGAAAAGGATTAAGCATATCTTCTTCTTAGGAAATAGAGGAGAAGTGGGAAGTGGCAGTGTAAGGGGCCCTATAGTTGAACAAGCTTTGTTTGCAGGATAAGTGGCTTTTATTCCTGATGAGGAGAACTAAGCTGTGTTTACAAATAATGCTGATGGTCCAGCCCCGACTGTGCTCCAAAAATGCAGCATCCCTACTCCTGGATTGCCTCAGCACTGCATCCCCAGAGGGAGGGAGAAGCAATAAATCAGAGTAGCAATCCAAAACATGACACAACTTTTGAGCAATATTTTCTTGTGCCTTGTGGTACGTAGAGAGCTGCTGTCCCCACAACCCACTGTCAATTGCTCTGGTAACAAAAATATTATTGTCTGCACTGTGATGGACAATAAAGACCCCTTGGGCTCATTGTTTTAGAGTCGGGATTTAGCCCAAGTATCCTCACCACGCCTCTGCCTCTAAATGCTGTGATTCAGTAACTTGGCTGCGGGCTGGAGAGTTGCTCCCTCCCATCTGCTGCACAGCTCGGCCCTGTAGATGGGACAGAGGTGATGTGAGGGCCTCGGGATGGCCTGCAAGACAAGGGAAAGTTACACCCCTGTGGAAGATGGTGCTTCAGAGCCCTTTGGGAGGGGAGTAGTAGAGAGGTAACCAGTGTGTCTCCTTCACCTTCTTGCCCAACCTGTGGCTCTGCTCATGTGGACTCCATCCCACATCCATGAGTTCCTAGGTCCTGTGTCTTCTGAACCCTAGAGGGTACTAGAGAGCAATATTCAGCCTCCTGAGAAGCAGGCTTCTTGCCTATGGTTCTGGACATGTCTTCTGTGAAACTAGGAAGCACCCCTTTGTACCTTGGAGGAGCCTTGGAGGCACCGGGGCCTAAGCATCTCTCTCATTCAGCATCCTTTTCTGAAGGAACGCAAGCAAGCACTATTCAGTGCAGGGAACAAGTAAAGCCTAGCAAAGGATGTAATTTCCTCCGGAGTTTCAGCCTCTGGGCCACAGGTGATGATAAAAGAGTGTTTACACACACACCTGTCAGCCCTACCCTGACTTTAATAACCAGGGATCCCTTCGTTATCACCTTCTCTGTTCAGATACTGTGGCCATGGGGACCATATAAGTACAAGACACAAGTAGACTACGCAACCTATACCACATTATTCCAATAGGTCTCTGAGCAGTGTTTCCACATGTCCCAGAGTGAAGGAGAGCACACAGTGTGAGCGCATACCCTGCCCTGTCTGGAATCGTAATGCAGAATGGGATCATCCTGAACACATCCCATCTAGGCACTCATCCAAATATTAAATGTTCTGCGAGTTCAGACACAAGAGAACCATTTCTGCCCTTTCTGCTTTGCCCTGTGATGAGAGCAGAAGAGCAGCAGAGACTGGGTGGGAAGTCAAGAGGACCCCACCAAATGATCTCCTTGAAAATAATGACCAGTCTTGGTGACTTGTTTCTCCCTCCTGGACCATGCAGAGTGCTGATGTCAGTAAAGCCCATCTGCTTCTGGAGAAAGAAACAACTCTGATCCCTTACAAGCCAGGGTGAGAGATGTTGGCCGTGCTGTGGAGTACGTTGGCCATTTGCCAGCTTCTTGAGGTCAGCATGTTAATTACACCTGAACTTACAGAAGATTTGAATCAGATCTAACTGCTCACAGTTACAACTTTCTATTTGAGCAGGAAAAAGCACACAGACTTTCACAAAGCATGGGTTAAAACAAAAATATGCTTTCAGAGCAGCAGGAGAAAGAACATAAAGAACATCCTAGAGAACTAAAGAGTGAAAAAAAAATGTGCCCTACTTATTACTTAGCCCATTTTAACTTGGCAGAACGGGCACACGTGCTGTATTGCACAACTGAGCCTGTCCTGGTATCTCTGTTTGGACATCACTTCTTAAAGGTAAAATTTTCTTGTTCACAACTTCCTTCCTAGCCTTGCAGAGCCATATTTCAGCGACCTCTGAAGTTATTCCCAGGGCTCTGAGACAGACAGAAGTTCCCTATGAGGAAGAAAGGAGGGGTCTCATCTTATAGGACTTCATGCCATTTCTTCATCCCTTCTGCATCTGAGCTCGTCCTTTCCGCTAGCAGCAGGTTTTAATCTCCCTCTCTCGTCTGTGGCCTCCACTGCTCGGACTTGTCCCGGCTGTTCTCCCTGCACACATTCTTCCGTATTTCATACTAACAGAAAATTTCATCCTTACATCACTTGCACCAATAGCCTGTTTAAAATAAATTTAAAAAAAAAAAAAAGAAATGAAGGAAAACACAGGTTGGAGTGTGATAATTAGTTGTTTGTGGGGTAGCTGATTAAAAAGCTTTTAGAAAAAGCTTGGAACAAAATTTTCACCAAGAAGGGAGGACAAGTCTGACCAAAGCCAGATGTCTGTCTCATTTCTCTTTCTTAAACTAATGACTCACAAGTTCTAAGTGGTCTAATTTGTTTCTGGTTTTGCCACTCAGATGAATTAGAGAAATAGGATGTCCCCAAATGCATTTCAAAGAATGCCAGACAAAGCCAAGCCCTCCTACGGTCCTATGCGTCTATCAGTCAACAGGGATTGAAAATGATGCACAGTGGGGGCCTTTGCAAAACTTTGTTTTCATCCCAGAAAAGTAACATAGAGTTCAGCTTCAAGGTGGAAATGGACCTGCAGACAAAGTGAACTTTTTCTGTCCTGGAACCGCTCTAAACAGTTCAACAAAGCAGTCTTGATGTTCCCTATGCCTTTCAGCATTAACTATTGCTATCACCTTGATATCACCAGAGAGACATTATTTTGCAGAAGTCATTTTTGGAAAAGCCACAATGGTTTTCTTGTCATCTTGCAAGCAAGAAAAGAAATAACTCATTCTTTGGCCCTAAAATTTGAAAATTTAGCATAAAGGAAAATGTAAGTGTCCATGAAAAGCCAGATCACAGTGTGCCTTGCCATCTTCAGGTATTATAAATACCTTTTTTAGTTTCAAAAGAACAATAAACTGCCAAAATTCTGGGAAACTCCAGACAATCATTGACCATGATTGCCATGATTATGTGCAAAAACTGTAAGACTGCCATGACAGCTCTCTGATGTCTGGTAGACCTTCTTGTATGAGCAACCATTGAGGATTTACTCTTTCTCACATGCATTTGCCTTCAGTACCTGTTTGTGGTCGCCTGCATGGATTTTGTTTGCATCCACACAGCTCAAGGGAGGTCCTGCCAGGAAGTGATCTAAACCCTAGCAAGCTCCCTGAGCCCTGCTCCATACAGCCATCCCCACTTATAGATGCAGAGCACCTGCAGGTCAGCACACACATCCTGCACACAGAACACCCCACACTCACTGAAACCACACCATGGACAGGAGGAAAACCAGGTGGTCACCAGACAGGCTTGGTCATAAGTGAAGGCTCAGGCCCAGACACAAATTCAAAGGACACATACCTTATCAAACCACAGAAGAGGCAGCAGCTACCTTGACAGCAGCAGTCAAAGCCCAGTTTTCCAATAGGCTTTTGAAATTGCCAGACCTCCTGCAGTAGTCCAGAGATGAAGGCATATTCAGAAGCTATTTATTGCACTTCAGGTTCTGTTTTCACTCCATAAAGAAAATAAATGTTTTGGCCATGAACACAGTCAGTTGTTTGGCTTTTGCTATGCATATGCAGGGAAACTTCCTAGTAACATCTTGCACTGTCATCAAATACCATGAATTTGTTCCTTTCCACTCAGCTAGGCTCAAGCTTGAGTTCTGAATACTTAGACTTTGAACTTCACTCAGGGTAACATTGTTTTAGCTGAGGTTCACAGCCTCTTAAGGCCATAGAGGGGCAGCCAGAACATCTCGTCTGACCTCCTGCTGCCCCTAGGCCACAGACTTCAGCAGTTCAAGAACTATACTTGTTTTCAGCAGATTTCCACTAGCAGTACCAGGAAGATCCCTGGGAATTTTGTTTTTCAGTGAAGGCAAGATATTTATTAGGTGTTTTTTGTAATGCAGCTTTGACAGAAGGTGACACGCAAAGATAGAAGTATGGTAAAATCTCTGTCACTACAGTCCTTACACCCCATCTGGGTGAGGACAGACCAAACCATTTCCAATTGTTCTCCTGGGTCTTAATACAGGGCTCAGGATGAGGTCTTTCAAGCCAGTAATTCTGCCATTTCTGGTGCATAGTCACTGGAGCACTTCCCTGCCTCCTGCCCCCACTCTCTCTGCCCCATCCTTTCCCACTGGTGAATCCACGAGCAAAAATGACACCTGAAAAAAACATTATTTCTGAAGGCCGGTTATCCACCCCTAATAAAAAATGCTGAGATATCTGTGTAATTGCAACTAAGAAACTGTGTTGTAAAAACCGAGCTCATTCATAAAGAGAAACAAAGGGGGAAGCTGTATGCAAAGAACAATTCACAGAGCACATCTCCATCAGCTCCAGCCCTTCACATCTTCCATGGATCTTTGCTTTAGTACCCATTTACACAGGCTGTTCCCAGGAAACCTACACAGTAGAACAGAAAGAAAGGTGAGATGATGCTCACAGGCATAAAACAAAAACTACGTGAGGATTTATGAGATACTTTTCTCTTGCTTTCACCATCTTCAGAGATTCATACTGTCTAGTTAGTATGAATGCTCATGGCCAAATTCCTGTGGGAAAAAGTCTTGCTGAGTCAAGCTGATGAAAAAACAGAAATTCTGCTTTGCGGGAAATTCCAAGACCTCTGTTTTCTCTCTAAATTAATCGGAAAAGTCAGAAATCAAAACTTTCTGCAGAATGACATTTCCAAGTGTTTTTCTTGAATATTTGGAAGAAAAGATAGGCCGATCTGAGTTTTACAAGCCACAGCTCTTTGAGGGATCTGCCAAGTATAAAACTTTCTGGACATTTCTGTGCTGCAATTCCAAAAGCCACACCACACTGCAGTAAACAAGGGCAGCATCAGAGACAGTACTCCTAGCAGCACCAGGTTGCCCTGCAGAAAAACAAGTGTCTGTGCAGGCAATGCCTGTGACCCTAGCAGACACAGCAAGTTGGAAGGAGACTCCCTTCCTTGCAGGGCCGTTTGTTGGGCTCTCTTCTGATATCTGTGCAAGGTGAAAGTATGTTTACACTGTGAGTACTTTCTCCTTCCACTGTCATTACCTCTCCCACACACTGTGTGTGTTCCAGTGACGTGCAAAGGAAGTTACAGCTGGCATAGGAGAGGGACAGGCTTTTAAGATGCTCCCCAGAGCCTTGAAACAAAGGCTGTTACAAGGAACTGTCTGTGCTTCTTCCAGTGCAGAGAGTGCATGCACACCCACATGGCAGGTCCTGAAGCCTGAATTGTGCAATCCTGTGCAGCACCAGCCAGGCTTCAGTGCACACTGAACTTAGCTCATGAAGCTGAATAAGGGTAACTTCAACTATGCGTCCTTTTTCTACATTAAGAAAAAGGAGTAATGGTCAGCAGCAGGCGGCTTCATGAGGTGGTACTCAGAGGATGGACCACTTCCAGCACAGTAGCACATGGGACTGCAGCTTCCAAAGCTGAGGCTGGAACTGGAGTAGGAAGATGGATGGAAATAGACCAAGGTCTGACCACTGCTTCTCTGTGCCAGAGCTGCACAGGCTTTCCCTAAGTCAAGCCAGAATCAAGCAGAGATTTCATTAAATAAGGACAAGGTTTCTCCAAGTGCCCAGGCACCACAGACAAAAGATGGCTTAACAGAAGTAGGATGAAAGACTTGTTCTGTTAAATCCAACCAGCACCTCCTGCTTCCAGACTGCTCTGTGGCGTATTTGTAACAGCAGCATGCCAGGGAGACTGCAACCACAGGCATTAAGAGTAACACTATGTGATGCCGGAGAACTTTAGTTAGTTTAGGCAGTGAATTTACCGAGGACTGACTTGAGCACAAAGGAAGTGGTGTGTGGGGGCTCTTCACTGGCAGGCAGAAACAAAAAGCGTAACAAATCACTGGAAACTCCTAATGGGAATTGGAGGACAGAAAAGCTGCAAGGCATATATGTGGAGCACAAGAAAAAGAAGCAGCGGAGCCTCAGAAACCAAGTAGCTGGATTCTTCCTGAGTTGGAGCATGAAGTTCCTGTCTTGTAAAGGTGCTCTATCCTTCATACAGCACATGCCCCAGGAGAGCAACTTGGGGCCTCTTCATTGGGCTATAAGAGGATATAACACAACTACAAGAAGAGATTTCAAATTGCAAATACTGCTGTCATGGTGCCGCAGGGTTACAGGCACAAACCTGATTCTCTATGTGTTTTTCACAGGTGCCTTCCCCTGCTCTACCTCCAGACATGGTTCATTCAGATGTCCACTCACAAATTACTCTTTTTAGGACCAGAGCCAGAGTCGTTCAAGCAAGTTCAGTTTTGGGGAGTGACTTTTAGAGAGGCTTAAAAGGTCTGGAAGAGAAGAGGTGTGAAACTTCCTAAAAGCTTCATCATTCCTACTAATTCCGCCAGACAGGAGAATCAAAGGCCAAGTGACCTGATCACATCCCTCCTCTTTCCTTACTCCCAGATCAGGAAACAGCAACAGCAGCAGGCCACAGTGTGACCCATGGTTGCAAGGTTACAGGGAGCAGTGATTACCAAGGAAGCTTTCACAGAGCCATTGCTAAGGGGTTTCTAGCGGCAATATCATACCAAAACTGACATCAAGCAGTATGAAAAGACTAACAGGGTGAGGAGGAATATATTAGAGTGACAGTCATGCGGTGCAAAAGGCTAACTAACACTAGCCTAATCTGACATTCTAGCTCCCTTTAATACGTGAGGAAATGGTTTGGGCATAAGTGAGATCCCAGTGGACTCTAGGCTGGTGTTACTTTCTCTGCACAGGACTGAATTCCACCAAACACCCAAAAAATAGACTGTTATAGAAAAGCTCCAGCATCAAACCATACAGGGGGAGAGAAATGAAAAATAACAGGTCTGGCAGCATATTGCGAGACTTTCCCCAGTTCTTCTACTGCAAGAGCCAGCCCTTAGGATGAGCAGGGTTTATGCCACATGTTCATCTCCATGGTGGAGTTAGCTTGTGCAGTTTACAGTCCAGTCCTACCGTTCCAGTTAGCTGACTTTGCAGAAAAGCAGCTGTGCCTCACTGGCTCCTCTCTGTGCTTTTGGGGGGCTTATCCCACAGCCCCAAGTGCTGTGCAGGAAATGGCGTGGCTGTACAAACCCTTTTTCAGAGAACTAGGAGGAGAGATGTCTGTCTGACTCAGGGCAAAGGGGGGATGATAGGAAGCCCCCAAATGGGAGCGGGGCTAGCCTGCACCCGCATTGCAGACCAGTTATGTCAGCAGTCTTGGGGTTGTACTCTAGCCCATCTCCTTGGCTGGCCAGCCAGCTCAACTCAAAAAGCATCTCTTATTTATAGGGATGAGAGTGGGGATAAGACACAAGTTACCAGCAATACTGGAGTTATAATCTTATTAACTCTGCAGTGAACACCCACCCTAACTAGGGAGGCCAGTGAGGCAGGGTGACTCCAAAAGAGAAACAGGGCAGCCAGGCTTGTAGTTCTGGTCCAGTTGTAGAGTTCCCACCCTCACTCCCTTCACCCCACACACCCAGCGGTCCCGATGCCACTTGCACAAAGTGGGGGCAGAACGTGGCTTTCCTTTATGTCTCCAGGACACAGGATCTCAGCAGCAGAACTCCCACCCCCTGTCCATATTGCAGCCACTCATCCCTCCTCCGCCTCCACCCCAAGACCCCACAGCTGGGCCCAGAGCACACAGCCAAAAATGGGAGCTGTCAGTGCAATCACAGTGGGTTTCACAATCCCCTATTACTGCAGCTTTACAGTTTATTTTCTCTATGTGCCAACATACGTGGATGCATGCTCTGTTCCTGTGGATATACGTGCATCTATGTGTCATGCTACCTACCTCCTAAAGCACAGGGGAATGTCAGGCCTGTGAAAAGCTGATGTCCATGGTTTGGCAGCTGCACATTTTGTGGTCGGTCTTTGTATCAGATGGGCATGGGAAATTCCTGATGGACTGTGGCAACAAGTTGCTCCCTTGGCTAATTTTTAATGGCAACGGTTTTGTAATCACCATCCGAGCCTGAGGAGCAGAAATTCCTGAGGGGTAATTGGCTTTGTCGGTCTGTTAGGCGCACTCAGCCTTGATCTCTTCAATTACTGTACGCATGTACCTACTCTCACGCTGACACACCAGTGAGGACAAGCCTGCCGGCTCCATGGATGGGTGCGTGTCTTCAAGCAGGGCAACCACCCTGGTAGCTAATGCAGCACACGAGACACGGGGCAAGGCTTGCAAGCAACACCAGCCTCAGCTTGGCAGCAGCCACTTCATGAGAAAGATCACAGAGGAAACAGAGCCTGTGGGAACAGGGGGACAAATGAGGCCACCAGTTGGTCCTCTTCTGCTAATTGACTCAGGTTGCTGACCACAAACTTCTCCACCTGCCACCACACAGGGCACCTTGTTCTCATTGCCAGCAAGGCCGCCTTCACATGGAAAAACAGTCAGCCACTGTAGCAAACCCTTGCAATGGAGACTCAGCTTCCACTGGCAAAAAGTCTGCACATGCCAGGGTAGCTTATCCCAGATGAATTTGCTGACAGCAGAGCAGCACGTCATCTTAAAACTCTTGCCAGTATAGCTATATTGATGGGAGGGACAGGATAACTTTTCCTTTCCTTTTGGGGCTATGCTGGCAAAAAAATTGTTGGGAATGGATCAAGCTGATGACCCCTTAATGCTACCTCATCAGCATGCAGCATTTAAAGGATCTGTATGACATTGAGGCATGCTTTGAAGCCCATTTGTGGGGCCTAAGAGGGCTACACATAGGCACAAACCTTCAGACCCAACATCTGTTATGTCAGATTACACAGCAGGGTCTTGGGAACAACAAACAATGTGAGGATACATGTACACCATCCTCCTCGTGCACCCCAAGCCTTCATGATGGTCTGACCAGCACATTCCTCCACAACGCCTCGCATCCACATCTGTCCCACTCATGTCCCATCTGACCCATGTGCTGCTCCCATACCACTCCAACCTTCTCACCACAGCAAACTCTCTGCTACCGCCTTTCAGTCCCCAGTCCTCAGGTCTGCCTTTCCTGGCTCAGCCCCGGAGCCCCTCTGCCAGCAGCCAGCGGGTTGTTCCCCGGCTCTGCCATACCCAGAGTTCACCGCAGGCAACTTTCACTCCCTTGTCTCCTCTAATTGCGGTCGGCACCCCCCGGGCTGGGGGAACTCATAAATACCGCAGCCTTGTGAGGGAGTCTTCCAGCCAGTAATTGACTAAACTTTCCAGATGCGCTTCCAGCAAGAAATTAAAAAGCAATGTGAACCTTGTCAAGGGCACAAGCACCCCCCGCAATGCAAACACCCTCTCCCAGGAAAGCCCTGTCCCCACAGACATGGGGCTGGCAGGGCCGGCAGGAGCCATAGTAGCAGGAGGCACCAGGACGGGGCTGGGGGCTGTAAATCAAGGCCTCGCCTGGCCCCCACTCACCCCCCAGAACCCTTATCAGCACCGCTCGGCATGGTGGGCACTACAGGAGGGAAGTAAGCAGGGCCCGGTAGAGATAACAGCGCCACCAGGGCAGGCCCTGCTCCCCTGGGAGTCTCCAGACCCTGCAGGCACACAGGCCAGGCCTGGGGCAGGGGGGCTGGCATGGAGGTCCGCTCCACCTCCCCTGCCTCCTACCTGCAGCCCAACTGTCCAGCTCTTCTCTCTACCATGACAACCTGCAGGCTCAGTGCCTTAAACCGGGGCAAGCTGTCACTTCCCCATCCCTCTCCCCTTTTGTCACACAAGAAACATTAAACCTCGAGGCTTAATGAAAAATAAACAATTGGGAAGCTTTACACTCAGGGAGCAAAACAGCAGCCTTGGCAAATGTCGTGATGGTCTACGCCTCTGGCACAGCACTCCCTTCCCCAGCTTCAGTCCATGGCAGCCACACCAAGTCCCAGAGGACCTGTCTTGCTAGGGGCCATGCCAGCTGCAAAACCCTTTCCCTCAGCACCCAAGCAATGCCATGGCTTTCCAGACAAGCTACTGCCCTCTCCAGTGAGGCTGAGATGGGAGAGGAGGCATAGCAGAGTCTCTCTCCTGCTCCAAAAGACATGGCACCACAGGACACATTTGCCACCTCAGTGTGCTCTGCAAGAGGCCAAGGAACTGGGACAGCACATGGTGCAGAGCAGAGGGCTGGGGGAACAGAGTCCATGTGAGGAAGAGCAGGGGAAGGCAGAGGTCCTCAGCAGGGCTCCGGGGTCTGAAACCACTCAGGGCTGGGGCCAAGGAACCGGAGGAATCTTTGGGAGGGAAATGTGTCCTCTGTGTGTCAGGCTCCTGCACCCCATCGCTCCCCCAGCTCAATGATCAGCAGGGCAGAAATGACGGTCTCCAGCTGTAGGGCCTGCAGGCAGGGGAGGGGGATCCAGCCTGAGAGAAGGGTGTCCTCGAGCAACTGGTGTGTATTGGAGAGGCAAAAAAATGTTTGCTGTGGCTCACTCCTGGCCACTCTCCTCACAGCCATGGTTGGTGGCAGGGAAGCAGAGGCCAGGGCTGGTGCAGGGAGACCAGGGGAGAGGTCCCTGTGGAGCAGGAAAGGGCTCTCTGGTTGGGGCATGTAGAGAAAGGCCTGGGGAGTGCCAGTGATTCACAGCATGGTGGGCCAGCACAGATAAGTGGTTGAAAGGTCTCTCGCCCTGCTAATCCCGCTTCCCTCCAATAGCTTTAAATCCATCACTAAAAAATTCAGTGTTTCTCTGTTGGAGAGCTGGGTGGCCTACAGGATGAATGGAGCTCTTCACCCCTGGGGCAGCAGGGAGACTCCAGAAAACAGGGCCAGGAAGGTGCTGGCATGTTAGTACATATCTGGGTTATAATTTACACACATACACCATATCCTTACAGCCATTTGCATCTCAGCTTGGAAGGCGCCCAGTATCCTTTCAGCCCTGAAGGAATCGGCTTCATTAGAAAGCATTTGGAGGCTTACATGGCTATATTTGCCTGCAAAATAGAGGCAGCTACAGTGAGACCAAAGGCAAGCCTTGAACATCAGTCTTGCACCCCTTTGATGGAGTTAGAAAGATGGCACTTGTCATGGCGGGCAATCTCAAGCTGACCATTTTCCCTGAGGGGACACAGCCCACAAAGACATCCTTGCTGCAATTTCATTGACCTCAGGTGGGATAGTTTGGGTTTGCATATTTAAAATAACACCTATGAGAGATTGCCCAAGGGTCCAGTAAAGGTCAATTAGCTGGTAGGAGAGAAGTCTTTAACTGCATGGCTAGTCCACATAAGCTGGGACCTTGGGGGCATTTAAACTGGGGTTTAGTCCATGCTTCAGTATGGTTTATTATTGTCACAAGCACCATTCACACTGAGTGCAACAAATACTGTCCCTCTCCTGCACTCCTTTAGGAAAGATGCAACCATTTCAGAAGCCCCAAATAAGTGGCAGAGGTAGGTGAGGTCCTGAGGTCATCAAGGGGGGCTTTGCCTTCAGGTGGACTTGTCTCCAAGCAGATTACCCACTCTCCAACCACTCTGGAAAGCTGCAGCCCTACACTATCCCCTCCTGTCCTTTTCCACAGTGTTTCTATCACCTCCATTTAATAAGTGCTATAAAGCCAGCTCCCTGCGGATGGGCTCAGCGCAGGGTCCCAGGTGGAGGGCTGGGGGAGGAGGGTTGCTGAGTCTGTATATTCTTCCAGATATCCGCCTGTGCACTCCTCCACACAGAAATATCCCTGCTCATATCAGCGATTTCGGAGCTGACGTCCTTCATGACGTGGGTAATGTCCCGTAGGGGCCACGAGGAATGATCTCCTCCTCGCCAGGCTCCCAGAACCTGCCCACTCCAGGTGGGGACACCCCATTGCTGGTGCGCACAGAACACTGATGGGCCAAGTTGACTCACTGAAGGTCGAGTCTGGTGACAAAGTAGAGCAACCAGAAAGCTGTCCTTTGAAATTCTGCTCCCCTGTTCCCACCAGCCAGCATTTTCACTCCTTCAGGCTGTTAATAGACCATACTGATGAAAGCCCTGGCATGCCCTCTTGACCAGCATTTCCAAGCACTGGAACCAGGACTGCAAGTGTTGAAAGTGCTGAAGCTCAAGCCCACACTCCCTGACTGGCGCCTTTGCCGTGTTGTCACAAGGAGGTCTTGGATTGAGTGCAGGAGCGATGGACTGTATGCAGTAGTTGCTCCGGGCAAGGAGCAAGACTCTCAGGGAAGAGCCTCAAAGGCAGCCTCACCATCACGTCACCATATACTTACTGTAGAAATGCATTTCCAGAGACCCCCTCTTGTTCCCTGTCCTGATTTGACCACATGGGAATCTTTGCAGTAGAAATAAGTGTGAGCAAGCACTGCAGGCCCAGGATAAAGGGAGTTCACATAGTGAATGCCGAAAACGAGGTGCTGAAATCCTGTCGTGCCTTGGTGCATAGGGTCAGAGCTCTCTGACTAGCTGAAGAGAAAAATTCCCTCATCAGCATCAATCTATGGCCTCAGGTCAAATGCAACCTCCACCATAGTGAGAAAAGCAGTCTCTGCCCCTCTTTAACTTACTTCCTTGATTCCTTTCTTCCTTCTGCAGAGCTCTTCCCTGTCTTGCATGAGCAGCCATAGGAGGGGATGAGCAGGAGATGGGACACGAGGAAGAGATCTGTTTATCTCTCCTGGAGAGAATTTCTCACCTCCACTCCATTCTGCTCAGCTGCCCAGGAAGCAGTCCTGTCATCAGAGACAGCATCTGGCCTGCTGTGTTGACAAAGTTACAAGAGATGTGGAGTGCACATGGAGATCAAGGCAGGGCTGACACAGGCTTTAAGCCCATTGCCACTGCTCTGCTCATTGGAGAAAGGAGGTGGGGGTGGGAACAGGAGAAGAGTTGTCATCTGCACTGGACCAAGAGCCAGAAGCAAACCTTAGCTCCTCTGTTACCCCCAGCCCAGCTGCTCTCAGCCCCTCACACTTCCCTGCCTGGTCCCAGCTGGAGTCAGCACAGGGTTGAAAGTCAGAGGCATCACTCCATGACCTTTGCAGAGGGGGCAGGAAATTTTTTGCTCATATCCAAGCAATTCCTGTGTCAAACACACCAGGTTTTTGCTCCCAGACTCAACAGTGAAGCACGCTCTTCTGCATAGGCATCCACAGAGCACATTGTCTCTTTCCTCCGCTTCTGCTCTCCTATTGCACGGTTCCTCATCTGGATGATTCCTCATACAGATGTTTATCTGCCAAGTTTGGCATCAACCTTTAGATCTGAGCAGTCTGCCCACAATCCTGCTGCACCCCTGTTTGCAAAGGATCATGATGATGTACGCTCTAACTGCCTGGCAGAGGAGGGCAAGTCAGCAGTTGCCTGGCAGTTTTCACACACACCACTCGACCGACTGCAAGCACTCATCCATACCTCTGTTTAGCATGGAATTCACTTGCCTGTTTCCCAAGGCTGGGCCCAGAACCATTGCCAACACCTCCAGCAGCAAGAGAAAAGCCCTGCTCCGAGTGTCCCCTCCCTGCGTCCTCCCAGACAACCCAGGCTCCATTGCCTGCCCCTCACAAGCCCCCGGCTGCTCCTACCACCTGTCCCCTCCATTCCCCAACCTGCCCTCACTGCTCGCATCAGCCCGGTGGGAAGTTCAGGTGTGCTTTCCCCTCTCCACACACTCAGAAAAAAGCCTCTCTCTCTCTCTGCAGTGCTTCTGAGTGCTCTGTGCTCTGGCCACTGGGTGCTGGGGCCTGGTAAGAGGTCAGAGGAGCTTTGTGGTCCCCCAGAACTGAGAGCACATCCCCAACCACACTGAGAGAGAGGTGGAATCAGGCCCAGGGTAGCCAGCTTTACAAAGCTCACTCAGCGGGGTGTTGTGGCCGATGCTGTCCTTGCTGCTTTGGCAGATGGGATGAGTTAGCAACAGCACTTCAACGCTGGTGTAACAGTGGCCGCGCTCCCTAGTATAGAAATGTTGCTTTAAAAGAAACACTCCATGCCCTCACACGTCTCACTTCCACTGTGAGACTGACAGTAACAAAAGCCAGTTTAGCCTGAAATAGCTGGATTTTTAATGGAGCTCAGCTCCCAGTGAGGACAATAGGGCATCCCACCCCCCAAGGGGCAGCAGAACTGATGCTGAAAAGCCGGCCCTGGCCGGCAGTGCTGCCGCTGCCGGGAGCCCCAGCCACCCAGCAGTGTGGCTGCAGGACGCCTCACTGAGGGAGCCACCCTCACGGGAGGGAAGAACAAGTAGGACTTCCCCTTCCCTGCTGCTCTGTCTCCACCTTTGTGTTGCAAAAACAAAGAGGTTTGGGTGTGAACCCGCCCTGCACCCAGCAGCAGCTTTGGCGTTTGCGTGCACAACGTGCCCGCTCTTGGTGCAGCTCATGGAGGAGGAGGGCGTCTGTGCCCTGGGCACGTTCCTTGGCCCCTGAGGCGCCATGCTTCTTCCCTCTCCAAAATACACACGCCTACACCACCACCCCCTTGCCAGCAGTGGAACGGTTGGTTGCTGGAGACTTTTCCATGCCGCAAGCCAGGCTGGATGAGGGAAGCCGGGCTCTTCCCAAGGTGCCCGGCTGCCTCCTAACACAAAATCACAGAGCCGATCAATGCAGATGAGCACGTAGGGCAGTGGGGGAGACAGTGTGTGCTGTCCCAGCCTGACTAAAAGAGCTTATAGTTTACAGCCAAACCTGGCTTGACCTCCTCCAGGATCACCCTAGGGAACCGGGCTCTTCTTCTACAGCTTTCCTTTTCTCATTTTATTGTTTTGACCTTTATAACAACATCCAAGTAAACCCCTCAGGCTAGAAATTAAGGGGCTGAAGCTTTCCTCAGTGAAAGTCAAGAACAAGGAACAACACGTACTAATTCACTCTGCTGCTTAAAGCAGCACATAGAGGGTCCAGGATCCTATCACCAAAGACTAGAGGAAGGGTCACATTTGTACGATGCACAGCATTAGGTGTCAGAAGGCAAAAAACGGAGCACAGAAGGAGAAATCCACTGATGCTACACACTCACATGTCCCTAACTCAAGGCCACTACCAGAGCAAACTGTGAAGACTGCAGGCCAGGAGGAACCAAGGTACAGCAGCGTCTCCATCCAATTTGGCTCCCATGCTAAGAAGAGGAACCTGTGGTAAGCGAGCTGGCAAAGCCTGCCACTGCCAATCTATAGAGTAACATTCACTGTCAGGAGCAGAGCCTCCGGGCTATTCTGTCTAGGACTTTTTATTTTTTTAAAAAAGCCTTACTCTGCTTTTTCCAAACTCAGACTCTGGCAAGCATTCTGGACAGCCTGGTAACTGTGTGCTAAGTTTGGTCTGCAAGCATATAATTCTAATGAGAATAGAAAGACCTGACTTTCTCTGAGAGCTCCTGCTAGGCTTCAAAGGATCCAGGACTTACCAAGCGGTTTTGAAACCTATCCATGACTTCTGGCCCACTTTCTGATTGCTGCCGAGGAGGGAAGGCAGCATGTACACCTGGGAAGGGGCATGGGGCAAGGAGAGGAAAGGAAAGGAAAGCAGGCAATGTTCAAAGGGAGTTGGGTGGGAGAGGCGGGGGTCTGCATGCAGCGAGGGTCGGGCTAGGGCAGTCAGTGTGCCAAGAAGGGGCCAGGAAGAGCACAAAGGATGTGCATAAGTTTTGTTCCTGTTGCTGAAGAGAGTGCAGATGGCACAGTGAAGGTGAGGGGAGGGGAGAAGGGAAGATATCCATTGTTGTCCAAGGAGGAGGGCAGAGCAACAAATAGAGGCACAGACCTGGGGAAGCAGGTCTGGGTGTCAAGGGAGGTGCACAGACAGGAGGGACTAGAAAAGACAGGCTGGAAGCACACACGTTAGCCTGTGTGGATGCCCACATGCATACTGAGTTGGGGTTCCCATTTCTTCATCTGCTCACTTAGCACCGACCCCCTGGACCTCGTAATACTGTAAACACCTGCTCCAAAGGAAAGTGCTTCCTAGGGCTGGAGGGGCTCCAAGAGAGCAGTCTCTCTCATCCCAATCACTTTCCACCTTACGCTGTTTTTGCTGCATGTCAGTGGGGAGGAAATATGTCTTTCTTTCAGGAGGGACACTGCTCTGTGTGTAGATAAGTCGGGGATGAAAATGGCCATTACCAACACAACACAGGGACCCGTGAAACTTTTGGAGGGTTCCCCTTCACCACTAGCCTGGCAGGGAAGAGAAATGCCGTGTGCTTTAGTAGAGATATTTGAGGCTAAGGAGCAGAGAGAGGCCATGAACAATATAAAAATAACACTGCCACACAGGTATTAGCTCTAGTTCAGGATATCACATGAACTGAGGTAAAGGGGAAATTGGAGAGTCAGGAATGCAAGTCCAATCTAGCCACTGGAGAGAAAACAGCAGAGTCCCTCTGTGTATCCCTCTCTCTTGTCAGATCTAATATTTCCCAAGTTAGTGCTGCCCACTGACATGCTGCTGATGGAGCACCGTGTGGGTGAAAACCTGATGCTACACCAAGAAGTATGTATTGTTAATGCAAAGGGGGCTGTCACCCCCACAGGCACCTTCGATACCTTCAAATTGCATTGATTTATACACATCTGGCCATCCCGTTGCTGGAGTGCCTTATGTGGAAAGCCAACTGCAATGCATTTAGCAAACTGCAGAGATGCTCACCTGCCTGCCAGCTGCTTCCTGCTGCTCTGCCGACCTTCTTCATAGCTCCCTCCTTGTGAACATCAGCCTTTTCGACACCCGTCAGCACTAGTCATGGCTGTTACATCATGACCTGCTCCACAGGAGCTGCTTGCCCAGAAATACAGAGGCAACAGCCTGTCTCCTCCGCTCTCCGTGGGTCCCAGGCTGGATCCCTGGGGAGGACCCAGCCCCATCACTCACTCTCCACGTCCTGGCAGCAGCAAGGTGGGTGTCAGCATCTTATCCCATGCACAAGTGCTGCTGCACTGAATGCTGAGAGCCAGCGATGCCAGAGTGTACCATTGATCTACATCCTGGACCATAACATCCCAGACCGTAATGTCCCAGCCCTCTCAGCAGCACCAAGTGTGCACACACCAACGCACACAGCACACATCCTCTTACCCTGGGCCCAAGCAGAACCTCTGAGGCAGGCGTGTTCTCCTACTCAGCACTCACAGACAATGGAAATGGTCTTATTAAAAAAGCTGTAGACAGAATGAATCACAGCCTCCTGCAGGCCTAGTCTCTGGGCCCTTCCCAAAGAGATGAGGCTGGTGAAAAGCAACCAGCCCATCACCCGGAGCTGCCTGTTAGTTTTATGCAGCACTGTGAGGAAACCTCCTGCTGGCCACTCCAGAAGCAGACTCACCCCAGGAAAGGAAAATGCTCCGGTGAGATGGTGAGAAAGCCCCAGGTCCATAGAGGGAGCTGCCGGGAAGCAGCGCCCCTGGAGTCACAACCCATGAAATGAGCCACATACATTGAGGGATGCAAGCCAAGGTAGTGTTGTAGCAGTGAGAGAAAACAGAACTCCATTGAGGAAAGCAGTCCCAATGTTTTCCCCAGGACATGAAGGTGACTGTGTCTTGTTCTGGGCTGGTCTGCTCTGTCCTAGAGAATGTAAGAACTAGCACCGTCTTTCCTGGTCCTGCTTTCAATGGCATGTAACTTGCCACTTTCACCACTTGAGCTGACATTTCCCAGACCAGGCATCTGCCTTAGCCTGTTAAAAGAAAAAGAAGGAGGGAAAAAAAAAAAAAGAAAAGATCCACACACATTACACACATTTAGGGATTTTGATCATTTTCAGAATACGGGGAAGGAAAAGAGGTTATTCTGTCAATGCTAAAAAAATCAGCGCTTACAACTGCTTAACTGAGAGTTTACAGTTTAAAGCAAGAACTTGAAATTAGGCAAGGGAAATGCCTAGCTGCCAAGAAAATGTCTCTGCTGTCCCCAAGAAAAATATCCCTGAATTTTGATCCAGTTTTGAGCTCGATACTCACACAGAATAAATTTGGCAGAGTTGGTGGCTCCATGCTGCAAAGTTTCTGCCCAAAGTGAGTGTCCTGTTTGTCCACACATAGCTCCCAAATGCCGAACTGAACCGGTCCTACACTGGAACATCTGCATCTCTCCATTTCCATGTGTTTGGGGTGGAGGGCGTTGATGGAAATTTTACTTTCTCTGCAGAACATAAGCATGTGCCTTGTAAAATCTTGCTGAATCACCCAGTCCCAATTGCCAAACATTAACTGAAAACACTTTCCAGGCCTCCCCTAACTTCATTTACTTCACACACCTTTTGATTTCTACCATGACCAAGATTGTGTCCCACAAAGAGCTCTGGTTTCCTTCGCTAGAGATTCCTAATTTATATCCACCAATCCTGAGATCCCTGCAAGTCAGAAAAACCCATAGAAGAAATATAATGTGATATGACTATAGTATCTGATCTCCTTATGCCCCAGGGAGTTAAATTCAAGATGCAAAGACAACCGTAATTCTGTCACTTCCTCACTGGGGAGGTTTGACAATATTTTAACCTCTATTGCTATGCAGGCTCTTATAGTACCTTCACCTCTGCTAGTCCTAAGCAACATTGATCCTTTCTCTGAGACTTGGGCCTTCTTTTACCCTCAGACCAGAAGAGGAATCAGGGTATTTTGAAACCTCCCACCTCAGGCATTATGCCTTCAGATAGACGTGACAAAGTGGGGAGCATGGCCTGCTGATGTCCTCTCCCAGAAGAGCTGGCCATAGCACAGCAAGCCCAGACACCCACACACCCTTGATGTTCCTTAGCTCTAGAGAGGGAAGCTGGCTAAAGAAAGACCATGGCACTTTTTGCCGAGGGCTACTAATCTGGGTATTTGGAGGTCCAGTTTTCCAGATTCAGCTTTCATGTCAGAGGTCCAGGAAGCAGAAAGCAGAGTAAAACACAGCATTAATGTACATAGCGCCCTTCTTAACAGAACCCCTAGGCACTTTGTGAGTACCAGTTTCACCTCTCAACAGACCAGAGAGGCTGATTAATTATTATTATTATTACTTTTTCCTATTGCAGAGAAGAAAACAGACTGAACATGAGACAAATTTTCCACAGACAACAGATAAGCCTTATGCAGGGTTATGAGAGGAACCCAGGTGTCCTGACTCTCTTCTCTTTGCCCTGGCCATCACAGTCAGTTGGAATAGCAAATGCTGTCTACAGAAAATAATAACACAGGGCTGTTGTCTTACAGAAATACTTCACCCTCTGATTTTAGCCAAGACATTTTTGTCCACATCTTCCTTGTTCTGCTAAATGTTTATTCATAGCTATGCCTCTCCACACTGACAGTGATGGATACAGCAAAGGGAGATGATGGGGAAAAGAATCATGGCACAGAGTGATGGGTATTCATGGGGTGGGAGATGGAATAGGAGCATTTTCCTCTCCTGCCTTCTTTATTAGCACAGTGAGGTTTGTAGGGGTAGTGGTGGGGTTTTCTAATTAGACCAAATGATGCATTTGGGAAAAGACAGACAAGCTGTCATGAGCTTGAGCTCTTCTTCAGATCTGAAAGAGACACATCAAACCTTGAGTTTAGTGCAGACTGCAAACAAGCATTCCAAGTTTAACTTCAGTGTGTCAATCAACTAGCTATTTTGAAGGAAAGGGGGTTGTTAGTTTATCCACGGCAGTAAGAAATATTAGCAAGGGAGAGGGGTAAAAGTTGTTAGTTTCCATGTAATAAGTAGAGGCAGAAGTTCTTGATGGGGGAATAACAAGGGATTAGTGGAAGAGCGGAGAGCTGGGGAGAATTGTAAAACCAGTATTGGTGCATCATCCTTGGTTTGTACGATCCATTAAAGCCACACATTTAAATTCCTTGGTCATCTTTTGAAGGTGTTTCCTACGTTTGCCATATGGATCAAGGCTAAGTCTGTGACAGCATGGCTGTTATTTCTGTGAACACTGCTCTCCTGCTTGTGTCAGCCTGTTCCTGTCATGTACCAATGCCCTGTGTGAGTTCATTCATGGCACAGGGGTGGTTTGGTCCCCCCGTAGTTTCCTTCAGGACACGGGGCCATGTGCCATGTTCTGCACACCACTGCAGAACTGCTTTGGGACATCTTAGTGATTTTATCCTCTGCCCTCAAATGGAGTCTGATTTCAGTGTGATAATACCTTGCTGTGCCATGCAAAATCCCCAGCTTGGACTGCTTCTTCCCAGCCTGAGTTAGTACCAGCACCCCGCAACGCTTCATCCCTATCTTTCAATGACTGCTCTCCCCTGTCTATGCCTTCCTCTGAGACCTGGCATAGGACTGGGAGCTCCCTGAAATGTAAGCCTTGCTCTGTGCAGGCTGTTCAGACTCTCTGCGGGGGCTACAGATGCAGACAGGACCGCACTCATCCTCAGCATGTTCCAAGTGTTGGGAGCTGCCATGACAGCGACCACACTGTGTTACGCTGGATGCTGTAAATCTGGATGACAGTGCAGGAGGCATGGGGCATCTTCTGAGCATGAAAGAAGTGGGACCAAAAGAGCCTTCTCTCCAGCCTGGGGGACAGGGCCTGAATAATACCCGTTGCCAAGTCCCTGTCACATAATTCATTGCAGAGTAATTTCTTCCTGCTGCATCTCACCCTGTTTCAGACGTGTCTCTTTTTTACTCTCTCATTCCTCTCTCTCTTTCAGTCACTTCTGCTGTTTGTTCTATGAAACTATTCATCAGATAATTCCCACAGACAGCTCCCGGGCATCAGTTCACTCATGAACAGCTCTGTGTAAATCTGCTTGAAATACCAGCAGCTGTGAGTGGATGTGCAGGTGCCGTGGGATCCTTCTGTCCCCTGACATGAGGGGAATCCTTTGGATGGTGTAGATATGCTCAACTGCAAACTCCAAAAGGGTTTCCTGAGGCTACTCTCTCATGTCTGATGTTGATGGCCCTTTGGAGCACAGTGAATGCTCCAGGTGGAATCACCATGCCGAAAAGGAGTTTGCTAAATGTATAGCTATGGATTATCTTAACCAGAGGTGCAAACATCTCTGGGCAGTTTTGACAGTAGGGCCAGCAGCTGCCAACTCTCCAGCAGACTTTTGCAAAGTTTCTGTGCCCCTGCTAAATTAAAGGAGTCTAGGGGTGGATAAATCAGTATCCACTGTTGGCTCCATCCTTTTTCCATGTTTTCCTCTGCAAGCACAAACCAACCAAAGCCTTTGCTTGGGCCCATCCCCAGCACAATAACTGAACTGGACTCCAGCTGAGATTACATTGGGAGGCATCTCTCAGGGTGACAGGCCTGCTTTCCTCCAAAGAGGGACTTGACTTAAAACAAAACAACCAAAGCCACTTAATTAGAGTTTGGGGCTTAGAAGGCCCTTTATCTCATGAAAATAAGAGATTAAAGCCTTCTGATAATTTATAAAGCACTTGAAAGTTTAAAGGGGAATTGGGATTTTATCTGAACTATCAGATAACATGAGACACGCAAATGCCACGCACAAGGCAGCCCCAGGGCGCAGTCACTTCGTTGTAGAGAGCTTGTGCTTCCAACCATGGACCTGATCCCAGTCCCTGAAATTAATAGCCAGACTCAGGCTCTCATGGACTAGTAGCTAGGCCAGTCTGACATGTCCCTGTGGCTCAGACATGCAGTCACGTAACTCTCACCTAGAAAGTCCTTGGATGTCCTCACTTAGTGGTGCCTGACAGCTCCTGTGGTGAGATGGGCTGGATGTCCCGGATGCCTTTGAGTGAACATCCTGGCGTTGAGGGCTTCTCCCACCACACTGATGGCCAGTGCTTATTTAATGAAGGTGTGTGGTGTGCTCAGCATGCCCTAAGCAATGTATAGTTGGCCCAAGTGCTCTCAGAAGCTTGCCCAACCTGTTTTCATTTGAGTTGGTATTTCAAACAGCCAGTTATTATTTGGATGGTTGAGGCCATCATTCATGACTCTCCTGGTAGACTTTTGCTGTCTTCCCAGCTCTCCCTCTGCTCATTATCCACTTTGGCCACTGCTGACAATGGTGTCCTGGCAGGCTGAGACCACCATCGAACAATGGAGGGAGGAACTTGTGTGGGACACAGAGCATGCCCTGGAGCTGGCCCTAGATGCTGGAACTCACTCCTGCGGGAGATGGGGACTCCCAGGCTTGCGGCAGAATGCCAAACTCAGCTATTCCTTAGCACTGCCCACACATAAAAGGAAACAACTTGCCCTTTGAGAAACAGGGCTAACAAAGCCTGGGATTCCTGGGAAAAAGGGGGTGTCCTTTGTCCCCAGAACATCTTCTCCTCTCCCACTTCATTAATCCTTGCCCCCACAATGTGCAAGAGACAATAGTGGTGTCCATAATCTAGAGCTAGATACCTGCTGGTGGGCAGGTCATGTTCACACGTGGTGGTGGTATGGCAAGCTGATGTCTAACAGAAGGTACAACAGCTGGGTTCTCCCCCTCTTTTCTCCAGAAATCACTGGTTTGTGTAATTTCATCTACTCTGACAACCACAAAGTTAGTGTTTTTGAAACTTCTACTGCTCTTTCAGATGTGGTTGAAGCTGGTTGACATGTTGCAGAGCTATGTGAAGAGGGAAGGGTGGACAGTCAAACAGACACTGTTTTGTTTGGAAAATGATTTTTAAAAATATCCTGCAAATAAACCAGACTTTCTTCCTTTGTTCTCAGTTAAAACCCAGCAGAAAGTACTAGCCTCAGTCATCCTAGCATGCAGACAGAGACACCTGGCCAGGCCCATCCTCACTTGACCAAGCTCTTCACTCTCATGAGTGAATGAATCAAAAACTCCACCTTGCATCTGCTTTGCTGGCAGCCAGTAAGAGGATCAAAATGTTCCCAAACAAATGCATTATGCAAATTGTTTGCCAAATACTCACTTGTTTGAAGGGCCTCTCGCAGACTTTCAAGGCCAAATTGAACATGAAGGTTACCTCTGGAGATTTTGGTGGATCACTCGGGGATATGGGGCTTTGTCAAGTAGCTAAAGCTCCAGTCTGAGAGTCAGGAAACCTGAGTCCCCTTTCCAGATCTCTCCAGGACCTTCTGCATGATCTTAGGCAAACAATTCCCTTTTGTATTTTCTCTCTCAGGGTTTGTTCATTTACTTTATTTAAACTTTTTCCTCTTTGGGGAGGAGGCTGGAGTTAGCGATTTGCTCAGCATTTCCAGAATGGGACCCTGAACTTGACAGATGGGCCGCTGCAACACTAATAGCCCAAGATTTCTGGAGAAATATCTGCAAAGAGAAAGTACATAATATATCTCTCATGGAATACATGTATTTATAGAAATTTATAGAAATTTATAGAAAGGGTAGAAATCAATTTATTTAAGCTTTAAGAAGTTGCTCTTTGAAAATGTTTGGAAGTGTTTGGTCAGGTCATTGTTACTGACAGAGTGCAGAGGACATGGGAAACTGTTAGCAGTTAGTGAGATGTGCCACATAGCCAGGCCTGTCTGACACCTTCCACGCAGCCAGATACGGCTCGCTCCAGGTGCCACCAAGTGTCAGTGCTTAGTAGCCAACAGCTCTCTGCCAAAGAGATTTTTGTGTGTACGTCAGCCACCATGCCTGTGCAGTGCTGAGCGTGGGAGCCACTATGAGATGGAGGCATTCAAAACACCTCAGAAACATTAGAACATTTTTGGGGGTTGAGCTGTGGTTTGTCCTTTGGTTTAGGACACTACCAGAACTGGTCAAGAATACTTTAGCATGCCAAACTTCTCGTTCGCATGGCTGACGTGCTAACATCCTCATTCTTACCTTGCACGTCTGTCAAGTGTAAGCAAACTATCTATTAATTGTGTCTGACTGAATTTCAGCTGCTCTTTTAAAAGGTCGTTGATATAACTTTAGACAACAGGCCCAGAAGAGGCTGAATCCCTGTGGAGAACACACAAGGCATTCTCCTGTGTCGCTGATTTAATAAGGAAGAGTTCAATACACTCCTGTTTAGAAAGGCCCAAATAATTTGAAGGTTTCTGCTTGAATGGAATCTGGAATTCACCTTGGCTGTGCTCTCACACTCTGTGTGCTCACCTCCCTGTGCTGCCCAGCCAAGTACTTTTACTGTGGGAAACATTTGCAAGAGCAAGGGATGCTGTTAGATTTTGTGGGACATCCTGTTTCCAGTAGGTACCTCTTTTCAAGTATGAGGCTCATATTCCAAGGCCAGCAACAAGAGGTGATGCATACGACTCAACATTCAAGACCATAAATGAGGCAATCAACACGTCTCAGGAAAATTAAGTTAACTCTTATTTTGACGCATTGAGGATTTCCAAGAAGTAAACTGCTGAGAGTTCATCAGGGGGCAAGGCATAAATGGATCACTTGAGATGACAAATAATCAATCACAAACTCATGGCCTGCTTGAAAATATGACCAGGGCTGAAATGCCCCGGATACATGATTGGAAGCATTACTCACTTGGTTGTAGGCATGACTCTTCAGGTCCACATGGTAACCACAAACTCAGCCAAGATCTCACCAAGTTGGCCCTAGCTGCCAACTCCAAGGCCCCTTCGCTTAGTAAAGTCCTCTGTGCAATACACACTTCCTGCCCTATCCCTTGCCAAAGTCCCACTCATCTGCAGCTCACCCTCTGGCAGCAGATGGAAAACATCCACAGCAAGAAGCAATGGGAAAAACCAGTTCCGGTTGGCTCCTTACCCCTCTGCACGCTCCGAAATCGGTGAGCTGTGCCGACTCCCTACCCCAGAGAGCACTGCCATCTCTTCCTTTCTATTTTAACCACTTCACATAAGGAGTGGAAAATTCTGCAAGGGAATTAAGCTGCCGGGAATGCTGCTAGGCACTGAGCTGTGAATAACCTCCCACTTGCCTGAGTCACAAGGAACACATTACTGAGGGAAGCAGGGCAGACCAGTGCCACGATGGAAGACGAGCATGGATACCCAGCTGTAATCACTCTGTGATGATGCCATAAAAACCAATATATTGGTCATTATATTTCTTATATACCTTTATAAGAGCCCCAGGCAGCAACATGTGCCAGCGTCCAGGCTACATTAGACCTTTGCAGGAGCTCCAGACACAAGGTACAACCAGGCACCGCTCACTCCCTGGTAGAGTATCCCATGGAGTGGTGTGCTAAAATACCGTAAGGGCTGTGTGTCCCCAGCCCATGAACATGAACAAATGCCTCGTGCCTAACGCAGCCGAGCAGGGAAGCCATGCATTATTGCAACGGCCATAATCACAGCATCATATCTCTGGCATGATAACAGACAGACAGTTTCTGTTACGCAAACTGCACCAGGTAGGGCCAAGCAACCCGCAGCGTGGCATCACTGGCATTCTAGGAACAGCTCCACTCCTCTGCTGCCAAAACACACTGCCCGCAGCACGTCCCAGAGTGGTGGCATGCAGATGGGGAGCTACAGCCACAGGGAAACGTCTTTTTGTGGCAACATGGGCTGACTTTCAGGGCTGTCTAGGAGCATGTTTCAGGGGGATACCATGAAGTCCTGCCGGAGAAGGCTAGCAGCTGGACAGCTGTGGAGCAGCTCAGACAAGAGCCAGCACCACCCAGAGTGCCTGTTGCTTATATAAAACAGCTAATAAAGCTGGTTATCATCCAGACAACTCCTGCATTAGGTGTCAGTGGCCATATGGAGGACTCCCAAAAACAATACACATGCCAGCTTTGCTGCCCAAGGAGAGGAATGTAAAGTAGGAACTCAGCAGTTGAGTTTCGCTGGTCCTTTAACAGATGTCTAGCTACGAATATGGCTGTATTCAAAAGGCACTTAAGCACATGTGGATTAAAGTTAAGCATGTGTTTGTGCGCTGTCCTAGATCATATCCAATGCAATCTCAGGGCCTGTGTCTGGGGAGACTTTGTTGGAGGAAGGCGTCTTCTGATACAAAATGCCACCTACTGAGAATAGTCTTTCCCTGGGATCTCCATACCCAGTGGGAGGACATACCAAACCAATATGCAGAGACAGGGAATTACTCCTGTAGGTGTAGAGGTTCCAAGCATTTTTGTTCATGCTCACTGGCAAAAAAAGCCCCAAAACAAGCTCACATAGCTGCATTGTGCTCCCAGATTTTTGTAAAAGAACCTAGAAGGCACATAAAACAGGAGGAGACAGACTCACACCTCTGCTTGATGAGGACACATCCTTCCATTCCTTAGGGTGAGAACCTACCACAGTGTATATATTTGCAACCAAAAGCATAAGAGGCAGGTAGGCCTCAGTGAAAATTCATCCAAGGAACATTACAAGAATTGAGGGCATCACATGAGTGGAAAGCAAAACAAGCAGTAGGAGGTGTCCGTTTACACAACAGGTAGTTAGACTGTGGAAATCCTTACTGCAGGATGCTGTGGGTACTAGTAATTTACAGGGTTTCAAAAAACAGCAAGATAAATGTATGGACAAAGAGAAAAAAAAACTCCACAAAGATACTAGCTATGCCTCAGAAAGTCCCCAAAGGACAAATTGTGGGAGGCTGAGGAACATACGGGAGACGTATTGCTATACATTTGCCTTCAAATTGTGCTCTTTGTTGTGCATGCACTATCAGCCATCACTGGAGACAGGCTGCTGGGCTCCACGAACCCTTGGTCTGACACGGCACAGCTGTTCCTCCCCTGTGCACATGCACTTTTTGCTTGGTGGGGACAGAAAGGAGCAGCAGAATCCCAGCGGTCAGTGCCAGAGGGAGCACCCAAGCCTTGGATCAGGCTCCGTCCCATGGCAAATTGTGTATGATCAGGGATAGATATTTCGCTCAAAACGAGATTGGGCAGAGACTTGAATCCAGGCATCTCTCAAGACATTTCCGTAGGCACAAACACTAGCATGCACCCCTCATATTCCAGCTCTGAAAAAATGTAAGTTTCAGTCAGAAAATCACATTTCACACACAAAAAAAGGAAATTTGACACAACACTCTTTCTGCCAGAATAGCTGAAATATTGTGGCTTTGTCCCAACACAGACTGAGAGCTAATTAGGAAGCTTTGAAAGTTGTTCCCAAACAGAACTGCTTTCCTCTGGTTATCTACCATGGCAGTCTCATTCCAGAAATACACAAATATGTCCAAAAAAAGACAAGATCGTGTAAGAGCAATTCATAAGAGTATTTGGAAAAGAATGGCAGGGTCTATTTCACAAAGAAGTAGGAAAATGGCTATGGTTAGAAGTTGAAGCTCTGAAAGCTCTCTTTTTCCAATGTGACAATAGGAACTGCCAAAGGCCAAGAGAATGGGCAGTGCTGGGGGGAAGCTGGAGGAAGGTCTGGGCTCCTCTCCCCATGCCGGCAGCAGAAGGAAATGTCACTGATTAAAAAGCACACTGGAAAGACAGTAAAGCACCATTCTAACACACCAGTGGCATTCCCAAGCATCCAAAAGCACAAATCAGGCTCAAATAACTTCATGAGCTTTGTTTAAAACTAAAAAAATTAAATCCAACATGGTAAGCTGAAGCTTTCGTGTCTGCCACTGAGTCTTTAAACCTTTCGAGTTCAAAGTCCCAAAGTAACTCTTTGGGCTGGAAGTATATTTAAAGAAAAACAAGAAATGCGTGAAAAATAAATAGATTTAGAGTTGGTTTAGACTTAGTTTTTGCCACGGTATTTTGAAATCTTTGCTGTTATGTGCAGAGCAGCTCCTGCTTAAGTAAGAATTTGGCCTAAATATTTACCCTGAAAAAGACTTTCAAAAATAGCAAGGTCAAGGAAGAATAGGGCCAAGGATCCATCCAAGACTATCAACGCTAGAATATCATTTTAAAAAAATATAGAGAAACTTGCTACGTGTCTCTTAAAAAAAATAGCAGCAATAGCATGAAACAGTGTGGCCAAATTTTCTGGATTAATTAGTAAGTAAATCCACTCAAGTCAAGTGGTTTATCAGCAGAATAGCCTGCAGAGTGTTAGGAAAAATAAGGAACAAAACTATTAGCTGGTTTTGCAACACAGGAAAGAAAGAAATACTTAAAAGTAGCTGCTACTCTGTGTGGACAGTTTCCTGACATTCAAAATCATTACTGAATGATTGAGTTACCAACTCATTTGGGATTATTTACATTGTTTACAAGCATGTGACTAATTACACAATGAAGATACCGGGACATATCACCTAATAACAGCATATGGTTGTGGCATAGATAAATTGGGTGAGCAGGGAGATCCTGCCGAGAGTGCTCTCAGCAAGCCCCAGCCCGCCCTGAGCATGGGGCTCTCAGAGCGCTCCTTCCCCAGCTCCCATGAGCGGCAAGTCCAAAAGAGGCAAAAAAAATTTTCAGGGACACTCACTTTAGAGGGACCACAGTCCAGAGGGAAAGCAAGGAGGGCTGCACACATGTCCTCACAGGTAAACACAAGTGAGAGGCCCCATACAGAGCCTCAATATCAGTGCCACCAACATGGAGGGTGTAATCAGGACGGGTGGTATTTGGGAGTGGTTCTCACTCTGTCCAGAGGCAAATTCCAACCCAAGAGAATTTGCTCCTGATGAAAGGTGTTTGACAGGCAATCTTGAAGACCGAAGGTTTCAAAATGTCCAAAGAAATGGCAACATCAGGGCAAAAGGAGCAATCCCCTTTGTCCAGAGCAGAAACTGCACGCGGGCCTTGGAGGGGGACTTTGGAGAAGAAAGTTATCTCCAGTGAGCATCCTCTGCAGCAGCAGGTTTCCTCATGTAGAAACTTGTCCTCCTGGACCAAGACTCCAGCAATGTTGAATGTGACATGATACATCGTCATAGAGGCTTTGTGTTCCCAGTGTTGCCGTGAATATCTGTCAGAAAAACCCTGTCGCTAGCGAGGCTTCTCATGGCGTAGCTGGCTTCCCCTTACACAGATTTTATATTCAGTGTTACTTACCAGGTAAAATCAAGTTACATTAATAAATTAGCTTCTTAAAATATCATCTCTCCCGTTTCAAACAGGCTTCCCCTAACCACTTCACCATTTAAAAACAAAAAGGCAGATGTGGACCTGACTTAACAGAACTGGTGTCTCAACGTAAAGGATGGTCTTAAGGATGGTAAGAAGAAACAGTGCCGCTGAAGGCCTAGCTCCACATTGACACCAAGTTACGGCACAGAAGCTCTGCAAATGCTTTAAGGTGCTCGCTTTGTAGAAGAACCCCATGCAAGAGGAGCATTCACCAACAGCTCACAGCAGTGTGAGCTCTTCCAGCCCAACAGGGCTGACCCTCCCATGCACGGGAGGATGCCCTGGGCACCCAGCCCCAGGACCCAGCCAGGGGTCCTACGTGCATTCGGCTTCCAGATGCGCTGTAAGAGGGACACCGAAGCACGACAGAGCAAGGGGAGTGCGAGGCTGGATGTTTACCCACCAATGGCCAAGAAAGCTGGAGACTCCAGGGAGCTGTTTGTTAACCTCAATGGCAGTAACATCTTGGATGAGGTTCCTCCAGAAGAAAGTGCTTTATGGGTGATTACAAAATCAGTGAAATTTATGGTGCCGCTTACAAATATATGCTGTCTCCTAGATGTTATCACAGCGTCTACGCATATCAGAAAGCTGCCTAGTGTCCCCCACAGTGCTCCACAGATCAGTAGCACCTGGTCATGGCACCTCGTGCACCCTGACTCCCTGTGCCTCCAGCACTGGGGTCCAAAGCTGTGACCCCTGACAGATCAATATGCAGAGCGGTGGCAGAAATTGTGTCAGATAACAGCCATGGCTCTCTGATGGTACCTGCAGGCAGCACAGTTTGCTGCCAGACAAATACCTGTTCTCAGTGGTACTTTCTCCATTCCTCTTTCTCACCCAAATATTTTCTCTGCTGCTTGCAGGGCAGGAGTACATTGCAGCTAGAATGGAAACTGGAAGTCTGACAGCACTTCTGAATTTTGGGTAGGACATACCTAGAAAGGGCCAGGGTGTTCTGATGGAAGTCATCCACAGCATTACTGGAAGTACTGGATAGTCACACACAGAGCACACTCAGCATGGCACAAGTAGGGGAAGAAGAAGGGCCCTTGCCTTGTCTGGGAATATTTTGTCCATGCCAGTGCCCAGAAAGGGAATGAACGTCTCCCTGATGGGGCAGACAGGCAAGAAGGACATGGATGAAGTTCTGCAGACAAGTCTGGGGCAGCCCCACTGTGAACTATGGCTCCTTGTGCCTGCAAACTCCTCATGCTGCTCTTATTCCAACTACCCCAACGCTAACCATGAGCTCCAACTTCCCATCTACTGCCAGCTCCACCCCAGGATGACGCCTCCAAGGCTGCCAGGGATTCGTACCCTGAAGCCCAGGGACCAGCTGCAGCCCCTGCTCTTTGGACTAGTTCTTTTAGCATAAATGCAAACTGAAGCTCAAGCAGGATCTACACTGTTCTGAAGGAACCATGAGGAAATCCCAGCCTAACTCGGAACCCACAGGCAAGAGGCAAAGGACCCATACCTGTGAGTTATCCTCTCATCTTCTCTCCCCTCCTGCCCTAAACAGGATGGTCAAGAGGAAACATGCTGATTTATTAAAGCAGCTCTTGCACTGGAAAGAGGCCCTGGGTACAGGACTGCTGAGCTCAGCTTAAATTGGGCATCTCCCACAAGCAGCGGGACAGGGAAATTTGTGTCAGCTGAGGAGTGA
Source organism: Gallinago undulata (assembly GCA_026546715.1). NCBI lineage: Eukaryota > Metazoa > Chordata > Aves > Charadriiformes > Scolopacidae > Gallinago > Gallinago undulata. The sequence goes on from JAOTQQ010000023.1 coordinate 33,523,254, forward strand.
CCAGCTGTTTCCCTTCCTGACTGGGTCTGAGACAGCACAAGCCTGCCCGATTCCCTCCCCCAAACTGACCGTCACATTTGTCACAGACTACATTGGCCTAAATAGTTAGGTGTCACGTAGCCAGCAGCCTGTACGGGAAGATCTTACATAACTCAGATAAATGGGACAAGGTCAACCCCAAGCCTGAGCTCCTCTTGCAGAAGACCCTGCACCAATCAGTCCTCCCAGCCCTCCCGCAGCACGGGGGGCTGCTGGGGACAGGGAGAAGCAGGGGGTTGCTGGGGAGCACCGGCCACTCTGTCCACAGGCAGATCAGAGGGCACTGCTGATACGTACAGGAAGAAATTCCTGGTAGGATTTGCAGGGCTGGAATTTGCCAGTGTCACTCGGTAACCAGCGATGCCAGATCAGGTGAGACAGTTTAGTGAAACCACAGGTGTGGCCCTTTGTCTGTGCCCAGCGCCTGGTGCGGTGGAAAAGTTTTACCTGGGTTACCTCACATCGCCTGCACCTGCTGATTCAGGCTCCTCTCTCTATTTTTAAACAAGGTGTTCAGTGTCACCCAGTCAGGAAAATTACCCTCCGCCTTCAGAAATAGATGCTATACCTTATGCCTGCTTTTCCCCATCCCAGGGGAGACGCTTACAGGTGATACCATTTAGCGGCCATCAGCACTGCTCCTCCATGCAGGGGGATTTCTGCAGCGCCTGCTCTGGGACTGTGCAGAACCCACCTTTATGGGAAACACTGAGAAAGAAGGGAAAAGGGGGCTGAATTGTAGGAGAGCACAGCACAGGGAGATGAGGGAGCAGTGCTGTGTGTTTTGCATTTTCGTGGAAAAAAGGAGGGAGGATAAAAAAACATAGGCTGGGGAAAGGGGCCAGGGAGGCTGGATGCCGCAGGCAGCACTAGTGGGGGTCAACAGCCGGCCAGTGCCGGGCCACCATTTGGGAGCACTGGCCTCAGGAGCAGGGACAGATACCAGCTGGGGAGGACAGATCTAGAGAGGGGCCTGTCCCGTGCAACAGGGAGAGAAAAGCGTGGGCAGGGGCAGAGGGGCCCAAATTAGGAGGGGGTTTGTGATGGAATGGGTTTTCCCTATAGCCCCTGCTTTCACTGAGTGAAGAAATTTTTCTGGGCTTGACTAAAAAAGAAAGGCAGTTTCTAGTCTTGATGGTTTTAGAGAAGAGCTTAGAGTTGTGTCCCAAGAGGAATTTTAAGGGTAAGCAGTTGGAAGTGGGGGAGGAGGAGAAGGGCTGTTAAATACAGATGCTTTTCTTTACTGTTATTTTTTCTTACTCTGTCAGTTTGTTGCACACTTCAGGCGGGCAGTGTGGGATTTTAAGGGCCAGTACACAGGGTGGCTGCCCCGCTGTCACCCCTGCCTTGCTGGAAAGTGCAGCAGGACTGCTCTGGCCACCCAGCCCCTCACGCTCAAGAAGGGTCCAGCCCTGCAGCAAGACCAGTGCCACCACCTCACTTCCCTCTCCTAAATCCCCATGTCCCATGTTCAGGGAGTGCTGGCTCCTTTCTGCAGAGTCCCTTTCATACCCCCATGCATGGGCCAGTCATGTTCTGCAGAGACACCAGGAAGCACCAAAGCAAGGCTGAAGCAAGGTGCTGTCTTCGTGATCTGGCATCACTGACCCTGACCCGTCCGGGGATGTAGGGCAGCTACAGGTGTCCATCACCTGGAGGAAGCAGCCGGCGAGCAGTGTTTGTATCACGTGCTGGAGAAGGGAAACCACAGAGTCAGCTGGAGGCCAAAAACAACAGCCGGGAGAGGAGGAATTCATTAAGAGAAAAGGCAAGGGAAGCAAAGCGTGTTTGTGTAAGGGCAGAGCCAGCGGCAAGCCGTCCTGCGACCCGCAGCCACAGAGGGTCCAGGCTGGAGCCATGCCCACCCAGCCACCCCCACACCAGACATCTCCTCAGCTGGGCTGTCCCAGCAAGAGGCATTTGGGACCTTCTTGCCCCCTCCCAGCAGGGCCAGGGGCTCCAGCTGAGGGTCCTCACCAAGTTGGATGCTTTCACCCCTGCCCTCGGCAGCATCATTTGTTGCTGCCTTTAGGGCGCTTGGGCAGCAGCAGCCCCCAGGGTGGGCAGGTGGTTTTTCGGAGCCCGAGGTCCCACCAGAGGGGCTACATGCCTACTCCTCATGGCTCCTTGGCTTAGCATCCCCTCTGGCATGCAGGCCAGCAAGTTCCCAGCAAAAGAGTTGGAACCAACTTCAAAAGGATTTACAGTGAGCAACCTTTCTATCTCTTGATCCTCTCAGCTGTACATTGGATTAGAGACCGGCTGAAGCCTGGAGCCCCTAGTCTGGGGCACACTCCCCCCACTCTCTGAGGGTGCACCTGGGATCTGCTTATCCCTAAGTCCTGAACTCTCTGTCTCCCATGCTAGCCCAACAGTCTGCCAGAGGAAAGTTCTGTCTGGTGACAGTGGCATTTCCTGCACTCCAGCTAGTTTGGGGCACAGGGGCCCCCTCAGGGACTCAGGATGGGTTTGGTGACTACAACACCATCTGGCAAAGCTCAGTAAGGCCACAGCATCTCCTCCACCTTGGAGACTGCCATTAGGGCTGCACCAGGCTGAGCCCTGTATCCAGGAGGAAGGAAATCCGAACTAGCCCAAACCCTGTCTTCCTTAACTGCATTTGCCAAGGCAGCCATCCCCAAAAACCTTGCATCACCCTGGGGTTGAGCCATTCTGATTTTTAACTGGGCTGCCTCTCCTTGAGAAATATATTGGGTCCTTCCACAACACACCCATGCCATGGGGCTGATGCGTCTCCTCAGGTCCCAGGGAGGAGGGAATGGTGCTGGAGGACTTAGGACTTAGAGGATAATTCCCCATGGAGGAGGGCAGAGTGGGTGAGGGGAGAAGAAACACTGGAGGGGCTGCAAACTTTAATGAAGGGTTTCAAGATGGAGAAGGAAAAGGAAAGCTGGGGGGTGGAGTTGTTTTTTATTTTTCCAACAATCAGAAGAGCCGCTCCACATTTTTGAATCATGAAAACAGGGAAAGTTTTTGAAAGGAAGAAAAATTATTCTGGCTCAGCTCAGGGTAGCAGAAGAGTGGCTTAAGCTCAGCGTTACTAACTGCCATTTGCTCTGCAGGATGGGTCAGTGTGTGATGTAAAGTTTGTCTTTGAACAGGATGTCCAGACTTTTTCCAATAGGTGGGGATGGGAATAGTGGTGGAGTCACTTCATTAAGGAGATGAGGATGGGAAACTGCTCAAGCATAGTTCATACTGCAAAAGAGGAGACGTTTACTGATCACCAGAAAAAAACATAGCCAGCATAGCGGACAGGGTTACTGCAGGGCAGGGCACCAGGGCTCTCCTCTAAAGTGGACGAGAAGGGCTGAGCAGCAGAGCAAGTGTTGGGATACCAGGGTCATGGAAACAGTATTGCTGTGTCCACTCTTGCCACTGATTCCCAGCATGGCTTTGTGTAAATCTTTGTGCCTCAACTTACTGCTGTAAAACACGGGGGGGGGGGGGGAAGTGGGGTGAATTCCAAGGGGTGGAGGTGTCAGACACTACTGTCATGTGGTTTGTGAGCCACTAAGAAAGGGAGAGGAGACCAACCTGCCAGCGCAAGTGATGGAACCATCAGAGTCCACGGATATGAGCTTGTTCGCTGAGCCTTCAGCCCTGTTCTCACTCTCCCCACAGCTAGGACAGACGGTGCAGGGAGGGCCACTGCTCCGGGAGGTGCTGGGCAATCACTGGACAGAGCAGAGCCGCTGCTGCCGCCAGTGCCGCTTCAGCTTATTTGTTTTCCTTAATCCCAAGAGACAGCATCTCTGACATGGCAGCAGCGTGATTAAGATGATCCAGCGTTGCTGTCACAAGCATGTAATTAGGGGTTTCCTGTGTCACTCCTGCTGGGAGGTCAGTGACTTGCCCTCCCTCACTCCAGCAGCAGGAGGGGACAGCCGCCAGCTCCCATCTGCCTCTTAACCCCCTGCCCAGCTCCGGCCTCCAGCCTCCACAGCCCCAGGGAGGGGTGGGCAGGCTGTGGCAGGACAGCTGGGGAGGGACAGCAGGCTGAGAGGGGTCAGGGAGGCTCAGAGCAGAGGGGAGAGAGGCAGGGAAGACTGGAGAGATGGGGGCTTGAAAGGGAGACCCTTGTCAGCACTCTGTACCCTCAGGTCTGCCCATGAGGCTCTGCAGAAAAGTGGCCCATGTGGAGGCAGCTCGAGGGTTGCCAAGAAGGGGCCTGGCTTTCAAGGGGGGGTGCTTGGTGGGTTTTGGGAGGCTGTACTTCAGATCTGACAGGGGACCTGCCTGTTCAAGGGTGACCCTGGTCCCAGGGAGAGGAAAGGAGCTCTCCTCTTGAGCACGGGGGCGTCCCAAGGGTCCATATGAGGGCTACACTGCCATGGGTGCAGAAAAGTGGAAACTGTAGCCTGTTCCCCCCCAACTCGTTTTAGACATAACAGAACACATCTGGGTCCATCCTGAGAGACCTGGGCAAGCTTTCCCATCCCCTACTCCGCATATCTCTGCCTACAAGTACATGAAAAATGGGAGCCTTGCCATGGTCTGCCCCAGGTTCCCCCAAAAAGCTACTGCAAAGTCATCTAGAAGGCCCCCAAGGAATCATATCTTGCTCCTCAACACCTATGATTCCCTTGCAATTAGCAGGCTGGTCAGGGATGCACAGAGGGGCTACTCTCACCAGATCAGTTTCTGAAGCTGTTGCATATGGGATTGGCTGCAAATTGCAGCAGAGAAGGACTTGCTGCTGGCCCGTCAGAACAACACAAAGTTTTGTGCTGCATTTGCTCCTGGAGAAGGCAGGGTTTCCTCAAGCTCTGTTAGTTTAGTGACCCCCACAAAAGAGAATCCATCACATAGCCTCCTTTCTTAATGCTGGCAATCATCTGCAAACAGCTGTTGCCCAGCTGTCAAAGATGGTATTGCACAGGAATCCCTGCACAGAGAACCATATCTCCTCATACTTACAGACCCAGGTTCCAAAAGACACTTAAAGATGAGCCTGGAAGGATATGGCAGCAGCCTGCTTAGTGCTGCTACAGACCCCCACAAAACCCAAGTGCTAATCCTTGGCAAGAACAAAGCACTTCTGTCTGCGAGGAGCTTCCACATGGTCAGTGGTCCTTGGCCTCAGCAAATCTTACCCCTCTCCAAAGCACTACATGCTGGGTTGTTTAGATGGGGGCCAAAGCCCAGATTCAGATGTTCAGGCCAAAACAGATTGACATCTCATACATAAAGCAAGCTGTGAAACTGAGTCTCAGTTCTTCCCTTACTGATCCCAACTGTTTCCATCTAGCAAGGTGTACCTTCCAGAAGGGCATCCAGATTCAAACCAAAGACATCAAGAAACAGAGAAGCCACCATCACCCACAACAGAGTGTACCAGTGAGGAGTCGCCTTCACCACCACTGCAAAACTTCCACCTTCTTCCTAGTTTGGATCCGCCTGGCATGAGCTAAGAAGCAGGCAAACCATGCATGAGTTGTGTTCTACACAGCTACCAAGAGCTACAGTCTTGAAGCAACTGCTATATAAACCTACGTGGGAGCAGACAGCAGTGAGGACTTACACAGTTGCCTCTAGTCTCTGTTGCATTAGAAAATACAGGAGCCCCATTTATAAAGCGCGCTGTAAGCAGGGGCACAATCTAGAACCCCACAGGCAGAGAGGGAGGGTTTGCTGATCCTTGCCAGCAGCCATCCCAGCCACATGCCGCTGCTCAAACAATCAAGGTTTTCTCTGAAACAGAAAACAAAGGAGCACGGAGGTCCTTCAAGTGAAGGCTCCCAGGAGCAGCCTCACATCACAAAAAGCTCCAGCTAATGCGGGGGCTTAGGGGTCACTGTGTGGTTTAGCTTTAAAGAGCCTTCTTGAAGGGGTAGCGCAAACCTAGCAGTGGGAGTGCAGAGACAAGCCGGAGGAGGCACGAGGCAGCTGCGTGGATCCTGCCAACTACCCTTCCCACTTCCTCCACAGGGAGCAGAGGGGAATGCTGCAGCATGCTGGCCTGTGGTGAGGATTAATGCTGAAATCCTCAGTGTGTGCCCCATGTAGCTGGTCTGCACACTGATACTGTCCTCTGCACAGATGAGGCCTCCATGTACTAAGTAGCCATCTTGCTCCTGACCACTTGCACGGGCAGTCCCTGAAACTCCCCTGCTTTCTTCCTTGCACCTGTAATTCACATGACACGACAGCCCTGTGTTTCTGAATGTGCTCACAGTGATTCACAGGCACATGCACAATGGTCTGTTTCAGTGCGAGGCTGGGGAGGAGTTCTACCTGCCAGGACAGAGATAGTGCTGCTTTCTGAAACATTTCCCAGGAGGAAAACCCTTCCCCTTGCCAAGGGCAGTGTCGTGCTGCAGGGTTAGCGGTGACTGACACACGCAGAGTCCCCTCCCAGGATGCGGGAACTAATCACTTCCCTTGATCTGCCACAGCCCCAGGAGTGGGAACGTGTCCTGTAGCAGATGAGACCCAGGGTGCAAAGCCCAGAAGCACTGCTTCTGGAGGGGAATGGGATGCTGCTCTACACTGAACCCATGGAGAGGACACCAAATTTGCACGCAACGCAGGTAACTTTGAAAGCAAAGCAGAAGGTATCCTTTAAATATCAGGCAGGGATAAGGCAGGCAGCTGATTTGTTGCCTACAGTCAACTGGGTAGGGCCACCAAGGCCATCTGTCCCAGTGCCTACAACTTTGGGCTGTTCCAGAGAGATCACAAGGACATCCTTGCAGTTCACAGGAACATCTCCCAGGCCACTGGGAAAGCAGACCATGCCACATGCTACAGAAGGGTAAAAAATTGTTCCTGTCAATCTGATTTGTATGGAAATACTTTCCTGACCCCAAATCTGGCATTTCATTAAGGCTAAACATGTGCATTAGACATGTCAGGCAGGCCTTGAAGGAGTTTCTGTGGGCCACTTAAGTCATCAAAACACCCCACCTCATCTTGCCTCTAGCCATAGCCAGTGTTCAGTGCAACAGGGCAAAAAAGAAACCTCTTGAATTTATTTTCAAAATTCTAAGAAAATGAAAAGAGAAAAAATATTTGCTGGTGGGTTTATAGGGGCAACCTGTAGTAGGGCTTAATTTAGCAGAATTGTGTGTATTAACTGGAATTAATTAGTGGGCCGCACCAAACTGAAATGAGATCACTTTTCATGTTCTTTTTGGCAATACCACCTACTGGAACATCCAAAACTCAATACTGGGAGCTTTATTACTCTAGTCCAGAACTCCGTTATCCTGTCACCCAATCCCTTCCATAAATTCAGCAATGCTGCCAATGAATTATTCAGCTATCCTAGGTCTTATGCATCAGCTGCTACCCCCAGTAAGACCAAGATCTCAAGGAACAGGAAGAGGGAGAAAAAGTCCACTTCAGTTTGCTTTCTCCGAATCTAGATAATGCCCTATGGCACATCCCAGAAAAGAGGGCCAAAGCTCCCCAAAGTGCTTGTGCTCTCCTAGATAAGATGCAGAATGGCCATGGGGAAGGGCAAGAGATTCATACGCTTCATATGAATCTTGTATTAAGGCTGTTTGTTGAATTTATAGCATTTAAAGCTCGTGGTCAATGAGATTTCTACAGAACACCATTTTTCACTCCTTTTTTTTTTTTCTTTATCTAACTCATACATGTAACTGGTGCAGGAAGTATTGACAGGACATGACTCAGAAACACATACAAGCATATCCCTCTACATTTACGCAAGTAAATTCCCAAGGATTTGCTGCTGAGGATGGCTGCATTGCACTGAAGGTAACAGGTACGTGTACAAAACATCCTCAGGGCCCTCTGAGCTCATAAAATGACCACTCCCTGGACACCCCAGAGCCTTCTCCCATGATGGGAAACAGCCATGCTTACTCAGGCATTGGCCTATCATGGAGAACCCAACACCACAAGTCCTACCACTTTCTGCTAACAAAAGCAAGGCATATTGTTGTGATATTCCTTCTCCATAAAGGGATAAGAGGGTGTACAGCCCAGAGAAAACACTATCCTTCCACTAAAAGTCAATCTTTTCCCTAGGAACCAGAGTGTACTATAGAGGACTGGTGTTAGTCACCTCTCTTAACAAGCGGATGGAGGGCGGTATATTTTGGAGACTGGGGTGAGAACATTATCATACACTAGCTGATCCTGCACCAGGAAATCAAGTCCAGTCTCGCCTGCAATGGCTCTGCTGATCTTTATCTGCTAGAAATGTGATGAATCTGCTCAGAGCTGGATCTGGTGTGGAACCTGCAATAGGTGAAAGCTCAGCAAGGGGAAAGGAGAGGCAGATTGGTTGGCCCTGACAGAGATGTTCCATCCCACAGCTCAGGCATAAGGGGACTGAGACTGTGAGCTCTGCAGGAGAACAGGGATGAACATCAGCCAAGGAAAAGCAAAGCTCCTTTGTACTCCTTTGGGACACTTCTTGGAGTTCATTACCAGCATACCATGTCCAACTGATGAAAGAGACGGATCCCAAATGACAACAAAAGACATTCTGGGAGTTCTGAAACAAAGAGCCCCACAAAGAACTAAAGCAGGACAAATACTGCCACAAAGACATAGAGGTGGCTCTGAATAAGCTGACCATGCCACCAAGCTGTGCAGAGCACCCCCATCAAGTCGTTAAGTCATTTCTACATGTGAGTATCACTCCTTCTTGAGGCCTGGTTGCCAAGGTCAGAGCTCCAGAAAAAAGCAGAACTTCCAAAAACCAATGCATGAGTGTGGTAGAGCAAGCATGAAGCAAACATTTGATTGCAACATATAACACCTCCATCAGGAATTCCAGAGAACTCCAATGTTCTTCATAAGAAGAACGAGTTAAACTTCACATCCTTGCAACAAAGGCATTCCCATTTTACTGACCAGGAAAGTGAAGCACCAGGAGATTCCAACAAGGTTTCTAAATGTAGAAACCTTAAATCGGGTGTTTGAAAAGCTTGCAGGCATGTTAGAAAGGATCTCAGTATTTCCAAGATGCTTATGTCCCCACTGGCAACTGAATAATTGCTAGCTGACCTACTTCGGCATTCATGATCACAAACCTCTCCATAAAGGTGACAGATTATTATTATTACTGATAAGAGGGCCCACTTCAATCACGCCATACTTCTAATTAATTCCAAGGCTTGAAATGCCATTTCCACCTGATAAGATATAGGAAAAGGCTGTCATAATTTGCTTAATATTTCCCCAAGTTTTCACAGTTACCTTTTGCACAGATCTGTTGCGGGCTTTTTTCCAATCTGAAGGCAGCAGAGTCATGCATGACTATGTGGGGTCATTTGATCCTATCACTTTCAAACAAACAACCCCCCCTGAAAATCAGGTGTTAGCAAGTCCAAGCAAGAAAAATCTATGTCCCGAGACCGTGGATGACTGTAGTAGAGATCGGTATTAACATGTCCTTCCCAGGCCAAAAGAGAATTCACAGCTTTTTACTGTAAGCTAACTTTATCCAAACTTCTGGTTTGGATCACTGAATCGGATGTTTGAACAAGTCTTCCCATTGTTCCTCTCATGGTGGGACAGAAAGGAGCTTATGTGACAGGGTTGATACTATTTTGTTAGATAAAAGCACACAACTTTTTGGACATCAAAAAAGTGACCCTTCATCACTTACAATGCAAGTAGGAATTCCTGTCCACAAAAATACTAATCTGAACACTCTCCCAGTCTGTGTTAAATTAGTAGCATTCATACGCAGCACTTCAGGCCATTTACAAGGGGCATTTCCTGCAATCAAAAACATATGTCGCATAAACGGCCCAGTTCTGTTTAAGTTTGCTTTCCTAGAGCAGCTGGCCATTCCTGAGAATACAAAGGAGAATATTTAAGCAAGTGTAGTGTTCTCTGATACCCGGAGTTGGCTGGGAAATAGAAATCCCTTCCAGCGAGAAAGAAAACAATAGTAACTGAGTTTCGTTTTAAGGAAAACACTAGACTGAAAAATAAAAAATGCTGTATTCATTAGAGTTCCACAAAAATCGTGTCACAAGAACCAGGATGAAAACTTCTGGCTTCCTGGCTGCCCATCTGGTAGGGACTTATTTGATTTCTGGTGCAGGTGAGCTGTCAAAGACTTAGTGGGGTGACTTCCCATCTCGCAGCCTTCTCAAGCCTCCGACTTCTCAGCTGCGTCTCTGATTTCTGGACCTGAGGGGAAGGTTGGGTGGTTGAGATCTGCACGGAAAGACAAATTCTGCTAGCTTGCCTATAATGCTCTCAGCATTTTTTTCTCCTTGCAGAAAAAGATCCAAAGATACTTCAATTTGATTTTCCCAATGGAAATCTGCAATTTTTCTTACAGAAACTGCTGAGTTAGTGAAAAGGGCATTTTCCATCGGAGAATTATTCTGATGGAAAATTTCCCAACTGGCTTTATTAACACCTTTGACATTGTTTTGTCATTTCTCCTATTTGTGTATCAATGTCTGGCCACTGAACCAAATTTCCAGCCAGGACTTTCATAGTTATTATTCCCAGGGGGCCATCATGTAATTCTTGGAGTACACTAGGCCTGAGATTTATTACAGTAACTGCTCTGGTGCCACACGTTAGGCAACCTGGACATGTATTTCAGTACTCTCTTTGCAGCCAAGAAGGCTCAAAGAGGCTGTGTGCTAAGCCCATCTCCTCATCCTTTCATCAGAGGCCCCAGCAAGGCCTGGCTCGCTCTCAGTTTCACACTGCATCAGGGTACCCGTCATTGGCCAGGTTATTCCTACCACAGAACCAGCACAGGAAGCACCCCAGAAAACCTTCCCTTTCCCTCACCAAGCTGTGACTGCTAACGCTGAAGCCAGCATTTGACATTTGCAACCAGAGTAAATTGTTTCCTCTTGAGATAAGCTGCGGTTAAACTGCTGACCACCCAAGACGATGCATGGATCTTTTCTCTGGGTATGAGCATAGTGCTGTAGAATGATGCCAGTGAGCCTCAAACGTGGGTCTTTTTGGTATCTTGTCTTGACGGCTGGCTTTCAGCATCAGTGTTTCAGACCCATGGGGAAGTGCTGCAAGCTAATTTTACAAGCAGAGTTTCGCTTTCTGATTATCCAAAGTTCTTTGCTTCATCTGGAGCCTTGGTACATCATGTGGACCAACATTACTTCTGTCCTTTGTGCACTGGCCTTTTTAGGGAGTGTAATAGTGTCGATGTATTGGGCAAGACCCCTTGGTAATAACTGCCTATCCTCAGAAAGGAAGATAATTGTGACATATCTTGTAGTTGAAGTGCCTTGAGAATAGCTTCAAGCATTACTGGTAACTTATGAAAATCATTTGCAAGTCCCACAGCACACGGCTGAGCCTCTGAAAAATTCACTTTTTCCTCAATTGCTGTCCAGCTATTCTTGAGAGCCTCACCGGTACCTGTGCAGACATCCCTCATTGTCACTTCCATTAACCGATTTGTTGTGTTCATAGTTCTGAATGTTAAAAATCCTTTGCAATAGCTGGTCTGTGGCCCTCCACCAGAACAGGGGTGTGGACGCTATCTTAGTGTTAGCCTGTGATACTGGAGTAAAAACTTGTGTGCATTATTCACAGGGTATTTTTTTGCCATTAGCCAGCATCCCCATGTGGCTAATAGGTTTTGTTTAGTCAAACCTAGGCAAAGGATACCCGTTTTGGTTCATGGCAACCAGGGAACCACCAGAGAATGGAAAGTCCCCTCTTTCCTCCTCGCTGGCACCACATCCTCCCTTGGTAAATCCTGAGAGCATCACAGTTGTCCTTCTGCCCCTACACAAGTTTCCACACAGATGGGTCCTCAGGAGCACAGTGGAATTAAAAACATGTTTCTCTTTCAAGCAAAGCTTTCTCTCATGAATGTGCTCAGTTCTGATATTCTCCTAAAAGACTTTCACACCGAGGGGGTGACTGTCCCCAGAGGGGGAACAATAAAAGTTTTGTTTCAGGCTGTTTGATGCTATTGCAACTCCCTGTCTTCTAGAATAGCTGTATCCTTTGACACAGCAGTTCCTAGAACACATTTAAGGGCAAATCAGCCTCAGTTAATAACCGTTTTTGTATTGCTTCATTTTGCATACCACACACTAACCGCTCCCTTGACACAGCATTTAAACTCTCTCCAAACTGACAATACACTAGTAATTTCCTTAAACCCCCCAACACATATTTAGAAATTGTTTTGTTTTCCTTTTATTTTTTAATTGCATTTTTTCAGGACCTCAAATGCAGTCCTATCACAAGTGCCTTTATGGAGAGAGGAATTGGGAAAACTTCCACCATCTCAGCAAGCATTTCACTCACTGGTTTAACAGAAGCCACTAGTCTGTGGTTTGCTCTTTAGCTTTTTAGCAGTCACTGTATTCCTGGATTATAATCCCACTCTGGTCACCATTTCTTGTTTTTCTTTCCTCCTTAGACATAACACGAACAGCCACACGGCCACGGATGAGCGCTTACTGAGTATACACAGTAGCTTCTCCCACTACAACTTGGCCAGGAGTGCAGAGCAATTGTTGCTTTCTCCTTAAGCGCTTCAGCCTGTCTTCTTAACTATTTATTTGCTCCCTGGAGGTTGTTTAGTTTATGGATGTAAAGAGCTGGTTTGATTATACATCCTCCCAGAATATCTGTGAGCTGATCTCAGGCACCTGGTGATCTTTATGTCAGGTGCTGCTCTCATGCTGGTGAATCTTCGCTGGGTGGAGTTCAAACACCCCAGGTTGTTTTATGTACATGGTCGGTGGTGTTGAGGCCTCACCACAGCACACAAATAGCTCACAACATTGCCGGCACACGTCTCTGCTTGCAGCTTCAGGCCTTCAACCTCTTTTCTTCTCTCTTTTCCATCAGGGATGATGTGATGCCTTTCTTTCCAATTCAGGGTCCTGGGAGGCACAGGAGGGCTCACGCTTCCCCTGCCCTGCTCCAGGATCATCTGCCCTAGCCCTGACCCACTTCAGCTTGGGGTCAGCCCACATCTTCCTCCAGCACACATCAGTGCAGTGACCACCTGGTGAAACTGGATACTGTCTCCCAGCTTCAACCATTGCATTTAATTCCTTGTGCTTCCCTCTCTATCACTCCCCTGAACACTCCTAATGCCAAAACTACTGGAGGCCTGCTGCAGCCCCCATTGCTGCCACCATCTCTCAGTGCATCTCACACCAGGCTGCGCCATCCCCTCGGACCACCACTGTGCTCGCCACCCTGGCCACTGCCCCTGGCAGGGCACTGGCCACAGAGCCCTACAGCTCCAACCAAAGCAGTCTGGCTGTAGGGGTGTTGTGTGACCCCTTCCCAGAGCCTGCAAGGATGGGTACTGCTCTCTCTTCAGACCCACTTTGCTGACAGGGAATTTGGTGTGAGGAGAGCAGCACCACGCAACAGTCAGGAGGGGCTCAGCCTTCCTGTGGACCACTGCAAAGTCAGCAGCCAGCTGCCAGGGTGGGTATGCGTGAGTGCCCTACAATCCCTGTGCCATGGGGGGATTTCCCCTGGCACCACAGGAGAGCTGCAGAGGTGCCTCATCCTGCTTGATTACTCTGCGGGCACTGTTTCTGCTCATGGTCAAGCAAGGAAATCTCTTATGTGCATCACTTCTGGGGGATACAATAGGGAGCGGAGAAAGGGGGCCCGTGTATCTTGGAGAAGGAACGTAAGTGGAGGGATAGTCTGTCCACACACAGGCACAATCCAGGCACCCAAGTGTGGAAAGGCATTTTTCACATCTCCCTTCTGGCACCACAGTATATTCTGGCAGAGCTGTGGAAATTCACCTGCAGTGTTACATCATTGGGGCCTGGCAGAAAAAGCTGAAAAGGAAGAGGCTTGACAAGGCACCCAGGCGCTGGCAGCAGGCACAGCAGTGTGGCTGGAAAGGTACTGAGACGGCAGTGAGTCACCGGTTCGGAGTCACATCAGAAAGGGGATACCAGCTTGTATCACTGTCCCCTCCCAGTCGGGTTTCAGGAGTCACTGCTTGGCTCCTGCTAGTGGCATTTTCCATGCAAACTTGGCATCCCTGGTGATGCCCAGGATTAGCTTCCCCTGCCGGGGGGAGCCAGGTGATACTTGGGGTTGTGCCAGCCCAGTCCTCATGCAAAAAGAAGACCTGACTCTTGCCACACCCTGCTACTTTCTCTTGACTGCATGGGAACTGTGACCCCCAGGGAGACAGGGGGGAGATGGAAAAGCTACCTAGACTGGCCCAATGTTATGGCAGTGAGGGGCATTGCAGGATCCCCTCGATGCAGAGGGAAAAGCAGGCACGGTGACCGCTTATTTTCTAGGACTTGTTCCTCCTCCCTGATGTGTTCCCGCTCCCCCTGCCTTGCTCCGGTACCGTGCACGTGCCAGACCTCACAACAGCTGCAAACTCGCACTGCTTGTATGGAAAGCAACAAGCCAGCAACCCCTCTCTGTTTTCTTTTAGCTTAAATATGATAAATGTCAAAGAAAAGATGAAGAATTGCTGTGGCCTGAAGTTTGGGATGAACAATACCAAATGTCAGGCTATGGGTAGTTTTAAAGCAATTATACTACATTATACTATCTTGAAGAGCATGGCTGTCCTGCCCCAGGAAAGGCATATTGCCACCTTTCCAGAGGTACTGGGCTAAGCATCAGCTCTGCAAAATTCAAGGCAGCCTGTCCAGCACGACATGGAGCCCAAAGTCATGACTTCAGGTGACAAGGGTAAGCTATTTGGGAGCATCTGGGGGAGAGGGGCTGCAAACAAGGACTGAGCTTTCACAGGCATTGGGGGACTGTGGGGCAGGGGCAGAGGTGGGGCCCAAGGCAGGACTAACTGGGGCTGCAGGGCAGGAATGAGGAGAGAGGCTTTGGGTTGGATGAACCACAGGTAGGAATGAAGGGCACGAGCTGAGCTGCACGGATGACATTTCCACAGTCGCCCCATGCAATACACCTGGCTCTTGCCTCTGCCCTTGGTCTATTCACCCTTCATTCACAAGCCACAGTTGTTTGTTTGTTTGCAGCAATTTCAAACCCAAAAGTAAAGCTGGAGTTGCCTGGAGCAGTGCTAGTGTCTGCACACCTGCTGACCTCACGCTATGTATACACCAAGAAGGTATGCACCCCATACAGCAACGACCCAGGACCTGTAGCTTTAAACTTCAGCTATAGGTGTTGCGTCAGGTTATGTAAAGTTCAGTTGCATCACGCACTGTTGCACAATGCCGCCTGTGCCTGACGGCAGCGTGCCAAACCCCGCTTCATTCATCGATCAGGTCTTGTCGGCCGCAGCAAGCTGGTCAGGAGAGAGGTGTCTGCTCCTCGGGGTACCCCAGTGTGGGAACGGCCTCTCCTATCTCACCACACCCTCCCGAAACGTGTGGGGGGAGCTGCCACCCAGGTCTCTGTTGTGTTTGGCACAACAGCAGCACCAGAGCCCAGTGAGGGAACAAGGCATGAGTCTCCCAGGCCACCTCCTCTGGACCTGAGCTGAGACTGCATCTCCTTGGAGAGACCCTCTGCTGGCACTGCTCCATGGAAAGCTCTGCCAGGAAAAATGTGCCATTTCACAGCCTGACGCCCATTTCAGTGATGGTGTGCCCAGGTGGCAACACCTCAAAGTGGTCTTGGCCAGACAAGCACAGTACTGACCCTGGCTGATGCAGCCCCCTCATTGTACGTGGCCCCCAGATCTGCAGAAAGTATCTACAGATCAGCCAGTGCCAGGGCACCATACGAGTATTGCCCTGCTCGAGAAATTTGAGCCAAGGGCAAAGATGGCAAGTGGACCTCCAAGAGCTAAAAGTGATGGCAATGGCCTGCCCAACACAGCTGGAAATCAGAGACCATTTGGAGCACATTTAAAGCCCAAAGGCTCTTTGCATCCATCTCCAGAGAGCTCCTGGCCCTCACACCTGCCGGGCTTCTGTGCAACACCCCTCCATGGACGTGCTGGGCCACCCGTGGTGGCAGGCTCGGTGGTGTTCAGTGGATTCACCGCTATTGTGTGAAATGCTGCCTTCTTGCCAAATGGCTCCCCTCCTCTGCTAAAAGCGCAATCCCGCGATGACCCACTCCAGGGTGCGGCATTGCAAGCAGTGGCCCATCCACCAGGCTGAACTGGGTGGAAGCCCTAGGGCATGGGAGGGTCTCCTCTGGGAGGGGTGTGGGGGGAAACCTACCTATGCAAAGAGGTGCTCTGTCCCCCTCCAGTGGCAGAGACCTTCATGAAGCAGATACCAGGCTTCCTTCACCCAGCTCACCTGGCCACAGACATCTCATGCTTTCCACAGCAGAGTGTGGGCACCTGGGGCCATCAGGCAGTGTCACACATGGTAGCCATGGTGGGATCCAAAGCCACCAAGGCATCATGCCAAGAAAGTCCTCGCCAAGAAAGGTGCCCTGGCAAAAGGTCCAGTAGCCTATGGGAGACCTCACTCAACTTCAGCCTGATCCTATGCAGACCTCACCCTCAGTGTAGGCATACAGAGATTCGTGGCTCCTACATTCACTTAAGAAAAATAGAGTTTTTGAGTTCTGTTTCTTCCAAGCCCAAGATAACATTGCTTCTGTTTGTTCCAAGCCCAAGATATCTTCCAAGAAATGGAGGAAAGGAATTCCCAGTATCTCTGTATATAGAACTACAAATTTGGTCTTGCATTTGCCATGTCTGAAATTTCCTCATGGAGCTGTAGTTGAGCAGGGTCATGGACTGGTTGACTGCAAATCTGCCTGCCTGTACAGCAGATGTCCCTCCATGGGGGAACATCCCAGCTTTTATGGAAGACTCCAAGAGAGCTCAGGACATGCCTGGACATGCCAGATTATGGCATGGAGATGCTCAGACGACTTTCCTCAAGTTGCTGGTATGTGGATGATGCAGCCCAAGCAGACATGGTCCCAAGTCCCCTAAAGACCCAGTCACCTTCAGGCAGCAGGAACATCCTCCAGGCTGGGCATGAAATTGGCACGGGGTAGATGAAGGTGAGAGGTCTAGAAAGATAAGGGAGCCCAACAAGCTGGCATGTCTGGTGTTTTCCCTCTGTGCAATGACAGGAAGAAAACACATCCACACCCTCATGAGTGATTTTACCACCAAGATATCATATTCTAGCTGCAGTGGGAGCTCACACCAGGGAAGACAGTCACAACCAAGGCACGGCACAACTCACCAGCAGCTAATTGCTCCATCCAGGAAGGTACCACGCAGCCACAAGCTGGCTTTGTCAGGCTTGCTCAGGCTGTTGAGTAGGAAGAGGGTTTGTTACCAGTCAGTCAGTCATAAACTGTTTAAGATGTGATGGCAGGCTGGGCTGGACAAGGGCATGGGGAATTTGTTGGACCTACTGTGACCTCTACTGGCTTGGTCTGAAATCGGTGTGCTGGTTGGCCTGGTCTCACCAGAGCGTAGTGGGAGCTGGTCCTGCTGCAGGGCTCCCAGGAGCTCCCACACTGCAGTCGCTGGGGATCACTGCCTGCAGCCCAGGCTTCACCCTCGCTCCTGGTGCAAACATAATGCAACTCCCTCAGCTCCTCCGGAAAGAAAATCAGTGTCTAATCCTCTGGACATGGATTAGTGGTCCCCGGGCATGCCAAGTTTAAACTGTAATCTCCTTAGAGAGCTACATAGGGCCAGGGAGTGCCACATTGAGACTGGAGATTTCCACAGAGCAGTGGTATTCTGCTCCGATCAGGTCTGGTGATTCAAGAGTTCCAACCCTACTCCAGACCTCCCTTATCCTGCGACCAATGTGGCCACTCTTGAGTCTATGCTACCAAAGGGACCCTCTCGGTGGGATGCAAATGATGCCCTGTATGCCTGTGACCATGAGAGGTCCCTAGATTATAAAACCCGGCATCTGGGCTGAATTCACTTAAAGACTTGCTCTCCCAATTATTCATCTCCAGTGGTACATATGGGGCTGACTTAGGGCACCCAAGACCTTCAGCCCCATGACACACTGGGTGCTGAGCCATCTACTATGTGCTTCTCCTTTTGCTCCATGTCCCTTGCCAGACGAGTGCCTGCTTGGGTCTCCTGTGGACAAACCTTGGAGAGGACATCCCACAGAGGTAAGCAGAACAGCTGCTCTGTTTCAGAGCTGCCATCTCAAGGTTGGGTCTGGGTTCTTTTATCCAAGAACAAAGCTGGTTTAAAAATTTCCTGCCTCTCCCAAGCCTGGCTGCTTGTTCCTGAACCCATGCTGCAATGTACTGTCCTTTCCGGGGCATATCAATGACTTTTTTTTTTTCAGCAGCAAAGCTGCTTACGAATCTCCTGCCCTAGCCTGGTGTTCCTGACCCTGCACAGCAGCTTGTCCCTCCTCCTGCCACTCACCCTCTGTGGTACCACTACATTGCCATCCATGACCACAGAGAGAGCTCATTCACTGAAATGGTTTGGGTTAAAAGAAAAAAATCCTTCTAACATAAAGGCAGGTTTTGTGTGCCTTTGTAAAACACTCCATGGTTCAGCTTGCAGATGACAGCAGTAGCAAAACCGAAGGCACAGTAAACCTCAGTACAGGGCCTGGAGTGAGCACTTTGGGACAGAAACTTCAGCCCATCTTTGCTGCCAGATGAACTGAAGCATTGAATCCCACTCTTGAGGTCTCAGGATCCCAGAAGAAGCTGTTGCATCACTTCTCTTTAGCTCAAGGTTTTGATCTTTTCTATACAGTCAGAGAGCAGGAAGCCTTCTTTTTTAAAGGAAATCAGAGCTTCCAGTTTAATCTTGTGTTTTTAGGAACGCCCGGATCTTAATCCAAGTGTGGAGTTTGGACTGTTTTAAATAGATGTTGTGTGACATTTCAGAGCTAGTTGCATTTAATTGGTGACCTAGAGTCTGTTCCCACTACTTTGTATGAGGTTTTAGGTTATAGTTTGATGAAAAACACTAAAACACACTCACTCACATACCCCTCTCCAGCCTCTACATATAAAAAGAAATACAGGGGAGGAGACAGAGAGGCAAAATCATTAGCAAACCAGTAGTGTGCTGAACCTCAGTTTGAAAATCAAAACCAGAGACTCACTGGTGGTGACACATTAAAGTGTCACAAGCTGCTCCCATAAAAGACACCATAGAACTAATTTTGATAGAGTGTTTGTGCTTTTTCCTATGCAATCTACTGCCTCTACAGCAACACATTTTTTTCTTGTAGCAGAAGAACTTTTACAGTAGTTTCATGTTTTAGCACAATTCCTCCTGCAGCACTGAACAAGACTGAATGGTCATACAGCTTCAATGGGGTTTGCACTCCTCTGACCTCTCTTGTAATCCAAATACTCTTCATCACAGCGAGCACACCTTCCTCTGGGCTGTTTGTTCCTGCCAAACATAGGACAGATTCTCATCAATGCTGCAATATGTACTGAACAAATATTGTGCCGTGATCTAAAAATAAAATCTGGTGAAATTTAAAACTGAGACATTTCAAACCTCCGAGAAGAAATTCCTGGGTTACGGGGATGTCTTTGGAAAAGCCAAGAAACACAGACACATGACATAACGCATCCTTATCAGCCAACCTTTGTCCCGACCCATCAGACTGCTTCTTTCCTATATGATGTATATTATGGACTTGTGGACTTGACCTTTTTGTGATGCTTTAGTAAGAGCCTATCCTTTCTTTAGCAAAGGGGATTGTCCGCGTAGATGAGGAGAAGTGGTTGGTACATGTCCAGATAGCTGACAGTGCCACTGCAGAAAGTATTGACAGCAATGAATAAACATGGTGATATCCACCAGGCAGGAAGCTACATTATTACTCTTACTATTGCATTTTTGTTGTGAAACCATCTAGAAGAGTCAGTCTCCCATCTTTAGGCCCAATGTGCAAGGCTGATCTACATTTGTCAAAAGCTGAGGATTGCCCCAAGCAGTGAAATGAGACAGGCAGGCAAATGAAGAGCACAACAGAGGGGCAAGAAAACGATAGAGGGAGTTCCTGAATACATGCCATTCCCCACCCCAGGGGCAGCTGAATTTGGTCTGAAAGAGCCAACGTTGGTCTGAAAGAAAACTTGTACCATTGCAAGAGTTATGATGGTTGTGACTGAGAGAAAAACTATCCTGGGATATCAGTCTTGACCTCACTGAAGCAAAGCCCTCTGAGTCCATGAAGCAGGGTGGAGTGAAGCAAGATAACTTCAGGAAAAAGAGACTCAAACACTCCCAAAACATGAGACTCAATAACAAGAATGACTGAACAGGAAGGCAATTGCGGGCTCTGCCGTGGGCTGTAGGCTGAATCCCCAAAGCTGGAAAGTTCCTTTCAGTGTCCATATAAATATTTCTCTAAGTTATTTTTAAGTGTGTGTTTTGAAACTGAAATATATTTAGACTAGTAAAATGAAAATGTGGTTTACAGAAGGCTGCTTCTTTAGAAATTTCCCACGCTGGGGAGTCTGCTTGGCCATGCTCAGTCCATGCCAGGGCTGCCTGGTTCTGCAGGCAGTTTCACAGGCTGGCACCATGCGGGCGGCAGCAGCAGTGCGGGACAGAAGCAGGGCACCTCTCTCCCTGGTGAGGATGAGACAGCTGTGCACCATCCCTGGTTTTTGCATAGGAAGGCTGCGCAATGATTCTACACTGCTTTTTGATCCCGGCATGCAAGAGCAGGGTAAGATGTGGTACAGCACATGACAGAGGGAAAGGGCCAAGGAGGAAATCCTGGATCTGGAGAAAGTAAGCTTTCTCCTTCCTGTGAGCTGCGTCCGAGTGACTTTCCCAGGGCACAGCAGGGGTCACGACAATAGTCCCTTCCTGATGCAACACAAATCTGGGGTACGCATCACGTGTGGTCTGGTCCCAGAGCACTTGCCACAGAACGAGGATGTTGTTTTGGCCAGGCTCCAGCCTGGCTTGAGTGGCCAGCACCCTTTCGTAGAAGCTAGGGATCAAAAAAGTTCATGAGATAGACAGCATAGTCCCTCTGCCTGGCCAGTGGAGACTGTCACCTAGGACTACAGCATGCCATGTTCTGCCCCTCTGGAATGGGTTCCAATCTTATTTTTCCTTGCTCATCCCAAGCCATTCTGCAGTGCTGCTGTGTACGCATGGGTAGTTTTCTGGCCCATCCTGGAGAGAACTGTTTTGCAGAGGGTGGCAATGTCCTCCTACCTGTGCTTAAGGCTGAAGGAAACACAATTATTTGTGCACTGGCTCACATAAAATAATGCTGGCAGGGACATCATACAGAAAAAACCTTTCTCTTCCATTTTGCTTGCTTGCAATATCTGTCCATTTCATGAGCAAAATTCTCGCAAACTTTCCTGTGAATTTCAGCCGGCTGGGTTGATTTAGGAAAAACCTTTTGAAGCTTCTCCACTCCAGCCTGCACAGTTGGATTGCTTTTCGGGGGAGTTCTGGGAAGTGCACATCCAACAAAACCTCTTTCCAGGACTCTGATTTTCTTTTTCAACCTTTATAGATAGTCCAGCTGGAACAGCAGCATCATGTATGCTATAGTTTAGAAATCTGACCTAGTTCCTTTAATCTGCACTAGCCACAGGGGCTCTCAGAGGGCTCAGAAACAGTGCACAGCTTGGCCAGGTCACTTGCAACATAGGCTTTAAAGAAACAGTTTCATCCAAGAGCAAAAACATCCTTTGATGCATATTAAATTAATAAAAAATAGGGGGCTGGGGGGACTTCAAGCTTAAGCAACAGCAAACTTCAAATGAGTCTGGTTTCTTCTGCAGAGGAATGAACGCTAAACTCTGTGATGCAGCCTGCATCACCCATCAGAGCTCCTTGCAGGGGAATTCCAGAAAACAGAGCTAGATGTATCTGGTAAATACAAATACAGGATTAACAGCAACTGACCCAATGGCAGGACCCTAATCAAGCTGTTGAAATGAAATATAAAGCTTACAGTAAGTCCTAGATTCCCTGTTTGCTGCACTGCATAACCCAAACGCTTTAGGGACTGCCAAAGTGTCATTAAAAAACAAACAAAAGTAGTGTTGCTGCTTTCTGCCCCTTCTCCTCCCCCAGCGCTATCCTTCAAGGTCCAGAAGTCACCTCTCTGAACAGAATTTCTCCTCCCAAAGTCATCAGCCAAGTGTTTTGATATTCCCTTTATTTTTCCCTAACACAAGAGAAATTTTTTCTTTTCTTTTTCTTTTTATTTTTTTCCCCAGTGAGGAGTTACTCCTCACAGCAAAGGAAGGCTGAGAAATCTACTTCTAGGCATCTTTTTTTTACTATAAGCAGAGGCTTTTATAAACTATATTCATAGTCTGTTTGGAGTCTGAACTCTTCATATGATGATAGGTGCTCTTTAAAAAGTCAGAGGAGGAGCAGACCTGCTCTCCTTCTAGTCAAAGCCAACGACAACATTTCTTATCCTAAATCACCCTCATCTTTTCCCTCTCTCATTACAGCAGTGCTTTTCCCAGGCTCCCAGCCCTTCTCAATAGCTGTGCCCCAGCCTCCTCTGTTTCTTTTTTACCAGAACTGAAGACTATATTCCCTTCCCATGAGAAAATGCCATTATAATATTTGCTACTTTTTCTTTTTTTCCCTTCCATCCCACTCCCATTTTTGTTTTCTTTTGACCTCAGTGGCACACTGGGAAGAGCTTTCCACCCAGCCATGCCGACTGATACCAAGCCTCCTGGCCAAGCAGCTACAGCTCATTTAAAACATGGTCTTGTGAGCAAATGGTTTGACCGGTCCCTTGCAATGCACCTTCCCCCAGCTTGGTCTGCTTCTCTGGACCTCAGGGTCCAGATGTTCCCACCACCCTCTTCATGCCTCCTTCGGAGCAGAGGTAGCATTGTCCCACAGAGAAAACCTCTGGGCCTTGTTAGCAATGTTGAAAATGCATTTTGGATGCAGTCTTCATCTTGCAAAATAGCCCAACAGCAGCAACATATTTGTCTCATTGCTTTGATCAGGCCAGTCAAGGAGAATAGCAAGCGTACAAAAAGGACATTTGCTAAGATCAGGTATGAAAATTTAAGAGGTGGCCACTGCCTGCCCCTTGCCAAAAATTCCTCTTCCTACTCTGCAGGATCACTGGTGCTTTGAATTTCTTGGTATTAGGCAATGAGAATTTTGCTTTTGTTTCCCAGGATTCATGTGCAGCCGAAGGGGTTTTCCGAAACAAAACCCATCCTCCATTCCAACCTGCAAAAAGATAGGCCCAAAGGGCATTCTGACCACATGAAAATAGAAGTATCGTAATAATAGTAATAATTTGAATAATGGCAACACTCGGGATGAGATAAGTAAACAGAAAGAAATAAAGGTGAGCTTTGGAAAGGCATATAGACCCTGCTGCTGCAGAGCTGATTCTGCCTTTGGATGCCAGGTGCCAGGAGAAAACCACTCCTGGATACAAGTCACCGCACAGCCTTGCCGTAGGGGCTCATCCACCTGTATCTGTGAAACACCATCGTTTGGCTGTGGGGAAGGGGAACCCCAACACCCACATGCATGGCCAGACCCGAAGAGGCAGAGACCCTGTGGGGCCAGCCGGGTGCCCAGCGCACAATTTTCCCCACCTCCCTCTTTCTCAAAGGGACCTTTCTTATCATTTCCCCCCGCCTCTGCCACCGCCCCACCTCCCCATTTCCACACGTTACTAGCATTCAAGGCAAATATTTCTCCCAGCCCCTTCAGTCTGGTCCTCCCCCCTCCGGGCTTTTAGGAGGCCCCTTTATCAGGCAAGATCACGGCGAGCCAGGCAAACATTACCTCAGGGGCACTGTGAATCGGGGCTGGGGGCATGAATAGGCCCCACACATTCTCTCCAGCTTCTTCCCTTTCCTATAGCAACCAAGTTGGGAGCAAGCAGGTCACACAGCCCCTCCGTTGTGTGGAGAGCCCTGCTGGGGCCGGGGGGGGTGGCAGCCACTTGGCTGCCCCGTCTGGGAGCGGGTGGCCAGGGGACAGGTTTGGGATCAGGGGCCCGGGGGGCAGCACTCAGCCTCACACAAATATGGTGGGGGGTGTCCCGGCTCCCTGCTCCAGGCTGGCTGGTGGCTGTGCCCTGCCAGCACCTGGCTCTCTCTTCCCTATTAACCAAGGACATCTTTTCTGGCATGAAGGGGGAGCTACTCAGCTCCATCCCCATCTTTTCTGCCCCTTAGAGAGGGGAAAGGAAAGCAGCAGAACAAAACACCCTCTGTGTCAGCCATACATCCCAAAGGAGAGCCCCAGGCAAAGGGGGAGGAAGGCACAGGAGGAGCCCGGCAGATCTTTCCACCAACAGACGATCCTCCAGGAGTCTTGGAAAGGGACCCTGTGCCAGCCCACCCAAGAATGCTGTGCAGGGCAGGAGCCACTGCTTGGAAGGGTCTCTCCAAGGCAGCACCACAAACCAAGGCATTGTGCCTGCCTCTCCACACCAAGCCCCACCTTCTCCTGACAGACTCATCTGGGGAAACTCCTCATGAAACCCTCAGCCTTGACAGACACAGCAGTGCCAAGGTGGGAGACATCTTCCTGCACCACCGGGATTCAATATGGCAGCACCCAGGGGCTGGCATCTGCTGTGCCTCTCACCAAATCTCAGAGCATAATGTGGACCTTGTTTCAGTAGTCCCCTTGTCCTTCACCAGGCATGAATGTTAGCTCCCTCACAGTACCCAGAAGGCTTTCTGCAGTCCTGTACATGGACTCTCCAGTTCCTTTCCCCATTGCAGGACTCTGTGCAGCTCTCACGCTCGAACTCCTGCAGGTCACCTCCCTCTTGACACACTTCCCACTGTGACCAAGGAGGTAGGGTTTAAACACAGTTGCATGGAAGGACCAGGTGTCACCTGGCCGCATGGAACTCCATGTCTAGGTGCCCTCAGGGTCAGCAGGCAAGGCGCACACCCTGGCACCAGCAGCATGAGCAGGGACAGCATCCATCAGCAGCCTAGGAATAGGAGGTGATCTGTGTTTTCACAGGGAAAGGGGGAGAGGATGACATTTTGGCCCTCTGAAGCTTTCCCTTGCAAAATATTTATGATCCAATGTGACAAAGGTTAGTCATGGGCAAAACTCTACATGCAACAGCAGCCTCTCTGTGGCTCCATATGTAAGGAACAAGCACAGCTGGGCTGGGTCAAAGCAAGCATCCATCTAGCCAAGCACTCTGTCTCCAGTGCTGATAGCAGATGCCTAAGGGAGAAGAGAAAAAAAGCCAGCCAATGGTAAGATCGCTTCCACATGCTCTCCCAGGCTCATTGTGGCTCAGGACTTCAGGGGTCAGAGGCTGTCTTCCTACCTAACAGTCCTTGAGGGACTTTTTCCTCCATGAGTCTCCCTAGTCATCTTCAGGAGTCACCAATTTTTAGCATCCACTGCATCCTGATGCTTATCCAAGGGTTGTGTGGAGGACTAAACCCCTTTGCTTTTGCACTCTACCCAATACTGCCTACCCCTAGCATCTTAAATAAACTAAAAATAATTGGGTAACTTTCCTTCCTGGAAGCATGATGGTGTCTGGGATGCCAGAGCAGATCCTTTGCCTCCAGGCTTCTGTTAAGGCCCTGGATAAACCCACCCAGTATCTGGCTGCATAGGCAGGAGAGCTCAGTCCAGTGTCCTTTCCATCATGCCCAGATGTGGTGGGGCTTGCTGCCTTTCCATGTCAGAGAAGCATCTCATGGGGTTGCTGTCATGCTGAGCTGGATGGGACAGGTCATGCCTCTTCCAGGGAGCCCTTCCAGGAACTCCTGGCATCACAACTTCAGGCGCATCATTATCACTTTTACTCTGCTGTCCTATTCTGCCTTCTACAGCCCTCCCCCAGAAACTGTTTTAGTCACTGACATGGCAGACCAGTCACAGAGGATGGCCATGGACGGGTGCAGTCCCTTCCATGGGCTCAGCTTTGCCCATCAGAAAGCTCCCAAGTCTAAAAACAGAGACATTGAACAGGACTTTGTTTTCCAGGATAGAAAGTAGGATATATCATAGAGATGTAGACATCAAAGGGACCCTGCTCAGGCATCACCAGCACTATATGGGAGATATTAGTCTAAGCCCCTCTGAAAACAACACAGGAAGGGACTCCATTAAGACCTTGGGTTGCTTGCACCAGCATCAACTAGCCTTACAGTTAGAAAGTTTTTCCTAATATCATACCTCAAATATTCATGGTCACTTAAGTGTGCTAAGCCTCATACCAGCTGGAGCTTTTTCAGGACTTGTGGCTTTACCCCTAAGTATAGAGGGAAACTGTCAATTTGAATTCTCATCTGTTTCCAAAATGAGTGTGTTGTGGTTATTTTACTAACATTTTTTTTATGTCACAGTAGCAGCCACAAGGCACTATGAATTGTACAGATAGCAAGGGAGCATAGTCTTCCCAAAATCCTACATGATTCCTGGGGAATTAGGACACTGACAAAAGGTGGATAGCAGGAAGCAGCACCCCAGGAAAGCGATAGTGACAGTGACTAACATCCTGAAAGCCTGGAGCCATTTTGGCTCTCCTACCCACGTCTGAGACCCTCCGTCACTCTTGTGGTTTCACAGTCATATATTCTACTTTCTAAAAAAGCTTTTGCTGTCCCCCAGAGACTTGTGCAAGGCCCACCCAAACAACAGAAGAAACTCACTGACCAGACAAAAACTGATTGCACCCAAAGTGCTGACACACGCAACACACGACACAGCCGGGAGCTAAGCATGAGTGTTTTCCTCCATTCTTGGGCTCTTGGGAACGTCACAGCTCAGCAACAGCATGGAAATAACTATGCAAGAGAAGTGCATGTTTAAGTGGACAGTGCCCCTTCAACAAGTTGCTATGTCCTCTGCTGAGAGATAACTGTGTCTATCCTGGGATCTTTGGGGATGAAGATAAAAACATGTGCAGCTTTCTGCTGGTTCAAGGGTAGGGAAATCCCTCCTTGCCCCAGACTCTCTTTTGCTCTGTGACAAGAAGTCAGCCTCTATCCCAACACCCACAGCCATTCTCACCACAAAGCGTAGCTTGCACTCTTCAGGCAATGGAGAAAAACAGCCCTCTGATCATGCACCAAAGACTGCCGGCGACGTCACAAGGGAGAGGCTGGGGGACAGCAAAGAGCAGGCTGTCAGTTGCAGGAACAGTTTGCAGAGCCCATGACCTCATGGGCCTCTGAGGGCTTCAGAAAGGAGGGGACACAAGAAGGAGCAGGTCCTGTGCCAGACAATGTGGTCTGGCAGACCCCAGGCTGGGAACCATCATCCCAGCTCCACAGGATGACGTGGTGGGGTATGGCAGCCCCACATGCACAGTAAGCTACCAGATGTAACACCAAGCATGGGACACAAGTTGGGACAGTAATACCCTCCAGTATCACCTCAACCCACTCTAGAGCCAGGCATTGCCCTAACCCAGTGTCATTGCCCCACCCATCCAAGCCAGGACTACATGGGATCCTGGAGAAGGGTTCATGCTGGTTCCCAACTCTGGCGAGGCTGGCAATCAGCTCCAAAAGGGGCTCACTCCCACCACAGCATCGATAGCCTTGGCATGCAGAGCCACCCACATTCCTTCCCCCTGACTCCAGGGCAGAAAACCATGCACTGCCTGGCAACTAGCTGTGTTATTTGAGGTTAAGATCGTGGCCAAGTTGGTGGGTTTGGCACATTGGCCATGCTGCAGGCAGGGCTGGCTGCATTTGCAGTGCAGCAGGGAGAATGTGCTCCTAACAGGTCCCCAGCCTCAGCCCCAGAGGGGTCCTACCACTCCCTTTCCACCAAAACATCCTGCCCTTGAGAAAGGAGCCTGGTGGAGAAGGCAGCTCCCAGACAAGAGGATCTAGTGGCAGGCTCTTTGCCTCTGCATCATTCTCAGCCTTTTCCTCTTCACCAGGTATTCCCATAGAGCAGAAAATATGGATCTGTGGTTAAAGCACTAGGCTCAGGAGTACCTATTCTGCATGCAACAGGCAAGTCCCTCCTTGCCTCAGGCTCCCCTGGGGGCCAGGGCTGACAGGTCACTGCCCCCTTCTCCTGGCACGGTGGGGAAAAAAAAGCTGCTGAGGACAGTGCAGGCACCAGCCCCCATGCTTCCTGATGGAGAGCAGGTTAACACATAGCTCATGCGTCATATTTGCAGTTTAATTAAAATCAAAGACAGGCAGGAGAATAGCAGGGATGCGTTGGCTAAGGGCCACTTATCCTGCCACCCCCATGCATGCAAAGCCTCCGTTTGAGGCATTTGTGCCTCTCCAGGGACACATCCTCTGCTCCTGGCCTGTGGGCAGAGCCCTCTCATTCCAGCTACCTCCTGCCCCCCAGCCCTGAAATTGCCTGAGAATTAAAAGGAGCTATTCTTGCTACTTCTTTTGAAATCCAGAAGTTCCCAGAAAAGGCTCTTCTGCCAGAAAAAAAAAAAAAAAGTATAATAATCTATGCTAACAGGAGCCTTCGGCAAGGCACCCACCTTTGTCTTCCTACCCACCCAAATCAGGAAGAGCAGTGGGTGGCATTTACAGAATATGTCCCTCCTGAGAAGCAAAAGCACTAGGAAGGTGGCCTAGCTACCAGAGTGGGAAATGCAGTGGTCTATGAGCACTTGGCCTCAAATCGAAGTGGTTTATTTCTGGTAACTCAGCCACAGCAGCTTCCAGTAACGCTCATAAAGCTCCTTTCCGCTCGGGAGACAGTGGCTTCCAAGGATCATCACAGCTAGCGTTCCATTTTGGCTTCCTTTAAAGTATGTTGGTGGTAGGCTGAAGTCAATGAGGGAGCTGAGGCTGCCCAAGATCCCATGTGGGGGACACCAGAGATTTCCTAACAGAGCTTGCAAGGCACTTTTACACTATGAGTTGTGATGAGCCAACCTCATATGGTCTGGCCAGCATCCACATGTTTGGAGAATGAGGGGACAGGATGGCTTATGAAGATTGCCTGTTCCTCTCATTCCTAAGATTTACCTTATCAAGGCAGGAATTCCCAAAGACCTGCTCTGAACTGGTTGCTCACTTCTCACTCCCACCAAGTCCAAGACAGGGCAGTCTTACCTGGGAACAGCTGTGGCTTTGCCTAACATCTGCTCTACACCTAACGATGTCTTGCATCTGCACTGTCCCATGGGGAAGCTGAGATGTCTCTCAGGCAACATCTCACGGGGGAGTTGCAGAAACAAGACCATAGCACATCAAAGCCCACTCTTGCCCAGAGCTGTTGTACAACCAGATCCAGTGACTCCCTGATGTAAAAATGCCACCAGAGCTGCACCAAGATGGAGTGAAGCGAGGCTGAAGGGGGCATAGTCCAGTCAGCTACCACAAACCCTTCTCTTGCCACACCAGACCCAAGCACCGGTTCCTAGCCTGCTTCTCAATTCTCATGGTGTCCTGCCACACAGGAAAACAGTAGTAGGGTCACAATCAGAGCACCCAGTTCCAGCAAGGCAACTCTCTGCAAAGCATCACCTCTGCTCCCCACAGCATCCCTTGCTCTGTGTGGAGTTTCTCCTGCCTGCATATACCCAGCTGCTTACCATTGCCACAGCTGGGCACTCAGCCCTGAGAACCTGACCCTGGTCTAAGTCCCTGCAGATTCTGGCTCCAGTGGCTAAACAGCACCACCTGGGGCACTTTATAAAGCAGTTGGCTAACGCTGCATTATTTGTCATTAAAAATATTACAAGCGTTCTGCACTTTATTGTTCAGCTGAATTTGAGGGTTGCACAAACACCCCTTTTATCTGCCTAGAGTTTAGCCCCTTTGTATTTCTATCCTGTGCCCCCTTTGCCCAAGACTGAAAGTTGCAATACAACGGAGACTCTCTGGGTTTCTCTGCATCGTTCACTCCACTGCCACGTTGCCTCTATTTCATCTTCGAGCTACCAGCAAGACCACAGTGCTCCCTTGCTTGAGGCCACACACTTTTCACATTGTTCACTGTTTTGCCTCCTGTCCTGTCATTTTGGGGCTCAGAGCTCATCACGAGTGTCTGAACAGGATTGCAGCACCAAGACAGGAAAGGATGGAGCAGTGAGAAAAGACAAAACCTCTGCCCATGGAGAGCACATCCGATGGTTACATATGACTTAGCTTGAGCAGCATCCCCCTGCATGAACAGACATGCACACGCAAACATACCAACAATGCACACACATACCCAAGCACCACCATTTAACACCAGCACACTGGTTCCATAGCCCAGGTCAAGGAATCTGGACCTCCTGAACATCCAGATGCTGCTTCCCATTTATTGCCCCTCCCAGGGATTCCCCAAAGTACTTGCCGCCACCCATCTTCCAATCCAAAAGTCAGGGAGGGAGCATCAAGGATGTTGTCCCAGCAGATGCCATCTCCTGCTTGGGTAGGAAAGTACTGGTGGTTTGCTGGGGTCAGCCAGAAACCTTGCTAGCAAGGGGAGAAGAAATCTCGATCCCAGCTGACATGGCAATTATGGGGATCAGCTGAGAGCCCATGCCTACCCACCCTGCTGCTTCAGGCCTCTCCTTGGGATAGTAATTTTAATGAGTGAGTGTGTCTCTGAATTTCCTGCCAAACTTCAATCACAGGGATGGGTAGAGAGACAAATAGAAAGGCAAGCAAAGCAACTTGTACTAGCAATGGGTAGCTTCTCCCCCAGGTCAGCCAAGGACCAAAGGAGAAAAGCAGATGCACAGAGAGAAAAACATGGCCAAAGAGCAAAGAACCCTAATGGGGAAGGCAGAGGAAGGGAGAGAAAAGGTGAATAAGGGTGTAAGTACCTCCATCCTCCCCACAGAGCCCTAGAAATAAGGAATAACTAGGACCTTTCAGTCTCTAGACAAGAGAATTAGTGAAGGTTAAGAGCCAGTGGAGATAAGTTGGCCAGCACAATTTGGATTATTATTTCCCAATACTGCACATTTGCAAGGAGGTTGCTTATCACTGAAGCTCATAAACACAAGACTCCTGTGGTGCCTCCACGTACCACTGGCCCTCTCTCTGGGAAGCTCAACCACTACAAGATATGACATTTTCCAATTGAGGCATATTCCTTTCCTACCTGTGCCTCTGCCTCACCACTCTGTGAGGGAAAATGCCAGCAGGGATGCAGCTGTGCTCTGCATGCCAAAGCAGGATACCAAGGCGGACGAGTGTGCCCATGGCCTTGGTATCATGGGCACACTCGTCCTTTCAGTTCCCTGGCTGTTGCCCACCCTGGACTGAGATGTCCCCTCTGTCTCCTGGAGACTTTGGGCAAGTCAGGCTGGCTAAGGCTCCTCAGTGAGGAACCCAAAGCCTCTTCTGCTCATGCCTTTCCACCTCTAGAACCCACTCAGGTGACTGCCCCCATCCCACCTCAGTTTGGACTCTGGGAAAATGAGCCTTGAACTCACCGTCTTCCTGCAGTGACTGAATCCACTGGATATGCTGGAATTGCCTCCTCAGGTCAGCTACATTTGTCACTGTGGTGTTTTGCCAAGCCAGAACTCAAATGCAACCCAGCCTGGGCTTCTACAACCCACCTGCCTCCCTGTGGGACCCCACATCACTGGCTTCCAGCAGCCCCAGCACACCGAGGAAGGCAGGAAAAGCTTTTTCTTGGTTTTGGACAGGCAAAAAAGTAGAGAAGATGGTGAAAAGAGGAAAGCTGATGGCATCCACAGTATTATCTCTCTATGCAGACTTGGACTCCTTTTGCCCTTGGTTCTGCAAATAGATAGAATGCATTGATATTAATGCCAATGTTTTAATTATTGCTAATAATAACATAATTTATATTAATCAACAGTGCTATTTGAGGTCTGGAGAAAAGCCTCACATCAGATTCAGAGGAGAATGAAGTCAAGGAGAAGAAGAGAAACTCCGTGCCGGTATTAAATATGGGGAGAGTTATGCTTCCGCCTGTTCCCATGGCTTTATTTAACCCATGGTGCAAGACTCCTCTCAAAACATGGCCAAAGCCCCTGAGTCTTGACTCACTGGGCCAAGGCTGCTCACACTCAGCTCTTCCAATGGGCACCTTCCCAGTGCTGAGCACTGCGAGCTCTGCTTCACAGATGGATACCACACGTCTGCACTCCCCCCACCATGTTCATCCCTGGCACCCCTGCTCCCCACCACGCCACAGCTTCTCTGGCATCTCCTGAAGAGCACTGTGGCATCAGGACAGAGATGGTGTCCTGGGCTTCCTCTGGCCCCACCGTGCCAAACTCCCCCCATTGTGGCGGCGCTGAGCTGGCCTGCAAACCACTGCAAGGGCCAAGGAGAGGAAATGAATTCCCAGGCTCCTCCACCATGAAGCCTGAGAAGCTAATCAGGGAACTTTATTAAAAAATAATAACGGTGATAAAAAGGGAGAAAAGTAAGCTGCCTTGGAAGCCGTTCAACCGCGAGCGCAGGGAGCGCGGGAGGCCCTTTCAAATGCAAACACAAGCAAGCCCCCTCTGGGCCAAGCAGTGCTTGAGGCGACAGGTTGCAGTTATCAGCTGTCCCGAGGTCCAGCACCAGATCACTTCTGATCAAAACCAGGCCCCACTGGCTCTGCTGGGAATGAAACACATCTCACCGCCTTTTGCCAGGATCAGTTCCCGCCTGGACGGCAATGAATGAAAGTGTTTCACAGAAGCTGGCGGTGCCTCTTCCCAGCAGTTTTCCTCTCTGCTGCTGGGGATTCCCCAGTGACGTGCCTGAGGCTTACCCAGGCCCGCTCTGTGGGCAGCCCGGAGCTCTCCCAGTGCCCAGTGATGTGGCAGCACCAGGATCATCTCAAAAGTCTTTTTTTACATGTTTCTTTTTAATAGTGTTTACAATTAAAGCATCACTCAGAGGCTCAGGGTGAACACCTGGGGCTCCCCCTGATTCCACAGAAACCAGGTGGGACTGACTCTGGTGTCCCCGGAGGTACTTGCAGTTTGTAATGGTATTTCCTAACCTCTCCCTCCCCAGTGCACCCTTCAACACCACTGCTAGGAATGGTGAGGAGATAGGAAAGTCCCTCTGATTTCCTTCTAGCCTGCTCTTCAGCAGGGGAGCTGGAGCATGACTGAGACTCGTGAGCAGTTCTGTCAACTTTCACCCATACAAACAGGGAGAAGCCAGCCCCTTTCTGGGGATAAGGTCCCACAGACTCAGAAATGCTCCCTGAAGTCCAGCCTGTTCATCTGTGCAGTGCCTCTCCTCCCAGAAGCTGCCCTGCTTCACCGCTGGACATCACAGTTCTCCTGCACCAGTTACTACCCTCCACCTCTCTCTGACTTAGGCTGTTCTCTGGCAGTTTCCTATGATCTTTTTGGCATCCTTCTGCTCAGGTGAGCTTGCTCGACTTGAAGGAAGGGCTCCCCTGATTTATGCTTCCCAATCTGGCAGGTGGCCCCTAGGTCACAGTGGAAGGAGAGCTTCAGCACATGTCTCATGTCACTTCACACCACAGTTCTTCATCCTTCCAACACTCACAGTTTGCATCTCTCACAGGAGAGGTGTTCTTTCAGCACAGCATGATGCTCCATTTTCCATCACACCTGGAGTACACCACCCCATCAGTGAAATTGTCTAGGCAGAAAGGGCAGTACCTTCTACATCAGCCCCTGTCCTCACGTGGATTCACCCTGCCTGTTCCCTCACTAGCAGCTAATGAACAAAATGAGCATTTCATGTAGGCAAACCCCCTGTGGCAGAAGACCATCTCTAGGCAGGATGATGTGCTCCTCCAGCGAAGATTTTCTCACTCCAGGAATGAGGGAGTCCCAGGCAAGAGGCAGGAGATGAGGAGGGAGCTCAGGGAAAGAAGAGGCAAAGTCATCACAGGGAGCAGAGCTACTGGAGAAAGGGACACCGCCATGGCCTATGGGTGGCTGGGGCCTCCAGAGTTCAGTCTGCATCCATGGCTGTGGTTGGGCCATCACGACTGTACTGGGTTTGGCTGGCATATTGCAGACGAGGTGATGCTGTGGCCACTGGAGGTGGAAACCGCTTCCCTGTGTCCATTTAGTGTGTGTTGCCACTCATGTTGATCCTGCCCATCCAGCCCCTTTCCTCCTCTGCATGCAGCTGTCCCACAGTGCTCTCCAGCAGCGGGGGCAGATCAGCTCCCAGGAACCAAAGGCATCTTCCAGAGAGGTCCTTCTGTGCCTGGCCAGGAGTGGGTTCGTCAGACTGAGTCACTCCTGAGACAGCCGGCAGCCCACCTCCCTGCAAACACAGCCGGTGCCTGGGGCACAGCGCACCAGCTTGTCACTTCGGGTGCCTCATGCACGAACTTGCCTGCAAGTAGAAGAAAGAGGCAGGGAAACCATCAGATTAAAGAAACCACAGAGCCTGTCTCTGCATCTCCCCATTCTCACCACCTCTGGACGGGATCAATAGGAAAACAAACATCCTGTACACACAACCGCGTATCGCGCGGTGGAGACAGGCGCTTATCACCTGCTTCCTCTGCGAGGCTGCCTGTACCTCCCAGGGCTCAGCCCTGCTCCCAGTTCTATGTAACAAGCAGAGGTGCAAACAAACTGCCAGCTCATGCCGACCTCTTTGCTCCTCAGGCGGCCTCCCGAGAGCAGCTCTCCTCCCTTTCCCCTCCTGGGGGCACAGTGAAAGCAGGAGAAAGTGCTGCTCCTCCACCTTGGGGAAGAAGGAAAGCTGCAGCCTCCACTGCTGCAAACCCAGGGTTTGTTCCCCTCCTGGCAGCACCCACCAGGCTCAGTCCCCAGCACCTTGCTGGTGTAGCAAGGAATTGCTGTGACCTCTGGACTCATCCTTCTCTCCAGCCCCAGGGGTGTCCCAGAGCAGCCTGTGGAGTTACACCAGGAGGAGAGGGCAACAAGCATTTAAAGCAAGTGGGTTAACAGCCATTGCAGGCCACAAACACCTCAGCCAGGAAAAATTGGCACAGGGGTCCATTCTGCATGCCTTGGCCACTAGCTATGGGGTTTGCCCTTGCAGTTTCTGTTATCCTTAGGACCAGACGTAACATTTTCAAAGTCACAATCCAAGCATGAGCCCATTGCTACTTCTCTTATTTCCACGGTGCAGTCCATTACACAGCTGGATGTCTTGGAGGTAAAAAGCAGCTCTTGTGGCTAAATTGATTGTATTGCTGTATGCTTCATCTGGGCTGGGAGTTTTCATCTTAAGGGAGAAGCAAAGTGACAGAGGTCACTGTGCTGCCTCTGTTAGGTTAAATGGCAATTTGTCTGGAGGTTCTCCTGGAAAATCGGTCACCAAGAAGCTATGAAATGCCTCTGGGAAGGCTCAGAGGGGAGCACAGAGCTCACCCACAGACCTGGAGTGCATCTCAAGCACCGAGATTGAATAAACCCCATTAGCAAGTTCTCCCTTTGCCCAAAGACACCCTCCCAAGGGAAAACACTGGCATAGCTAGGTCCTAAAGGAGATGATACACTAGAAGCCACAAGCTAACCCTTTGCCTTCACCTGCAGGCAGAGGAGATATTTACACCATTCACTGAAAGCCCACCAGGTTTCTTCCCTCTGCGTAGTGCTGCCTGACAGAAGAGGCCAAGCTAGGGATGCCAAAGTCGCTGCCCTGGTTTCCTCAGGCTCTTTGCACCTCTCCACACTGCTCCCTGGCTCTGGAAGATCATTATCAGCCACAGATGACCCCCAGATTAGCTCTCACCACCCACGAGGCTCCTGCCATCCCCTATCCATTACGATCCTCCTCCCTCATCAGTGGCAGCCTGGCTTTCCAGACCCCCCTGCAAGCTTGTCAGGGATACCAGGACACACAACGAGTTGAGGGAGCCCTAACTGATAGCCCGTGATGTGCTAATCCTGAGATTAGCTGGAGTTCAGAGGTTAATTACAAAGGTGTGAAGAGGAAGAGGGGAGAAAACAGGGACCATGTGAAGACCCAAAATTACTCCTCTGCCAAAGCAGCAAGCCTGGACCTGGGTTGGCTATAGTTTCTGAAAGACCGTGTGAAGGAGGCGATACTCTGGGATGACATGATCTCACACCTCAGATCAGAGGGGCTGGTCCCTCCCTATTCCTGACCCATCTCCGAGCCACCGAGCATCTCCCAGGCCCCAGTTTATAAAACTAGCACAGCCCTTCCCACAGAGAATTGAGGAAACTAAACCCGCTGAAGAGAGTACACAGTTATAATACAACCCAGTCCATGCAGGAACATAAAACAGGGATGTGCAGGGCAGATATTTCAGGAGGAAGCAGCAGGATTTACAAATCTTCCCACCCAGACTGGTTTCTAAGACATCTCTGCGGCAGAAGGCAGTATCACACAGGGAGACCTGAATGGGATCCCAAGTGGGAAGCAGCGTAAATGCCTCAACCTCAATTCATTATCTGAAAACATCGCTAATTTGCTCCAGCACAACTCTACTAAGTGCGGTTTTCTGTTTTCCAGGCCATGAAGTAGCTATCTCCACAGGACACCACTCTTGGATTAAGTAGCTTTACCCACCCGTGGAGATCTGCCCGGGTGCCTGGTGTGGCAGAAGCAGCCCCGTGCCACCTTCTGAGCCCTGCTGATCGCAAGAGAAAGAGGGGGACAGTGGAGGGTCTCCCCCCAGCTGGAGTCTCCAGGCAGCAGCCCCAGAGGAGTCAGAGCTGTCAGCCCACCAACAGGTTCCTGGCGTGCCCCTCGCCCACCCCGTCACTGTTGCATCCCCAGGGCTTTCGTCAGGGATGTCATTAGTCAGAAACCGTGGCATATGACCGCACATCTGGAAGGAGTTAGATGACGAGAGCCTCTTCCAGCTGTCTTCGCTTAGGTTTGTTCATACTTGGAAGCGCTCTGCAGCGTGATCTGTAAAATAAAAAGTTGCACTGATTGACACGAGCCGAGGGTTTCCTCCGAGGCGCTCCCTACCCCCATCGCCTCTGCCTGGGACGCCAGCATTAGTACTTATTACATCCCAGAGGCTGGCTGCATACACAGGAGGAGGCTGTGTAAGAATAATGACAGCACAGCAGTTAACCATTGCCTTTCTTCCTTCCAGAGTACGGCCAGCTCCGACAGGGACAGGGACCCTGTGGGAACGTCACTCCCAGCCAACACTGGGACAGCCCCGGCGGCACCACCAAGTCTCACTGCCCAAGGAACGCCCAGTGGGGCAACCCTGCTGAGAAGCCAGGGCCCGTCCCTTGGGGACTTCATGCTGAGTGCTGCAAAGTGGGGGGTTCCATGGGCTCTGGGGTAGCTAACTCTTTCCCCATCCCCATTTCTGTATGTGAGGCTCCTCCAGCCCCCTTCCCAGGCCCCAGCGACCCCCTGAGCTCATGCATTTTGTTCTGCTGCTAGAGGGAGAGGGATCAGAACACCCTACCTCATGGGTGATGGGGGGCCTGGCCTCCCTCCAGACATCCCTGCTGACCTCCCCATGCTGAACCGGGGCAACTGGGCTGATCATGCTGCTTTGGCTCTGAGGGAGGAGATGGGAAGTGGCACCTGGTAACTCAGCAGGATGACATGAGCAGCAACCATGCTGGCAGTGAACTCAGTGGGGATGTGCACCCTGCCATCACTACAGCTCAGGCATTCCCCACCTATAGTTCAGTCTATACATCTCAAGTACCTGCAACACCACGGAGCTCAGGAAGGGCTGCAGAGCTCACTGGAGAAGCAGAAGGGGAGCACGGGGACCTCCTGTTTCCACACTTCACACCAGTTTCCCATCTGAAGCTGTTTCTGCAGCTTTGCCTCTTGGTACAGCAGAGATTAACAAGGTCTAGGGGTCAACCAAAGCAGACTATCAGAAGAGCAGTGCCTAAGCATCACAGAATCTTCATGGATTTGTCAACAGATCTGGGATCAGCTGTTCCCAATCTGATAATCCAAGTCTTATACACACAGCCAGGGCCTGCCAGGAAAAAAGCTGATCTGTTTTAGGATCCCCCAGGGTTGGATCGTTCCCACAAAAGATGAAGCAGGACAGAAGCTGCCAGCTACTGACATAGAGTCCTTCCAGCAAAGGATGCTGCTATGCAGGGAGGTAGGAAGGGTGATGGAGAGGTGCTGGGAGATGCTCGGAGAGTATGTACCGCTTCAAGAGTGCCATGTGTTTGTACAGCCTCCCTCAGCTTCTCCAGGGCATGTGTGACCTGCCCAAAAGCAGTTCAAGGGGCTCACAACAGACCCTGGGTGATTGTCTCATCTGTATGATACATGATCTCCCAACGAGGCTGCCAATGCTGGGCCCCAGCCAAGGGATCACATTCTAAAGAACATGTCTTCAATTAATGTCTTTTTTTTTTCCCATTTTGTCTAAATTTGGGGTTGAGCTGCTTCTAAACAGATGTGTTGGGGTAGCCAAAATATTTGCCTTTCTGCTGGATGCTTTTTTGGCATCCCTGCCTGGCTGATGCTAAAATATTATTTGCTCCTCATCACTGTGAATGAGAAGCAGCTTCTGGGGTGTGGTGGGGCACCCTCCATTCAAATACCCAGAGAGACAAATTCAGCCAGATCCCCCACTGTCTCATCTGCAGCCCTGGCATCTCCCACACCAGCTACATGCTTAGAAATACAGGAAATGTGAAAGGAGTTTCTTCCCTGGGAACTGCAGGGGAAAGTCATCCAGCATTGGGTGGAGTGGGCAGGAGGCCAGGGAAGGAGCATCCATGGTGGGGACAAGGCAGCAAGCAAAGCACGACGACACTGCATGCAGCACGCAGCCCCATACTGCCTCAATCACCCAAGGGGCTTCTCACATACCCACTCAGTAGGCGAGCAGTGCCGGGGCTTGTCTGCCCCACAGAGGGAGATGGCTTCAGAGACACCCTGAACCGCAGGACGTAAAGATGCGCTTGGGTGAAAGACACCACGCCATAGGGTGCAGGACACCCAGCACCCTCTGTCCCTATACTTAATGTGGTGACAGACCCTATGCAACACAGCAAAGCCCCTGAGTGACTTCCACCCACTCTGGGACATTCTCAGCCCCAGCTCATCCACAAACGTGCACTGGGATATGATTCCCAGCTGCCTGCAAAGGAGGCTTCTCCACACGCAAACCCTTGCACTGGGTGCTGGGAAATCCCCCCGCTCACAGCCAGGACCCGACCCCTGTGATTCAGAGGTCAGGTGGCCGGCGGGACAGTTTACATGCAGGCGCTGATGAAGGCGTGGGGGCTCACCGCTAGCTCTGCTGCGTGCCTGGGAAAGGAGCTGGGCTGCGCAGCGTGCAGACACCCCGTGACTCACAGCAGCCTCGCCAGCCCGACGTCAAGCTCAGGCTGCAGCTGGGGAGTCTGCCAGGACCAGGGGTGCAGGGGAAACCTCTGCCTGTCTCATCCCTTCCTTAAGAGGCATCAGGAATAGCATTGCACTGTCCCTCTCCTTCTTCTTTCCCATGCAGACACAGATCCATTCGGGCTGGCAGAAAACCACACTCAGATTTAGAGTTGAGAATGGGGCTGTCTCTGCAGATTTCAGCCTCCCAGCACACTCATGCCACCTGCAGGGTTAAATGCAGCCCCTTGCCCTCACAAGTGCTCTCACCAAGGCTCGCTGAGCCTGACATGCCAGCTTGACTCTGCCACAAGCTAATAACCAGTGGAGAGAGCATTAAACCAACTACTTGGGCTCAGCAGCCAGATTCACCCCTACTCAGTCATGCACCTGGACACCCATCCATGATGCAGACAACCGTTTATGCCAAGGCTTTCAGGCTATGAACAGCCCTAGCACATCCTCTGGCCCTGAGCCCAAGAGGCCACGGTGGGAAGAAGACATTTCAGCGCTGCAAGCTGCTGTCTCTTTCGCTAAGGAATAACCCGGTGGAGAAAAATGCTGCTATCAGTCCACCCCAATCCCAGGATGAGCCATCCCTGCCTCCTTCCACCTTTTTTTTTCCTCTCACCTTTCCCAGACTGTCTGGGTCCAGACGCTCACAATAGACCTGGATACCAAAGGATAAAACGTACCAGTCAGGTTAATCCCTGGATCAGGTCTCGCTCAGGGGCTTATTCTTGCTGGTGGCTTATAGAGCCACCAAACCTTCAGACCTGTGACTGCAGCCCCACAAGACGAGGTGCCATGATCCTGAGGAAGACAGACTTTTTTACACTGGCCACTTGACAAATTTTTTGAGACTAGAGTAAAAATCACCTCTGAGCCAGCAACTCACAACTGAGCAAATCAGCAATGGTGGCAAGCCATAAAAAGCCCTTACCCAACACAGGAGGGTCAGGAGCTGATGTGGGAACGTGCCTCTTGCTATACTCTCACGTTTTTTTTGAGTTTGGGTGCCAGCTTTTTGGACCCAGGTGCTCCTAAGCTTCCCTTGATCTCTACAGGCTTCAGCATCTCTGCTGCACTATTTTGTCTTCTGCCATTTCCCAGAAACAGGATCCAGTCTCAGCTGGTCTTGTCCTCCAGCAGCAGACCTGAGTAGACCAGAAAGCCCAGTGCTCCACCTCAGAGAAAAGTGAGTAGGTTTCAATAGCAGTTTAGATGCCACACTCCCTTGTGGGTCTGGCTTGCAGTGTCTCCCAGCTGGAGATCTGCTCTAGACCTGACATTCAGCCTCTCAGCTGCCCTGGAGTTTCTTGGAGCTCACAAAGACTCAGCATATGGGAACCTGCATTTGACAGCAGATGAATCCAAACATTAAGAGATGGGAGTCAGTGGCAAAGAAGCAGCAGCAGGTGGTGGGGCATGCTGGTTGAAGATAAACACTTGGCACCTGTAGTCAAGCTGGTCAGAAGTGCAGAGCCAGAGGGTTAGCATGGTCCATCTCAAAGTGACAAAGCACAGCAAGCTCCCCCTTACTGCTCCAGCTGCACAGCAGCCCAGTGCCACCAAGGGTTTGAAAGTCAGGTAGGCTGGCACGTGAACATAAAGCAAGGCCTGTCAGCTGTATTGTAGATGCCTGTGGTAGCTGGCTGCATAAATCCCACATCAGATCAGACCATCATTCTGGCTCCTGATTCTCTCTTCTCATCATTCTGAGACTCCTGTTTGTGTAAATAGTAGGGAACACATTCACATGGCAGAGAGGAGGTGGTGATAACCTGGGATCATTCATGGACAGAAGCCCTCAGGTGACAGCAAACATGTAAGGCTCCAGCCCCATGAAAAAGAGGAGTTGATACGGCGTTCATCCCTGTGTCAGGATGTCCACATAGCTCCCTGCCCTTTCCCTTCACTGAGGTTGTGCCTGTGAAGGGACAAAGGGAGATGACAGCAGTGCAACAGCCTCAGACGCAGTGCTATACCCCACAACACTCTGCAGCCTCCTAACTACTCCATCTAAATCCTGCAGGCCATAAAACAAGTTTCCACCAGTACCTCTAGGATTGTGACTGGGATCCATTCCTTCACCACGTAGAGGCTCTGCCTCTCCAGTCCTCCCAATCTGAGACATCAGGAGACCAGACATCTCCCCCCTGCTGCTTCATACACCCCTTAAGTGTATGAAGGGGTGAGGTGTAAATGCATAAATGACACCCTAGATGACCCCATGGCTGGGCCAGCACCAGCTCCTTCAACAGATGGGCCTTCGAAGAAAGGGCCATGGAGCCCAGTTTCTCACCTGCACGCCAGATCACTGTGGGCTCTCTCCAAAGCCCACTAGCAAAGATGTGGGCATGTTGTGAGTGTTCCCCACAGCAGCACATCTGTGTCCCAGCTGTGCACAGCTGGCTGCACTGGCAGCATCCAGAGCCTCCCAATGAGAAAGGAATCACCAGCCCATATGTGCTGCATGGGCTATTCCTTCAGCTGTAAGTGAGGAGGTGACCCCTTCCCAGCCTTTGAGGCAGGAGTTGGCTGGTCCCCTGTGGAGGATGCCCCTCAGCAGGTCTTTGTGTCCAGATGCCACCACACAGGAGTATCCAGTGAGGGGGAGAATGGTGGTGAGGCCTTGCCTGTTCCCTGGTCACCACCAGCTCACTCACTGCCCCGACATAGTGCCCCAGACAGTTCGACCTCCAGTGAGTGCTCCCTCTTGAACACCCACCAGGATGAATTCCTTCCCTCTTAGCAGAAACGTCTCGTGATACAACAAGACTTCCCTTGTTTCCTCAATACCTGAGATTTAGGGCTTTGATTGCTCAACAGTCGTCTGATGGGCTTGAAGGGAGGGTGAGAGAGGCCAAGCTGGTGTCCTCAGAACTGATGAGTATCATCCCAAAACACCCTCAAGCATGTGATGAAGCTCTGCCCCGAGTCATTTGCTGTTATATTCAATACACTCATACAGTAAACATCCCAATCTTCAACCCAGAAACGTCAGACGCTGAATGTCCCGATTGGCTGCTCATTTACACTGTTCATGTATTACTAGAGAGCACTTACATTTTCATCACAGCATCCAAGTGGGGTGGTATTTTTCCAGTCTGTTGTGAGTCAGTGGTGAGCAAGTGGGCATGTGTGGACTATGTCCGGTGATGGTGTGCCATGCGTACTCACATCTGGGGGAGTAATTAGATACATGGCCACACTGTAACCTCAGCCTTCCTCTGTGGTCCCACACTTGACCTGAAAGCCAGAGACGCGGAGTCCAACCTCTCTGATCCCAGGTTGGGGAGAGCTCTGGTGTGAGAATATCACTAGAGTGAGAGACACTTTGATGTTCACTTCAGACCTCACTATCCTGTGCCTTAAAGGCAGGGTGAATGGCAGTGAGATGATGAGAGGGACAAGGATGATGGTAAAGCTCACAGTTCCCAAGGCCAGCACCTCACCCTGCCATGCATGCCCCTGGGGTGCACAGCTCCCAGCCCCAAATGCCCCTGTCACTCCCCCCAGACCCTCAGCTCAGCGATGTGTCAGGCAGGATGCACTCCTGTGAGTGCAGCCCGTGGGAAGCACAGGCATGCTCA
The DNA here is from genome assembly GCA_026546715.1 of Gallinago undulata. Taxonomy (NCBI): domain Eukaryota; kingdom Metazoa; phylum Chordata; class Aves; order Charadriiformes; family Scolopacidae; genus Gallinago; species Gallinago undulata. Next base: position 33,565,922 of record JAOTQQ010000023.1, read on the forward strand.
GCTACGGGAAAGAAGGTCCCTTTCCTCAGGAGTCCCGTGCCACACAGGCAGGGGCAACATCCACAAAACTTTTATTTTCATTTATAAAAGACACTTTCGGTTTCCTTTACCTTTCCATACCCACCATATGTCTCTGCACACCTCTGATAGCCCTCCTACCTGTCCTACCAAGGAGGAGGCTATGATAACAGCAGAGCTGGATAATACCATTTCTCTAATGCCCAGAAAGCCTTTGGTATATTTGCTAAGAGCTGTCTCAGGGTAGCTGCAGCCCTGGCTCAGGCAGGCTGAGACACTGGGAAGGTTTTCCATTGCCCGGAGATACAATGGGGAGGATTGGAATTCTCCAGGCTGGGCAAGGGGTGAGCATCACCAATCTGAGCCGCTGCAGATAAACTCCAAGGGTGAGATGGGGCACAGCTGCCAGGAACGCGGCAGGGCGGCCACCCAGCTCCGCAGGGGAGTTCTCCCAGATGAAGATCGACTGTAGCTTAAGAAACACAAAGTTTTCCCATATTTCCCTTACCAGTGCATTTTCTACCCCACAGAGAAGGACTATTGCAGGCAGCAGTGGGGCAAACCCACACACCCTCTAGCAGGGTGACCATCACCCATCAGTTGACACCACTGAATGCTCCTCCTCTGGGGCCAACATGCTACTGATTTCCTGCAGAGAGGGCTGCTGGAGGGCCATGGGATGGGTGCTGCCCCATCCCCAGTTCTGCCAACGGGAAGGTCAGGCAAACCCAAATCTGTAAACAGGCCACATACATTCTGAAAAATCCTTTCATTAGCATAACAAATCCTTCCTAATAACATATATCGAGGATATCTCTGCTCCCATGCTCTGTATCAAAGCTAAGGCTTCTTGGCAGAGCCAGGCTGGGCTGGCAAAACCTCCTTGCCTATTATGGCCTGGCACAGACCCCTTTGGTTTGGGGGTTTCACACTATCGTCTTTCAGTGACTCTTTAACACAGAGAATGTAAAAGCAGAGAGCTGCTCAACCTCTGCTCGCCACAGAGGAAGCAGAAGTGAATGTTTGCAGGCTGCTTTTAGAGAAGACAAGCCTACTGCAGCCCAGCCCTCAGCCCTCCCCTTCACTCGTAGCCAGGGAAAGGATCACTGGCCCCAGCTGTCTCTCCACCCCAGCCACCTCACCAGATATCAGCCATTAATGGGGACCAGCATGAAGGAGGGCTGGCCTCTGGGAGCAGCCCCCACGTGCTGCTAGTGGTACGTGTGTGTGAGCAAAAGCCTGTATGTGCAAGTCAGTATGTGTGTTTGCAAGTGTGTCTCCAAGGGTTGCTCCTTCGGCCCGCTGCCAGAGGTGGAACGTCTTTCTCGCACACGCATGCTCTTGGCTTTTTGCTCACCCTTGACCCCTCGCTGTTTTACAAAGCCCCTGACCCAGCTGACTCAACAGCTGAACTATCCAGAGGCCCAGAGCTGGAGGTCTCCCCCCTCCTCGACTACATTCACATCCAGCACTCGCCGCTTTCCCAGCATGTGGAGGTGTCAGCTTCTGACGTTGCTTCTGCCGTCCCCATTCAGCCGTTTGCTCTTGTCAGCCCAACTCAGCCTCACACACAGGAAAGTCCAGTGTTCTGATTCATCTGCTGCGGGTCCTGAGGAAAATGAATCCTCAGCTTTCATTTACTGAGGATGGAGTGGGATCTGTTTACTCAGGGAGGCAATTAAGTCATCCTTTTATCATTTATGCAAGTAGCGGAAAACCATTTCAAAGGGAAAAGAGTGGGTTCAGATCTGGCCTGAGACAAAAGTTGAATTAACCCAGACCAGAATCAGAGGCAAACAAAGTTTCCGGGTGGCTTGTCCATAATACTGTAAGTCCTGAGCCACATTCTCCACTGCCACAATCAGAAAAATAATCTTAGTTATGGATAAGACATAGGCTGTAAGACTACAGCCTATGAAACCTGGCTCCTTGTCCCCTCTCCTGGCAACCCAATCTCACCCCCTCCCACTGCTAGGACATGATTTCAGCAGTCCTGCCTCCTGCGGACCTACTTCATCCATTAGGTCAATTCCTCCCCTAGAGCTGGAAGGGGAGCCCTGGAGTCCTGCTCCTGTTATTTGGCATCAGTGTTTGGAAGAGCTCTTGTTCCACCCACTGAACCCAGCAGGGGCTGTAGATGCACTGAGGGATAAAGCAAAAAACAGGGCTGCCTTCACACATACACTTTACCCCTTCAAAACATGGACACAGAATCCTCAGCTCATGCCCAGCTCAATGCCAGATGGATCTGAAGTCTCAGAAGGATGGAGGAAAAGCCCTTGACTCAAACTGAATCTACAATAACAATGTCTCTAACGTAAGGGCTTTTTCTCCTCAAAGCTTTATCTGGTATAAGGTCTCCACCATTTGGCATTACACATTGCAGCACAGCTCCCCAGCAGCCAGAGTGCATCAGACACTTGGTGACTGCTTAGGAAGATGAGCAGATGCTTGTTGCCTTCCTTGCAGAGCCTACAGCAATGGTAACCACTGCTCCCACTGTTCAGTTGTGAGGAGCAGCACCTGGGAAGTGGCTGCTAGAGCCCAGTGGCTGATAGCTTCAGCATTCCCTCAACTTTTTTGGCCACAGTGGGTCAGTGGTCCTAGGGATGGCCCCAGCTCCCACACAGGCCTCTGCATGCAGGAAAAAAAAAAAAAGGCAGAGAGCATAATGCCATGGACAATATATTTATGAAAACCTGTGTTGCTAAGCAGACATGCAGCTGAGATTCACACCAGTTGAAGTCTCTTTCATTCTCTCTTGGCTCTGTTCCCAGATATAATGAGTTGTACTCAAGGACCTGAAGGGTCCTGCTGCCAGATCTTCATCCAATGGAACAGGAGTGGGGGTGATCCATAGTCATGCACCTCCCCCAGGACTGGAAATGTCATCATTGACTTCACTGGGTGCATTTCACTGCTCTCCAGAACCCCGTAGAGCAACTCACTGACATCATTCCTATGGCTAGGCTTGGCAGAAGCGGTGGGGATGAGGCCTGCAACAGCCCACAGGCCGGGAATGGTCTGCATGGTTTCCATATGTTAGTTCTTTCTCAGGACTCTATCTTTGCTGCTCAAAAGCATTAAGTGCCCTCTGTAGCTCAACAGTGCAACAACCATGACTGCTGCTGTGTGTGCAATTTCAACAGATCCTCAGCGAGACACCTGGCTAGTGGGGCAACCGACTGGAAATCCTTTAGCTGCTTCTGCCAAAGGCAAAGGGAAATTATATGAGTCATCCACGCATCTTCCTTTTTGTTGAGTTGGCTATGAAATGCAAGATTTTCCCAGCTGCTGGAACACTGTCAATAAGTCACAACAGGATTTTGGACTATAGACCTATCTGTGCTTCCCCAAAGGTACCTGGACAGTGGGCAAGTGGGACATACAGGCCCATGCCACAGGATGGGCAGAGGGGAAGGAGAGAGGAGGAGGGACAGATGAAGAAACACAATATCAGAGCACTGCTCCAAAAAAGATCAGCAGAGAAAGAATAATGGTTGCACTATTAATTAACATCATTACATCCCAACAGGTTGGGGTCCACTACATCCATAAAGCAGGCTGGGGGTCACAAGAAACTTCCTCCCCATAACACTGATTTCCAAAAGGAAGTTAGAAGAGGACAGATTTTACTTTATCTGGAGCAAAATGCACATGCCAAACAACAGTGTTGTCCACAAATAGCCAATGAGAGTGGCTCTGCATCTCAGCACTGCAAAGACAGTGAAAAATAAAGGCTATAAGTAACACAACAAAAAGGGTAATCATAACTTGCCCTAATGAGCAAGAGAACTAGCTCCTCAAATAGAGTAACAAATTAATGTATGTGCACAATATCACAGAGCAAGATATGTTTGAATATAGGAGAGATTGCACTGCAGTTTGGAGACTGAGACAATGAAGACTTCCCCACACAGTCATGGTCAGGATACTATGAACAGGGCTTTACTTTCTCATGAAAAATTCTGCTGGACTCCTTATTGATGAAGAGGACCACAGGTCTGTTATCTCACCTGGAAGACAGCACTTCCTACAGCTTAGTTTCTCCTGGCACTAGGATGTGCCATTGGGTTCAGCAAGGGAAAGTGCCAAATCTTGAATCATCAGGACTTCCTGTTCACTCCACAATGACTCAGAAGATATCTTTTTAACATCTATCCACTTCTTGTTTCTTTTTTCACCACGCTGTTCATATTAGATATGAGTAGTCAGGCAGAAAATATTACACTGCCTGATTTTTGTTACCTGGTGTGTCAAACTAAAGCTCCTTTTTATGTGTTCACTTGCATATACTAGTAGGCAGTGTTCAATACTGGGCTGGATGGGCTTTTGAGCAACTGAGTCTAGTGGGAGGTATCCCTGCCCATGGCAGGGGGTTTGGAACTAAATGATCTTTAAGGTTTCTTCCACCCCAAACCATTCTATGATTCTATGAAAATGTTTTCTAGTAACTTTGCAATGCATCTTTTTCTCTGTAAGATTCAGTTGGTACAACAAGATTTCTAGAACAGATTCTCTTCTAGGAAGAAGACTGAACACGTCTGAGCTCGATTTTATCATTTCTCAGAAAGCTTGCTTTTTTTTTTTTCAATTGGAAAAATATCAATTCACTGGCACTTAACCTTTCTCTGGAAACTTATCACAGCTTAGAGATCACAGAGGTCAAGGTCAGGTGCTCAAGAAGGATGTGGGAGACCCAGATTCATGATCTGCATCAAATGGACCAGAGAGACTATTCATTACGTGGCTGTGGTTCCTCTGACATGATGAGGCCTGTGCTCAAACCCCTCATCTGATGAATACTGAATCCCTTACACAACACGAAACAGATCCTTGGGAAGAGGGAGAGCACCTCTACACAGAAACTTACAGGATAGGGAAAATGTCTGAGACACTACAGACCAAGATCTCGGTCTCTGCTTCAAGCCAAGCAAATTTTTAAGCAGCTCTCTCTTGAAGCACCAAAATATTTTGTGCCGCATTGCCCACAGTGCTCTGGGTGGTCACTGTGCTCACTATTAGCGCAGTGATCCTCGCCTGGCAGATCCTACCTGAAGCACCGCTAATGTCCTTTTACTCAGGAGGATCAATAAGGACGGCTGGGCTGCTCTCAAAGCACAGACCCAGTCATTAAAGAGCTGAAGCAAAGCGCTGGACCCCTGCAGAGATCAGCCAGGTGCCCGCTACAATGGTAGTAAGTGGTGACCACAGGAGATGTTAAAAACTGTCTGGGCAGCCAGTTGATGAGCCATCTCACTGCTGAGAAAACAGTGGGACCTAAATCTCCTACAAAGTTCCCACTGGCATCCTGAAAAGCAGATGGTGTCTCAGGTGTTTCAGGCTGCCTGCTGGAGGCCCTTCTCACAGGCCCTTTAACAGTCCCTCTAGGCAGCACCCGGTGGCCCCAAGCAAGCATTTTACCTCATCCTCCCCCCAATCCCATCACCTAAGTAGGTCACTATGCTGGTAAGAAGCTGGCATCTCCAGGAAGACTGAAAAACAAGACAGACCGGAGCAAATAAAAGCCACACTGCCCACCCACTCCTCTCCAGCAGAAAGCACATGGTATTGGTCCACAAGCCACATCCTGGTCATTCAGTTCTCAGTGTCTCAGCGCTCTGTAGCAGGAGCACGGCCCCCACCACAAACCACACTCTGCCAGCACCAACGGACAATAACCCTGACTCCCAGCCAGCTACAACAGCCCAACAGGCCAAGAAATAAACCATAATTCCCCGGCTTTTACCAAACCATCAGAAGGATGCACCTACAACAAAGCTCAGACCTTGTGGCCTTTCTTTCCACCAACCTATACTTCATGGTGTAAGAGGAGCTGGACACCAGCTATGGGCTCCTTTTGCACAGGGGGACCTCCCTCACTAGGTGCAGAGCCCTAGAGCCTCTTCCTGCCTGCAGCAACCCTGTGGTAGGGCAGGCGTTTGGCATTCTGTGGGAAACTTGGCTACCACGAGAGCTTTGCAGCTCCTTGGCAAAGCTGCTTTCTGGAGGAAGGAATTCCCCATGGCCAGCTGGTTGCCATAGGCTAAGGAGGGCTGTACCTTTCCGTCGCTCCTCCTGCTCTTCCTTCCCAGTCCTGGGTGCTAGCCCTCACCCAGAGAGCAATCCCTCGCTGCCCTGCTTTCAGGGGCAGCAGCTCCTGGGCTGCAGGACCAGCCCTCCTGATTGCAGAAAGGCTCTATGCAAAGCAGCTACCCCGAGGTCTGCCCTCCCCAGCCAGCCCCATCCTGCTCCAAAAAACCCTGTTGGCAGAGTGCCTCCTGGCTCCTGAGAAAGCATCCCCTTGGGGGCTGTTCCTAATTGGTGGTTTCCTCCTCTTTCTCTTATGCCGCTGCGTTTTGCTTCCTAGCTCATATGTTATAAGGCTCTTTTTTAATAGGCCGTTCAGGCTGCCAGACCTGAGTCTACCTTCAAACGTCTACTACTGGGAGAAAACGTCCTGTCTGCAAATAAGAGGACAGTTGTGGCTTTGTGTCTGGATGTATTGAGGTCAGTAAGAGCTCTAAGCTTTGAGGATTCAGGCCTTCAACAATTTGGGTAGTTCCAAAGTATGGCAGTGATGGGTACTGCAGTCCAAAGAAGACAACCTGGGGGTGGTTTCCAACATGCATTCCTGAAATGTGCTAATTCATGGCATGGCGTATGTGATGGGCAGGAAATTTCTTCATAGACTGCAAACAGTCTGAACATTGCCCTCCCACCATTACTATATGCTCCTTCTCCAGGGGATCACCAGCTGGGCCAAGGAAAAGATGAACCTGAAAACAGCACTGTCTGCAACACAGACAGGTTTCATTTACTGTATGCCCCAACTGCTGAGGAAGGAGTGACTAGACACAGGTAATTTACCAGGACATGACAAACACACAGAAGCCTTCTGCTTCTTACAGTGGGCCAGACATAGAAGACAGAGGCCGGCAGCTCACAGCCATGCTCCACTACACCTGCCTCGGTCCTTTGTGTTTCCATCCTGCCCCTGAGAACCTGCCTGGTCTCCCCTGAGAGCCAGGACACTTCTGCCTCTGAGGCTCCTTTGGCCTTTTCTTCCCATGTGGTGACTTGTGTGGTGGTCTGGGTGGCAGAGTTGACATACTGAAGCTGAACACCCATCACACACTAAAGGCAACTGGGCCTGGCAGCATCTTTCTCCTTGCCCAGAGAGCAAGTTCTGGCTCTGGCAGGACTTTCACAGCCTATGTACACCTCCAGGTGAGCTTTCACTTGTCTGAACAGCAGAACTCCATGCCCAGGGCGCAGGCAGAGATGGAGGCACATGGCTATGGCTGATCAAAGCCACAAGCTATTCTCCAAGAGGAAGCCCAGGCTGAACTCTGCGGTGGCAGCTGTAATCCCAGTCCCTGGAGGCAGACTGTAGTGAAGAGGAAGCCAAAAAAGCTCCACACAAGCACAGACAGAATCTTCCTCCCTCTTTCTGGCAGACCGTCTCCCTTGCCAGCTGCTCAGCTCCTCACTTCCAAATCCCCACCAGTTCTTAGGCCTGAGAAAATCCACAATTTATCAAACCTCACCTGCCTCTTCACTCGGATCCAAAACGAGGAGCCATCACCCCTCCCTGCTCCCACCTCTCACCCTCATCACAGTCCTATTGCTGCTTGGAAAGGTTTCTCCTCTCCAATGAGCCCACACACAGTGTGACTACTGAACCCCACACGTGGCTGGCAAGTCATGAGGGGCTGTTTGTGCTCCTGCTCCAATTTGCAAAACTGGCCAGCATACCGTGAATTACTAGTATCAGATATCACAGGCACATCTCCAGCTGGATTTTCCATTCAGAGGGGAGGTATTGGTTCAACAAATGGCAGCAAGTGCCTCCCAAGTGTAAGAAAGAGGGGTGACCATCAGAGAAGGGTCAGGGCTTGTGAGGTGAGGATGGGTTGCTCTGAAGTGCACTGGTGGTGAATATTCAGACAGTCTATCTCGCATCTCTGAGCCTTTGATCCTAGTTGTATACAAACGTCCTTGGAGATAAGGGGCAAAGGAGGGAGATACAGGCAGGATTGCTTCTAGAGAGACTGGTGTGCCCTCTGCTTTCCCATGGGGAATCAGGAGCTCCGCATCCCTTCCAGACCACTGGCCTCATTGTGCTCTGGGGATGAGCCCCACCACCAAGTCTGGGCACCAGGTCATCAAGAAGGAGCTCTCAACTCAACCCAGGTTTTATTTGTTTGAATTATTACCGATCACTGCATGCACTACATCAGAGCGTAGAGGTTCCAGTTGAAATCACAATTTTCAGGCAAAAAATGCATACACAGAAGCTCATCCCCGCCACAGAGCTTATAGTCTAAAGAGGAGCAGATGCTGATGCAAAAGGTCACAGCAGGAAACAGCACAAGCTGAGTGCCCCAGCTATCAGGTAACACATGTAGGGAGGGAAAAACACTGGTGGGAAACGGGGTCCATAAAAGAAAGCAGTTAAAGCACATGGGAGACTCAAGCAAAGAGATGCACTGGCACAAATCCCCAGGACCGTGCACGCTTGCAACCAGAAGGCATCCTGATGAAAGCGTACAAAATACTGTTCGTAGACAGAAAGACAACTGGGTGTTGCTGTTGTCCTTGGACACAAAAAGGTACTCAAAGATACTCAGTAAGATGAAGAAGCGACCAGTCCAAAATGCATCAAAGTAAGCAATTTCCTTCACATCATCAGTAACTGGACTAAGCCATCCCTAACACAAGAAGCTGGCGAAGCCAAAAAATTAGCAAGCCTTACAAAGAGATTGGACAATGATGCAGATGAGAATTAAAAAAAAAAAAACAAAAAAAAAAAAAACAAACAAAAAATACATAGCAAAACTTTTGGAAAAGATGCTAAAATTTGTGTTCCAGGTCCCAATACCATCTCTAATGGGTAGGAACCAGAAAGTGATGTTAAGTGTGGAACAGATTAAGTTACATCTGCCTACTGCAAATTTCTTGCACCTTTCCCTGAAGCATCTGACAAAGGCATCCCAGAAAGCATCAGAGCATCAGGATCTGGGAATAAATGGATTTTGGGGCTCACCCAGTTTGGTCATTGCAAGGCTCCAGAAATTCCAGGGGGCAGATTGCAATCTCTCTATTTGCGTACACAAAGTCCTTGCAGAAACCAGTGAAGCAAAGCCATTTGAAGTGCTTGGGATGGGTTGTGGATCTCATTATACTGTTCCAGTTTTCCTTAAAGCTCCAGTTCCTGATGACAGATGAGTAGGTAAGAAACATGTTTTCTACATAACACAAGTGTCTAGTTCTCCTGACTGCAGGGAAAACTGAAAATTGTGACCCCAATGCAACATGTTTTCTATGTGAGAGAAGTTTCTAGTACTCTTCACTGTACGGAAAACTACAGAATGTGACTTGGAGACAACTCTAAGGCTCAGAAACCAAGAAGAAAAGTGAGAAAATGCAGCATTTATTCTTTTACAAAAGCTTGTGATTTTAAAGTTATCACAAATTTTTGTAGTCCAACTGGAAATATCTGAAACCTTGGGACTTAGAACACTGAATTTAAGGCTTTAAGCTCCCTCATATCTCAGTTCTTGCTAGTTTCTCTCAATCACAGGGCTTTCATCAGACACTGCATTCGAGTCACTGGTTTTCTTAAAGCTCCAACTCCCAAACTCACTCAAATATGTGAAAACATACATCTTATAAGGGAGAGCTCCTACTTTTCATAGCTGCCAGGAATAGCTAGCAATGGAGTCTGACTGTAACCTGAAAGCCCAATATTGCAGGCCTGAGAAAAACACTGGTATCTTTTTACACCACTGAGACATTTATGATTTGAGATTTGGGTCTTGGATCATGTATCTGAACTTCTGCTGGCAACATTGCTCTTCCCAAAAAAGACTTTTGAATGGGTCTCTCTTGCCACCAGCCTGCTGCTGTGGCCTCCTAAATTTACACCACCACTTCCTAAAAAGACTAAAAGGCTAAAAAGGGCTCCAGAGTAGAATGGATTCTGGATTAAAAAGGAGATCAATGTTCCCTCAAACACCAGAGCTTTGCCAGAGTTCAGTCCAGCTTAGGCACTAGTGGCATGTCCTGAGTGTGGTCCTGGGCTTTGATCCAACAAATGTCACCATGGTCCCTGCCTCCCACCCTCCAGCTGAGCTCTGTGTCTCTCTCCCTTGTCCCACAGCACAGCATCCCCTGGTGCCAGGGAAAGAAAGCAGCTCTCCTCTTCTGCCTCTGCTCCATTCCTGGCTATCAGTCAGGTGAGCAGAGGTAACTACCAGCTGGTAAAGGTTACCACCAGTTTCCCAGTGCTGTTGTAATTTGGCTCTTGTTTCTACAGCACAGCACCCTGTCGAGGCTGGGCTTTCAGAGCCCCAAAGGCTTTCTGACTGAAGCTGGAGTGAGTTGGACCTGAGGGTTAGTTAGGGCGTTCACAATTTGCATGGGAAGCAAGTTAGTGCTCAAACCCAGGTTCTGACCCAGGTTTAGCACACAATGTAAACGTACCTACGTACTACAGTCTTGTCCTGGGGCCAGGGTCTTATGGCAGCATCTGGAAGGTGAATGTACACATCTCCTAGCTCTGTGTAACCTGCTCAGCCAGGGGTTTCCAGTGTGTCCCTCACCCCGGGATGCAGGTGTGGGAAATTTGCATCTGCAGCTGCTGCACACAGGCAGGGCTTTCCAGGGAAGGTGTGTTTTCCTGTGCCAGTATTGCCTCCACCTGGAGATGAGAGGAATGAAGGGCTCCCAGCCATTTCCCTATACCTTCATCCCTCCGCCTTTTCTCAGCCACAAAGCACCCTCCTCTACTTCAGCTGGAGGGAGAGCTGGCAGCCTCCCAGCTCTTGTGGTTCTGATGTCCCATGCGCGCAATCTGTTGCAAGCCCTGCTCTGAGAAGGATGGGGCCCTTAAGCTTCTGATATAAACACAGCTCTTGGGTACCAGCGGAAGCTTTGGTGAAAAAAAGCAACCCTCACTCAGCTCACTCCCAGTGCTGCACCTTTTGGGAGGAGGCAACTTGCCCTGGGCTTTCCTGTCCTTGTTAGTACAGAATTTATGTTGCAGATCTGTGTGAATGAATACAGGCTTGTGTGTTCGGCAGAGCCATACAGGTAAAGGAGAAGGGGTTTTCTGCACGTATTTTATGGCACTGTCTGGGCGCGGAGATGGGAGGGGGCTCATACACTGCACGTGCACGTGCACATTTTCATGTTGTCTGCACGTGTGTGCATGTGTATGTGCATTTCCATATTGTGTCTAATAGGCTCTTTGTTTCTCCAGAGAAGAAGGAAAAGGAAATCCGCATGTAATGAATCCATTTATTTTATGGAGCTCCCCTGGAGAGGGGCAGGGGAGCACAATTTATGCAAAAAAAGCAGGCAGCTGCTGTTGGGAGGGGGACATCAATCTGGTTTTGATTTTCATTCGTAAGTGGAGGTGGCCACACAAGCCAAGGCCTCGTAAACTCCCCGTAGAGTACAGTGGCCCATTGGTGTGAGGCTGTCAGAGCCTATCTGGCCATTAGTATCAAGCCACTCTCCTCTGCATCTGACTAATTCCTGCCCTGTTGCTCTGCCTTCCTTGGACATGTTTCCCCGTGCTGAGGCCTCCCATTAGAAGACAGAGGCAGAGCTGTACTGGGGCACAGACTGCAATCTTTGCATGGAAAGGCAAAAAGCCCTTTACAGAGCATTTGCAGCTCATATCACAATCAAGTGTATACTGCATACTATTAAGAAAAACCAAACCAAAAGCAACATGACTTGTTTGCTACAGTCCAGTTCCTCTCTGTCATTTATGAAGACAGGGAATGAGATGGGATAGAAAGACTGCTGAGCTGGAAGAAATGGCCTGGAAACTAGATTGCCCTTAGCATGCTCCTACTCATACTATGACAGTCCCATATGACAAGGAAGTTACATTTGGCTTCCTGATGATCTGCCCCAGCTGCTTGTGCCAGGCACAGCTCATATACAAAGAACCTAGCTCAAACTATAACGTGGGGACTGCACTCTCCACCATCACCTCATGCATGCCCGACAGAGGTAGGCAGGTAAGTAGACAGACCAATACATCAATTCAGGAAACTGAGAATGAAAACTGGTCTGTTCTGAAAGCTGTCCTCACATGCTACCAGCAATTAATTACTGGACAAAGTTAATAAATTTTGTATTTTAGTTACTCTCTGCAACTCGGGTCCCTACAGAGGTCACAGATTCTCTGGTTCTCAACACAGAACGATATTTTTAGAACCCTCAGATACATGCTGTCCTTACAGAGAACAGACAGCACTTGCCTGTTGACACTGAACTTTAAAAGATTTTTTCTTGGCAGAACTAAGGCCCAGTGGTTGGTCAGTGAGAAGAATTTGGAAGAGGCATGGTTTACTTTCCACGCCCTAAAATGCCCAAACCACCTTGCACAAGAAGGATTCATTTTGAGTGCTGCATAAAGGAGGGTGCCTCATTCGCATAACACCTTTGTTGATTTTCCAGGTAGTCTTTCCGTGGCTTTCCAGGAACTCCCTTTGCCACCAGCTTATGAGACAAGCATCTTTACACTATGCTGCCAGCAATAGAGCCCTGGCATCACGCTGCTCTTTCATTACCAGCCATTCTGAATCTCTTGATCCCTAGTATCTGTAAGGGGAAAAAAAGAAGAAAAGCTGCTTTGAAAGTATAAAGGCCAAATATGCACTGATGTGAAATGCTGACTTTAGAGAAGCAGCCACAAGGAATGTTTGTTTCTGAAACCAGTGGGATCAGGGCCTCTTCCTGAAGCCAGAAGTGGTAGGTCAACTGGGCCATCAGTTTTCTGGCCAAGAGAAGGAGCTGCTTTTACAGGCCACACTGGAAAAAGCTCCTATAACAGAGTCTGGTCTGTGGAGGAATGGATCAGGTCACAGAGATTCCACCAGCAGAAGCAAAAGGACAGAGTTGGATCCATTTCACAATTTTTTTTTGAAAGAGACCTAATTTCACACTAAGTCTCAGAACTAGTGGCCCTGTAGCACACACAGAGTTACAAAGATCAGCTGAAAGGCCTCAAATTTACAGTAAAGTGCCATTATCCACACTTGCCCCTTGAGAATCCCCAATTCAATTATTTTACTCCATTCGAGAGACAAAACTAAGAACCAAAACACTATGCAGGCCAGGTGAGTGGCTAAAAGTAATCAGATCACCTTAATGCTCTCCTGTTTTACATTTTCCTTCCCTGTATGTAAACACAGCCATCTTTAGCAGCATTGCAAAGGATATTTAGAATTAGGGAAATGTTGAACTGATCTACCTCTCCAACTCAAGCATGTTTTCACTTCCATTTATCAGGTGCAAATGTTTCAAGTCATCTTATGAACTACCATCTTGGTTGAATGATACTGTATCTATCAAAGTTTTTCAGTGGTCCCTTCAGCTACAGCTTGTGCAATCCTGAATTTTAATGTGTACATCTTCATACAGACCTACAGGGAAGAGAGACACAATTATGTCCCAGTTACAGTTAAATCCTTGGGGAACTCAAAGACTAAGGCTTGTCCCACACTGCAAAGCTCATCCAGTCAGAGGGCTGCTGATGTAACTGTGCCAGCAAAAACCCTCATGTAGATGCACTTGAACTGATGCAACCCTATACTGTCCTCATTTTTTGTCACCAAGTAAACAAGGGAATGAATGGCCCTAGGCTGGGAAGAGAGAAGGCAGTAAAAGACACCCAGTCCAGCAGAAAGACTACAAGACATGCAGACCATATCCCACTAGGTGGCTCTTCCAACATGGCTATACTCTTGATCATTTGGTAATTACTCTAAGCTATTATTTCTCAAGCACAACCACATAGACCACATGTAGGTACTCTGTACTTCATGAATAGCCATCATGCAAGAGCTTATTCTTGCTATTCTCTTGGAATTTGACTTTTGCTTCTAAGAATGTGTCATTTGATTGGGCACAAGAAAAATCCATTGGAAAAATCACTTAATGACTTGCCAAGGTGATGCTGAAAGTCTGTGGCAAAGCAGAGAATTGAACCCAGGTGGCCTCCATCCTCAGCTACTCACCTAAGAACATGGATCAGATGCTGCATTAGAAGCAGGACAGCCTGGAAGCATCTCGAGAAAACTTATGCCATTATCAGGATGTAACAACCCAGAAAACAGGAAGCAAAATAACCCTGGGAGAAAGGGTGAGCTGCCTTGACAGATAGACGCATAGGCATGGACACAAGGTCTGGTGCATGGCTAGAGACATGGCATGCTAAGTCTCCCACAACATGGCACTACCTACCTTTGCATGCCATGCTATGACATGACACCTCTTCTCCAAACAGACACCTCTGGGGACAATGAGAGGAAATAGTTTCCTGCAGTATCTCTGAAGATCAAGAGAAGCCTCCATACAACTGGGGTAAGGACTACAGAGTGGAACTGGACAGCAGCTGTGAGCAGAGAAGGTTCGAGCCTGGCCTCAGGGCACCCACAAAGGGCATAGTAAATTCTGCTACTGCTTACACAAAAGCCATAGGTCCATTGTTGCGTGTTTGGAAAGGGTCTTAGTAATATGAGGAAAATTGAGAAAAAGTAAAAGAGACTGATCTAGTTCAGCTGGTCAAGAACAAAGTCCCTTCTAGCAGCAAATATAACTCAGCATGAGCCTGACTCCTTCATCTAGGAGGTAACTTCCATCCAAGAGCTCCTCATCAGAAATTACACCTTTTCAGCCAGCTCTCTGCAGTTCCTACTGACTTGGCCTAATGAAAGTGACTCCTAATCAAGACTGGTTTAGTAAAGTTCCTACCAGATCAAAACTGACCTCAGCTGGCTCCTGTCATTTCCAAAAAGCTCCTGCTGATTTGTCTGATTTTCTGAGCTCCAGGAAAATTTCATGTAAGCCCTGCATTTGCAGAGTGTAAATTCTCCACTTCTGGAACACAAAGAAGACAGGAGCAAAGCCAACAGGAACAAACAGAGTCAATTTGTCTGGATGGAAATGTTCACAGCATCCCCTGCTCTAATGCTACTGACCCAAAGCAGGACACCAAGACATCCTGGGACAATCGGCACCCCAGACCTCAGTGACACAAGCTTCCCCAGCCCCTCAGCCACTTTTCTTCTCTAGCTGTTATTGACTGCTCCAGGCCTGGGCACCAGCATAATTTCACGCTGCAGCCACTTGCAAGAGAACTATCCTGATGAAGAGTTAGTTCATCTTGCAAAGGGCCAATAATTTAGTCCCAAAGAGGACACTCAGAAGGACCCTGTACTTTGGAGATAAGCCCAGCAAGACGTTCATGCACTTCCCTCACCCTTCTCAAGCCCTTGGGCAGAACCAGGATTCAAAATGATCGCTTTGATTAGAGGCTTACGGCCACTGAAGCATCTGACTTCCATACATGGCCCACCTGGCAAGGCAGGCACACCTCCCCCAGATCCACGCCGGGACCATAACATTTGCAGGCTGTGTGGGCTGCTCTGCTTCAGGGCCAAGGAGCCTGCCGCGTTCCCCTCCAGCTGCGTCGTCGGCAGCGTCATGCTGACAGGTTCAAGCCATGCAGAGAAGGTTGTTTTCATAACCCGCTCTCATTTAACAAAACTTTCCCAAGCTTATTCCTCTATGTTATAGTCAAGATCACCTGCTGCTCACGGGGATTCAGATTCTTAAAGGGAAATGGCAAAAAAGCAGGAAAGATTGACATACGGTGGCATCCAAGGAAGAAGAAAGCACCTTCACACTAACCAGTTACTCTAAATACCGAGCTCTGCTAGCATCCCTCATTCCTGGCTGGCAACTCCCCTCCTTTCTCTATTGTTCCCTGGTGCCACCACACCAAACTCTGCAGATGCTCCTCATACTGACCTGCAGCTCTTCTACTATTCTAACCTTGGGACCTCAACATACTGTCCAGTAGTTGTCTTTGAGCCTTGATGGATAGTCCCCAATGCCATACCGACATGCTGGTCTACTCACAAGTTAATCACAACTCAGCTCTGTGATCCCATAACCCATCTCTGCTGGCATGCCTTGGCCTTCACTTATGACATTCCAACTGTTCTTTCCCAGGTCCACAGCATAACTCCTTCCATGCATCTCTGTCCTGACTCAACAATTCCTTTAGCCCATACAGACAGAAACCAGCACATGCGGAATATGCAAGTTGCTCTGCTATATCAACCCCACGGTCTCTTAGCTCAGTATTTCACCCCTAGAAGAAGCTACCAGACAGGTCAGGGGAGGATGTAAACTCCACTTAGTAACATGTCCACCATCCAAATTTGAAGGGATATTAGTTTAAAAGCCTGAAACATGATGTTTGTTCTGGCTTTCAATTATGTTATTAATAATTACAGTGACTCTCCACATATTTGCCATTCACACAATGCCCAATTAAGTATTTTCTCAGTAATATTAATGAGCACACTGAGTAGTCTTTTAGGTCTTTTTCTAAACTAAGAGAATTATATTAAGAGTATTTGAAGCTGAGCAAATGAGTTTTCTCCCAGTCATGCATTATCTCCTGGCACTCTACAGAAAACTTAATTTGCTATTGAGCTGCCTTTGCAGTAAGCTTAGCTGGGTCTCTCTGAATTTTCTTGCAGTTCCTCTCTAGTCTTGACCAACCTAAATTTGGCTAGTGCTCACACAGTAATATTTAAAGCTCCCGCAGTGCAAATGAAAAAAACATGCTATAACAGGATTCTAAACAATGCCATTTGTTTTTTGTTTTTAAATCTTTGTATTGAATTTCATGGTCTTGAATCCACAGCCCTGGAGACCAAAGCTCCCTTCTTACCCAAAAGGAGCTGCACAGGCAAGACAAGAACAAGTTTCTCCACAGTGTGCTGGAGGATCAACTTCTACATTCCCTAGTGAGTTTAGACTGAGGAATATTTAGTCCACAATTTCTTTGATTAAACTATCAATGAGTGCAATGAAAGTTCAATGCCTTTTTGAGACAGGGATATTCTCTACTGGAACTGGACTACGAAAACCCAACTTATTTCACACATGTGCTGCCAAAGGGCTGTCAAATGGAAACAGCTTATTGTGAAATGTTTTTGTTATGAGAATGAATATTCACTCAAGAACAAAAGAAAACCTATCAACCTCTTTGCCTTTAAAAACAAAAGGCCCTCTGGCCAAGAGTTTCAAAGTTGTTCACCACCCTCAGTTGGCTTGAGATCCACGATCCAACAAAGTTCAAGAGCTGCTGCCCAGTAGGGCAGGGAATGAGATCCCAAACAGGTGTGGACCAGGTGTGAAAAAGTAGAAGGTTAACACACCCCATCCATCACTGTTCAGCACATCTGTAAAAACGGAAATAAATATTAACTCAAGTCAAAATCTTGTCTGGAGATGAGCAGAATTCTCCCCAGTGGCAACTAAAGAATATCATGTGGTGAGGACTGCAGCTGAGCTGATTTACTGCTAAACTGTGCTTGTATGGCTGCAAGAGCCTCTTGTTCCCTCAGTGCTGAATTGCTGCTTCTCAATGCAAGAGACAAAGAATCCTAGTGCTTTTCTGAATATCCCTTTGATTCATTTTTCCAGTTGCAATGCAAATGGTTTGAAGTTTCATTGTCTTGCCAGACTCATAAAAAGAAACTATCAAGCGCTAGCCAAATTGTGAAGAACAGCATGTTTTATGAAAACCAAATTAAACTCTGGCCATTAGTATCTCACTTTCATCTCTGCCGATCACTGTCTCAGCTTTCCTGTTGCATGCCAAGCTCATATTCTTCTCTGATTCACTCAGTGAGATTACAGTTAACAGTTTTGTTTGGGTTTTTTTGGGGGGAAGGCAGGCAGATTATATACTAGATCTACAGGGTACCAGAAACAAGTATCTTTGGGGTCAGGAGGGGAGTTTATTTCCATGTCTCAGACATCAAAATGGGAATTGCTTGTCATTACCACTCACACAAACAGACACTGAATGTCTTTCCCGGAAAGAGCTGACAGAAATGAAATGAAAAGAGAAACAGCCCTGCACTACAATACACTTCGGAAATCCTCATCAGTGGAATAGTTCTTTGAGCTGCACAACGTGGCAGGCCCATGTATACCCTACAGTCCAATGTACCAGGAGAACTGGAGAGCGTCATAAACGTACTCCCAAGCCTTTCTTTCCACAAGGGAAATTCCCTTTTCCCTTATCTGTCTCTAAACAGATAAGGTATCCAGCCAGCTGTGACTCATATTAGGAAGCCCTAAGAAATGCAAGAGCATATTGTGTTTTCACCTGACTGGCAAGGAGGCCAACTCTACTATTTCCCAGCAGCCTCCAAGACTCTTCCAGACCCCCGATTAATGAAAGCAAAGAATGTAAAGTAAAGAATGAAAAGTAAAAAATGCAGTGCAACAGGCTGCAAAGCAGAAAGCACACACAATTAGGGATGAAGTAAAACTGATTTCAGCAGACCAACCACCATCACTCCAGCCCATCTGATCTTGCTTCCAATGTGCCAATCCAGGAAGCAAGCCTGAAGATGAATGAAACAAAACAAACAGAGATGTCCTACTGTCTTGAACTGTTATCATTCTTCCATTGTCTTCTGCTGTCTCCTATTTAGAAGGCTGCCTAACAAACTGTCTCTTACTGTCTGATCCTCAATGTAATTTTGGTGCTAAGTGATAAAAATGCAGTGAGAAGGGCAGTCCCTGCTTTTATTTGTCATTGTATTTGAGGCTTTTCATGCTGAACAATATAAAAAAATACAAAAAATAACCTGGAGAGCAAATGTGCGCTTTCTGGATTTGAAAAATGCAATGATAAATCAAGGTTCAGACAGCTGCGCTCTGACCACTCACGGTGGTAGCAAACAGAGGTGCATACAAGAAGTGCCAAGTTCTAAACGTCTAAGCAGCTGGAAAACAGCAGCATCAACAAAGAAATACCACTCTGAGAGCTACATCAACAGCACAGTTGCCTAAGTGAGCGCTCTTCTCAGAAATACTCGGAGGAGTTAGAGGACTGCAAGTCTCCAGAAGTGAAGGGTTTTGAGGCAAATCCAGCTGATATATTTGTTCTATGGTTCCAGCACAATTTCCCCAAATGGCTCGAGAAAAGGGGAAGCATGAAAAGGGTCAGTTGGGAATATATGTGCATGTGGGGGAGGGGGAGCAAAGAAAAGGCAAAACTAGCTGAGAACAGGCTCCACTTAAATTGCATACAGACCTCACACAAAGCACAGAGAACTGGTCAGTAGATTGAAGCCATCTGGCTGGAGGAGCCATAAGAGGAAAACCCTGCTGGAGATCTCTCCATCATGTTCCCATCATGATCCAACATCAGAGCACAGCATAGGCTTCCCCCACTCCAATCTCATGGAGCTAAATATGGGAAGAAGAGCAAGACAAGGACAGAAAAGCTCATCATTATGACAGAGCCTCTACTCATCTCGCAAAGTATAAACCCAGCTGGCAGTCTCTCCTGCAAACTATTTCAGTCTTGACTCTATGCCTTGCTACAAAAACCCCACTTCACTTAGCCTAGGTGTTTGATTTCCAACTGGAACGGGCTGCAGAGCCTGCTCTGTGCTCAGACAGCCTCGTGTAAATCTTGATCGGAGCAATCAGAGGCTGAGCTTGTGGATCCTCCTGCACTCAGAGCCAGGGATGTGTAGCTTAATGATTTCCACACTAAACACTCGATGAAGTGGTTTCTAGAGCAACACATCAGTTTGCCAGAAGGAAGGACTGGCCATCACTGGCTTTGCCTGTGCTGTCCCAAGGCCTTTCTGGTGAACCTCAGGCTTTGGTAACAACAAGAGAGAAACTGAGTCAAGGCTATATGTGCTGGAGCCATCAGCACTAAACGCTGATGCAAACAGCTGGCTTCAAGGCTTCCACGACTCCTCAGTGAAAAGCCACCCCTGGGCTCTACTTGTGAATGAACCAGAGTACTCCAGGTCCCCTCCTGCTCATCTTCACCATCCACAAGCACGTCTGTTGCTGAAGGCAAACTCAGCGTTTGTTACAATCCAGCCTGGAAATGTCTGAAGACACAAGATATTTATTATAAAAACATATAAACATGCTTTTAAATGCATTATATTTTTAATAAGCCCCCTGACTTTGGTTAATACAAATTAACACTGATTGTGTTTCAGCACCCTGGTGTCTGAATGTTCAACAAGGCGGTGGTCTTTACACCAACCACCCCTCACAAATTCAGCGGTTTTCATCGTCTGTTTTTCTGAAGTCCCTCCTTCACCTGGGCTGGGGGGAAGAAAAAAAAAAAAAAACACAAAAAAACCCACAGCACTTAACATCTGGAAGAATTAAAGCTTTGGAAGTTTGCCGGTCTGATTGCCATGGTGTTGTTACAGAGTTCTTGTTCCTTATGATTCTCCCATGCAGCCCAAATATTAATTGCCAGAGATCAAATCACAGTGCAAGTGGTTCAGTTGTTTTCCATCATCTTGACTTGCCCATATGGAACATTCCCAAAATGTCAGAAGTCACTAATAAGTTCTGAAAAATCTCAGAGCTTATCATTTCCATATCAGAAGTGATTTTCAGTGATCCCAAAGGTTTCTCTCTCCAACAAATATCATCAGTGAGGTATTTCAGCTGGTGTCGGCAACGCCACAGACACGAGGTATAAGAACAGTAGCAGTAAAAATATATAAGGGGGGAGAAACAGAACTGAAGTGCTCTTGAAAAAGGAAGTCGGATTAATTTTCCCACTGGATTTTTCTTGTTTACACTTAGCTTGAAATCTTGGAAGGAAAGGTAATGAAATTATTACTTGGTTATTTTACTTTGAAAAATAACCATATCCACTGGGAAAATAAGAAAACCTTAAAAATACAAACAAGTTATTTTCAAGTGAGTTTCTCCTCACTCCTCACTTCTACCTCTGGTAGGTTTCTCCTACTAGAGTGCTATCTCATCCTGCTCTCTTTGCAGCACTTCTTACCACTTCCAGCCACTTTTTCATCCCCCTCCACACTTTGAATTATTAATTTCTGTTCCAGTATTGTTCTCTTCCACCCTCTAAAGCCTGTTTCAGAAGCTAGTTCTTGCTTCTTCATGGACACAAACATCTGGGGTGAGCTGTTGTTGCATGGAACAAGCAGGCTTTTCACCCAGGACACCCGTTTGGGACATGCAAGAGGAGCCCTGCAGGGAGCCCCTTCCACCTCACAGCCTGGTGACACTGGACAATCTTCAGCAAGGTCTTTGCATCGCAGCAGCTGAGAAGGATGAACTGCGTTTTTGCTGCACCATGGTGGTTCTTCTTTTCCCTTATCCAGACGTAAGAGGGGGTTTGTCACTTTTTTTTTTTACAATCAGAAATGTCATTTGAATTAACCAGACATTTTTTTATGTAACTATAAAATATTATTGTAATTTGCACTACGTATGGGCTGCTCAACAGGGTAAACCTGTGAATCTGTGTCTTTCTCATTACAGCCCAGAGTCCCCAGGACAGCTCTCAGGATCTGTAGCATTCAATATGCGTATGTAGCCAACAACTCATTTGGAAGAGCTCGCTAAATTTCCTCATTTAAAAACTTGGGTGATCAGTTGTCGGACTTGAACACATTTCTTCTGCTTTTGATCACCACAATGATTCTAGACATTTTGCAACCTACTCATCACCAGATTCAGAAGGTTTCCTAATTTTTCAAGAAGTGGGGGAGGGAGGCAGGCAGTTGGATGCAAAGTGAACACTGACCTGTACTGACCCCTTCTGGAAAGCACCAAAAATGTAGCATTGGAAACAAACCTGTACTGGTCCGGGGGGCGCATGTGGGAACTGCGTGACCTAATAGCTTTTTCCATCTCGATTTCTATGACTTTTAATCATGTTTGGTTGGAACAGCCTCAGCCTTCACAAGCTATTTGCACGGGTAAGGCTCTGGAGCAGATATACATGTCATCCATTTGCATCCAACAGACCAGAAAAGGCCCAGAGGACCAGAAAAGTTTCTTTGTAGTTGGAAGCAGAAAAATAGTAATATGTTATAGGAAATAAGAAAAATAGGAGCACATATTCCTTTTTTGAGACAAGAACAGAACACAAATTAGTATGAAAAGAAAAATGGGGCCTTACAGAACATCTACAGTTCAAAGCAGCTCAAACAAGGGAATACCATTTCTTTGAGAACAGTCCCACAAATTCTCTAGAGGCCGTAAGCAATTAGGACATAAGTCTCTCATCTAAAAGACAATACTCCCTTGCTCCTGACCAGACCCACATTTGGGAGCGCAGGTTTAATTTTAATTCAAAAGGAAAAGGAGCCATTCTTCAATGGCGGGTGACATTCCGTTCTGTTCCTTGGAAACATCCAGTTCTGTCTAAACTGGACGACCCTCCACAGTGCTGACAAATCACAGACCATGGCTGAACTGACAGAAAGAAAATCACTTTCTTTCCTCTCTCATGTACATAGACATAGTATTTGGGGCTATTTTTCTTTTTTTTTTCCAGAATACAAGGACTTGATGAAACAAACACATTCAAAAATTATCTGCAAGGAATCAGAAATATGTCAAATTTCCAAACTTGGGCTTCAACTCAAATTGGCACATGCTTTGTTTGTCTCGTTGGGACTTGATGGGCTGCATTGCTAAGAGTTGTAGAAAATACTCCAAAGACAAAGAAAACATCTCAAGAGAAGAGGCAATTCACTCAACCCAGGAACTGCAGATTTTTAAGAAAGCAACTATTTTCTTTTTTTGCATTAAATTATGTGCTGCTTAAATTCTTTTAGAGACAGCATTTGTTTGAAGGTGAGGTGAGCAATCAGAGTACTTGCTGTATCTGAACTATCACCATGTTACTGGCCGCCTTCTGTCCAACCAAAAGCCATAGCACTGCTTAAGTATCTTCATCAGAAGTCCTATGGCATGGAGAAACTCTTGAAAACCCTAGCCCGCTGACTACATATCTTTACCATAGTGAGCCAGCACTGGTCTTACCAACTGTTGGTTTCTATCCCATTCTATCTACAGAGAATTGCCCCTTTAATTTTCCCCATCACAAGAGGCAAGGAAGCCAGCAGAAGAAATTACATTTAATTTAAGCCACTGAATAAACTCTCCTGTCAGGTTGTTGCAGCCAAACTCCTTCCACTGGGATAAAACTCTCTATATAAAGAAAAAAAGAGAAAAAAACAACTTGTAAAAATGTGTCATCATTACATCACTGTGCCTAGCAATGTTCCTTCTCCTCATAAGGAAGTTATCCCTAGACTGAATGGCAGTAAATATTTAGTTTGGCTCTTATGTTTAAGCTTTTGGACAAGCTAAAGATCACCCTGCTTCTAGAAATCATTATATAGCATAATGTGGCGAGAGAGGAAGAGGTCTCTTCCGGCAAGCACTCTTACTCCATTGGTTCTCTGAATAACTGGGATGGCCCTGTTTTCACTGCTTGGCACAGAGCACAAGAGCCTGGACAGAAGCCCTGCCTTCATTCCCACTTCTTCGGAAAGCCCCAGAATTTGAGTGTTTAAATCTGCCACACATTAATTTTCTGATCTAGTGACCCGTTCTGCAGGCTAATGGGATGGTGATACCACCTGAAGAACCTGTCCATTTTATCCAGGATCATAAGAAGAAGTGAAAAGCCTAGTCCCACTGTCCCAGAGGGGCATACAATTCCACACTGTAATGTAACAAGAAGCAAGTGTAACAAACACAAGGAAGGAGGTAGAAGACATCCCAAGACAGGAAGATCACATTTCATTTTACACTGTATTTTACACTTACATCACAACTTATATTTTATACCATGTTAGCTAGAAACTCAGAAAAATATACAGAATGTCTTGCATGAACACTGTTGACCCTGAGGGAATAGAACGGCATTAATGTCTATCAATGCACGAGACTCCCAAGGGATTTTGTCTCACTCCATTCGTTTTGCTTCCTGGACATTTTAAAGAGTTGAAATGACACAGAGAAAGCAAGCAAAACACACAGGGAAATCCCATGAATGACATTTGCTATGGAGTATAGTTCAACTCAAACTCAAGTATCTCTTCACGAAGACACAGCATTACTATCTAAAACAAATGGTTTGCTGGCATCTGAAATCCCAGCTATCTGATGCACCCCCTCCACTGGTAACTCCAGGCTACCTTCCACCAAGGCAGGTGGAAGAAGCTAAGAGATAAGGCGTGCTAAGAAATGTGATGGGCAAAGTGATCTCACAACTGCCTGAGACCTGCCAAAGGCAAGTGATATTAAAACAAAAATGGGAAGCATCTAAATTAGACCAACTAGTCCACTACAAGAGTAAGCTTACAGCCTGGCAACATGCTGATTCAAACCCTCACCCGCCAAATTACGTGAGCCAGTGCAGGAACATGCAGATGCATGTGAAACAGGTAAATTTGAAATAAGCCCCTTCCCTGCACCCCACAGCCAGCCTGAAACAACCCCTGATGCAGGAGTCTCCCCAGAGCCCATCCAAAGAGAGGAGCCTCTCTGCCACATAGTTTAAGCTAAACCACTCTTTCAACTTCCTCTCACTGGAGACCCAGGAGAGACTTGGGAGCTGTGGCAGGAGTATAGCTCAGGCTTCCATAACACGAAGTCACATTTACCCCACCCCAACCTAATACAAGCTCAAAACAAAACCAAACCAAACCAAAACCCTAACCTTAAAACAAACAGACAAACATAGGAAAAAATAAGGAAAAGCAACCCAGGGGGAAGGCGCTGGGCAGACCACTAGCAGCCTCCTTCTTCCCCTCAGGTGACAGGGGCGGGGGGAGGCGGGTTGAGACGCGCATCAAAATGGCGGCGGCAGAGCCCGCCTTCCCGCCGGCGGAAGCGGGAGTGACGGCAGCGACGGCGACAGAAAGATGGCGGCGCCCAGGCTGCTGCGCGGGGGGTTGAGGCGGTTGTTCACTGGGCTTTTCGGAAACGGTTGGGCCTCGCCGCCGACCCGAGCCCTCCGAGAGGGTGAGTCCGAATTATGGGACGGGGGCCGTTGCCTCGCCGCAGTCGGGAGAGACGGTTGCGTTCACTGTATTTCACCCGCCCCCGAAAAATACTGCTTTTTTTTAGGCTGATTGAGCCTTATTTTCTCTTCTTATTTCTTTTTTTTTTCTTTTTCCTTGTAGTCGTGGAGGTGACTGAAGGCAACACGACCACAGTAAGTCCCTGCACCCCTTTTCCTCAACAGTTGCCCTTGCCCTCGCTTCTCCCTCTTTCAGCCTCGCGTTGTGAGGGTGTGTTCCTGTCTGTCGTCCTCGTTCCCCCACCCAAAGGAAAAAAAAAAAAAAAGAAAAAAAAATCAAAAAAAAGGGCAAAAAGGTCGCTTCTCAGCTTGAAGAACGTTCCAGGGTAGGAAGGCAAAACCAATGCAGGAGTGCATTGTAAGCGTGGGTAACCTAGGGGAGGGTTTGGCTGCTAAAGGTCAGGGTTGTCACCCTTCTCCGATGATAGTGGTGGCTCTGGTCAGAGGCCCCCATGGGTGCCAAACCCCTCACTGTACCCTTGATAAAGTTGGAAGCCCTGAGCAGAGGCATTCAGGACCCAAAATGCAACAGAGAGTTCTTCAGATGAGTTTATTTTTTAAAGTAGTGACACTTGGCATCATCTCGAGTGTGGGCCCGTGCGAAGGAGGTTTGCCCGATGACTTTGTCACTTCACCCTGGGCCGGCAACACGATGTGAATGGCTCTGTGCCGGCTGCATGCCATGCACATCGCTTGCTGTTGATCTGTGTTGTGGTTGTTTATCACTGTGTGTGACATGGTGACTGCAGGTGGTACAGAGCTTGCATCTTGTAACACATTTGGTGGGAAAAAACTTTAAGTGAAAGGGGTGTCATCAAAGGAATATCTTAAATGCTAAAGGGAAAATGCTGCTGAAAATAAAACAGAAGTTCTGAAGTAACTGATAAACAAAAGCGTTTTTGCAGCTGCAGTTTAAGACAGAAAAGGAACAACCAAAGCAGTAGGATTAGAATTTTACTGAATTAACACCATCAGATCTGTTGCACTTTATCAAGAGAACTGCCATTTTTAGAAGCAGCACTGAAATTACTAGGGGGCGAGGGGAGGTTGCAGTATTCTGCACACACATGCCAGTAGCAGTCTATGCCTTGGCTGGAGACAGGTAGAACAGATACTTCGAAATGTGTAAATATGATGAGGACAGTGGAGTAGGAATTATTGGGAATTAGCTACAAGACAGTGCACTAAATGCTAATCTATATGCACATAAATAATAAGGAAGGGACAGACTTTTTTGCTTGCTGATGAAGCAGACAAAACTTCATGGTTTATGCCTTTGAAAATCTGAATTTCCTTCTTGTATCAGTGGACCTTGTCATGTTTGAAAGCTGAATTGAGCAGGTTACTTATTTTTTAGATATGTAATATCAAATAGAATATAGCAGTTGGTAAGAACTCTTAAGATTGTCCGCAAAAGAAAGTTCAAGGTGTGACAGTAGGTGTGATGGAAAGTCTCTTTTTTTCTTCTCTTCAAGTGCCAGACGACTAATCTTTGCCCAGATACCTGAAGAGAAGAACTTGCAAACATGCCCTGAAGTTGTTTTGACCACAACAAGGGGAGAGTGTGCGCACCAGCAGGACATAACTGTGGATTGCTGTACTTTGCACACAGTTTTGATGGGAATATAAATTATAATCACAGGGTCCCAATATGTAACCTGAGTCTTGAAGTGAAAAAGATATGCATCACAGTAGCAGAGACCTTTAGAAAAATAATTCTTCATGGCCCATTGTAGAAGCATAAGGGAAATTTGGGTGTTTCTACTGTATAATATCCTAGCACCAGTCTCAGATCTGTCAATGCAAGAGGAAAATATTGTAATAAATGGTGTAAGTTGACTCAACTAAAGGGCTGATACATCTGGTCACTCCATTTATCCTACCAACTTTATGTCAGTCTTTTCTGAATCCATCTCTCTGTGCTTATCTTTCTACACGTCCTTGCTTTTCTTGGTATTGAAGGAAGTGTTTGACGTGAACCAGACAAATGAATCCCAAAGAAATCTGGATTTCATCAGCATACTGGGAATGTAGAGCCCCTGTATTCCCTTTTAGTTTTCTAACAGAAGAATAATAACTGAGTAGTTGGGGAATAATTGCCAAAAACTGTACACTTGAAATTTATCCCAAGAAAAATTGATATTGATGTAGCATTGTGAGTCTCTGTTCATTTCCAAGACGGAATTACAGTCAAAGTACAGTCTGAAGCTACACTGGCAAGAATCTAGACCAGATACACTGGCTTTCCAGAAAATAACTTTACCAAGTAGTAGAAAATTAGATACTAGCCTATATTTTATACTCATAATTACTTTTTTCAGTTTTGTAACCAAATAAACTACTTGTAACTACTTGTTACTACTTGTCAGGGGAGGAATCTTACTTTAAAATAGAAAATATTCTCTCTTTGAGGTACCCACATGCTTGAACTACAAATAACTTGTCTGTTTCCATTTGTCATCACTAGACAAGAAAGACACAAATCCATGATATAAAATAGTTGTGCAGCTCAGCTGGATGCCAGTGTCCCATGCACGCTTACAGAAAATGCCATGCTTTCTCTTCCCAAGTTTTCAGGCACACAACCTGATGGTTCAGTCTAAATCAGTCAGCTTTTTTCTTAAAAGTAACGTTGCATTCCACGCAGGGTTTCTTTTTAAACTCTTTGGGCTGTCTGTTGGTGTTCAAAATCTGGTTTTAATATTAGTTTGACCAGAGGAAACTTCAAAAATATTTTGGAGGAAAAAAAAGGCTTAGCTATACTCTTTTTTTCTATCCATTGAGTTGCAATTTGAGATATCTTTTGCTTCTATTCATAAGTCCTCAAAAAAAGACAAGTGTGCATGTAGATAGACTTCACATTCGTAACGTATCTACATTTAGAAAATGAATTTCTCAACTTCTTCCCACACACACCTTCTACATCTCTTTGCATGTTACTTTTGAGAAAACTTGAGTGTTAAATGTCGCCACTTTGTAGTGTTACAGAAAAGATTATAAAAGGAATTGTTCAGGGAATTAAACTGTATAAAATATGCAATATTGGGGTATTAAAAAAAAAAATGGGGGAGGAAGGAGAAGGAGAGAAAACCACAAACCCAGAGACATCGCCTAAAAATCTTTTCTTAAATTTAACTTTTACTGAGAATTTCCCTGGTGGTGATTTATAATGTCATAAGCCCCTTCATGTTTTGGTCCACAATGTGCGTCTTCTATTCTGTTACATTCTCTTATTCCCAGAAAAAAATGTGGTTTAAAGCTTTTGGCTAGAGGGCCACTACAATTTTAAGGTATAATGGTTTAAAGGAGTGCTGCAGTAAATGGAATTCAGGGGATTATGGGAACTTCACAGTGACAGTGAACTAGTTTACATTTAATAAAACATGTACCAGATTTTAGCAAATCTCTGTGCCCCTTGGATTTGTTCTTTTCCCCATAGTCTGTGTATATCCAAAGTGTTTGGTATATCTATATATAAGCGAGTTCAATAATGCAGATCCTGTTCCTCTTACATCTGAGCAGCACTTGGCAACATATTGTAGACTTGATGAAAAGTATTCCTCAAGTCACAGGTGCAGGTAGAGGTCTGAGCTACGCCTGATCATTACATCCTTTCAATTGTGTCCTAGATTGAAGGGAGAATTATAGAGGATGCTGAAACACCAACTCCTCCAAACCCCTCTGGCCAGTGTCCCATCTGTCGCTGGAACCTGAAGCATAAGTACAATTATGTGGTAAGTTTAACAAAGGAGAGTTCCCCCATCCTCACTGCTAGATGAATGTTGCTCTCAGATCTACATACTGGACAACCTGCCCCTCTCATCTTTTGCTGGGTGTAGTAAAGATAGTTAACTCCATCTCTGCTGCTCTTTGGTGTAACAATAGTAATTGTTTGCCTTGGCTGATGGTGTTCCTGGGAAAAAGAAGGATGAACTCATATCAAACAGGATGTTTGGAATTATACTCATGGTTGTTTGATTTGAGAAGGCTTTTGCATCCAGTGGCTATTCAGTATTACACTTCCAGGAGAGTCAAACTGGAATGCAGCATTTAGTCAACTGATTCAGGCCTGTTCTAAATCATTGGGTCATTTTTCACTAAGGTAATTGCTGTTTTATATAACTTTTAAAACTCTTGATGGGTATGGAAGAGAGAGTACGTGTTTACATCCCTTGCAACATGCAAAATAGGTTTGCTTCCTGCTTTTTCCAGGAAATGCCAATGAGAAGTTTATTACCTAATGAGAGGTTTACTAACACTAAATGTAGAAGATAGGAGGGAAATCCTGTAATACTTTAAAACAAAAGCACAACAGGCAAGACCACTTTAGAATGAGAAGTGTGAGATAGAAGATGCAGAATGTAACTGTACAACAGGTCATTTAAACACAGAGTTTACAAAAGGACCAAGCACCCATCTTGCAAACTAAAAACCCCGTACTGGAATTAGAAAAGAAGAAAAACAGACTGGAACATGCTGTTATTAAGATAAAGCAACAGAAAACTCAGAATAAGTTAATGCCAATAGGATTAGGGCAAGAGAGATACACGTGTATCTGGAGGAAAAGAAATCTTTGTGAGAAAGAAAGTCCATTAAGACTTAGGAGGAGAAGGGGAGCAAAAGCCATGCTAGGTGCAGAATGACTAAGCTGCTTCCGTGAAGTCCTAATGCACACACAAAAGAAAAATAATGTTTTAATATCTAGGTATTAATAGCAATCTTGCAAGCATAAAACAACAAGAAAAGAACAGGTACAGAAATAACTTGGGCATTGAACTAGGTACAGACCAGCAGGCCTGGATTGCTTGTAGTCCCAAGATCCTAAGGGAATTAGCCCAACAAATATATTACTTCACTTGTAGGACTTTTTTTTAAGTGTGAAAAAAATCCTAAGGAATCACCAAATGGTTTGAAAATAGCAAGTGAAATAACTAAGTAGTTGAGAGAGGAAGGAGAATGATGCTCATGATATTACTTGGTAAATAAAGCATTGCAAATTTCCAAATAAAATAGTCTCAACCAGGAATAAACAAATAACCTGTTGGATAGAACTAATTATGACTCACAAATTATGAAGAACATAAGTACAGAAATAGTGCCAGACAAAATACTCGCAACTACCCCAGGCAGGTGAAACAACACGTGAGATGTAAATGAAATACCACTTTAGTGTGTTTCAATGCCTGTGTTGCAGAAATTAATTTGTCTAGGGTCTGAATGTTATCAGTGATTCTGACTTGGGCTGGATGCAGTAATAAACACTGAAATAAGGTTGGGGGAGGGAAGTATTTAGCGTTTTCTGGTCTGATTTCCCAACAGTCGGGGAAAGCTAACAATACAATGAGTTTGCAGATGATAATAAATTAGGACAAATTGCAAATACCGTTAACATATGGAAAGTACTACAAAAACAGATCATGTTTGTTTTGTGTTGCCCATGTTTGAATGCAGTGATTTCTTGCAGCTATTTTCTTCTTCATGTTTGCTAAATTGTGTTGTGATCAGAACAGACTAATCACACTGGAAATTACTTTCTTAAGGTTAATAGAGTTTTATATGACTTTTAAATATGAGGAGTCAACAGCATCATTAAACTGGATAGTTCTACAGATTTCCAGAAAGTGTTCCATGAGTCACACATTAACAGCTCCAGAGAAACTATAAACGGATGTTCAAGGACAAAATCAGTCATGAGAGAAGATTAAATTTTGGAAATTAATATGTAGACTCACTTTCTGCTGCTGTCTGTGGAAGAAAACTGTAGTTTGTAGAGATGGCAGTGTTATCAAGAACCAAAGAAGCAATATGATGCTGTAAAACCTGAGTTCCAGGATTAGAAGTAAGCTGTTTGTCCCAACAAACAATGTAAAGTGGGATTCTTAGGTGTGTTTGTAGAGTGAACTAAGATTACAGGTTTTCTTCCACACTTCAATTAAGTTTGATTCTTAGATCCTAATTTCTACTGTTCAGTATGGAGTCAGGAGAAGAACAAATGCGAGGAGAAATCCTGCAGCCAGAGTCTTGAGAATCATTGCTGAGATCATTCCTAAGAAATTGTGATCCCAGGAGATAAATTATGAACTTGTCCATCCTGGCTATCGTGTAGTTTTTGAATGCATGTGCGTCTGGCATATATATATATCCAGTACTCCTGCAGTAGAGACGAGGAGAGCCTGGACAAAGAGCTAAAGAGGACAGTGGGAACTGGTATTTCAGAATTGTAGAAGCTTCTTACCTCAGTATTTAGAAGCTTTCCTCTGTGGGGCTGATGAGAACTAGGAGAAGTTTCAGTTCTGGAGTAGACCACCTCTTCTGCTTGAATAAATTCCTTACGTGTTTGAATGCTTTGTACCAGTCAGGGATTTTCAGGCTTTTAAATGTTAAGGTGAATGAAATCTCCCTTTTCCGCATATAAGCGCTCTTTGCTATCTTTCTTTCTTGCAGCAGTGATGAGTAGCAGAATCTATATAAAGTGCAGGCATTTAACTGTGTGAGTACTTAGTGGCACAATTTACTCACTGGTAGTTAATTGTCCTAAAAGTCTGTAAATTGAGAACAGCTGTTTTTGTTAAAGATACAGCCTAGTTCATACAGCATAACCTATAATCTGTGCTTGGTAGGAGATCAGAATAGATGGATCACAGCGCTTCCTTTGAGATTGATAAGCTGAGATCAGTCAGTTGCACAGAAGGGAAAGTGCGAGCTTTTTTGCTTGGGATGCTTGTAATTGGACTGAATGAGGCACTATGAAAAGGGAAGTGTTGAATTAGCCCCCGAGGGAGCTGAGTAATATGACCTCATAGGACTTTCCTTTTGTCATGTGCAACTAGCACAGTCTAAAGTAGTGGCATAATGAGTTACTTTGGCTGTCAGAGAACTGGGGGACCAATGTCTCCAAAGTTATTAATCAACCAAACAGGCATTGTGAGCACTAGCAGGTCATGATTCCAACCTGCCTCGGCTGTGGTGTGGAGGGCTGTAGTTGTCTTTGCCAGTTCAATTCTTAGTCTCTGCTGAGGCTCAGGATAACAGAGCCTAGGGTGTAAATCCCCCCAATTTGTGGTCTGTGTCTGTCTGTCCGTTGAAACTTAAACCTCAGTTGATTTTTTTTCATATCCGTTGAAGATAAAAAAAATTTGTTTGGTCATTGTCAGAATGCAACTGGATTGAAACCTGCAATCCTATTATGAAATGCCTGGAGAATGGTGTATAGGAGTGAGGGAAAAATAAAAAACTAGGCTCTTGTATAACTGGAAATAACGACTGGCAGACTTATCTGGTACAGCCCAGTAGTAATTTGGCTACACAGACAGAACTCTTCTTGTGGTAAATGATGGTTTTTAATGAATCGCATATCAAGGATTCTGCTTTTCAATGTGTCTGCAGACATTAAAATGCAGAGATGCCTCTGCATTCTGGTTGCCATCCATTCACAAGAACATGCTGTACATAGTGTTTCATTTAGCAAGTTTATCCAGCCCTTTTAGAGGTGAAGGCTAAACTTGTTTTTCATTTTCCCCCTTATCCACTTCAAACATCATTAGTCTGAGTAGGCAGTAAATATGTCATCTTGCTTTGGCAGCAATTAGGGGAAACCAAACTGCAAGCTTTGCCTATTAGCCCTAGATTAATTCAACCCAAGTTGTTTTCATCAAATGCTGCAGATTTCAGGGGTGGGAATCTGGGTCCAGCCTCGTGGGAGCTGTCCAGTGATTAAAGCAAATCCGTGGTTACAGGCTTGGCTGTCCACTAGCACAAAATGTGAATTTCATGGAACATGACGGCACCATGAGAACTTGCCAGACATATTTTTTGCTTTGACCGCTCCACATACTTGTTCGCTTCCCTCCACAACTGCCCCATAAAGTTGGCTGTACCTGTCTGCTTTCTCCCTGTGGTAAGATGCATCTGTGTGAGTAATCTGGGAGAGGCACCTGGCCTCTCAACTGTGAGGATCTTCAAAAATGGACAAACCTTCTGTTGCATTTGCAGCATTTTAAGACAAACAGTGTGAGCATAATTTAGAGCTGCGGCACAGACATAGATGATTTCAGTTGAAAAATGATGGCCACACAAGGGTGTTGGTCAGTTGATGATACTGTTGGTCAGAGATGATAACAGAGAACAGATTTTCCTGATTCTTTTTCCACAGGGGAAAAAAAGAAAGACTTGTCTCCCTTTGCTTCCCACCTCTCCCCTTTGCATGGAAACACTTGATAACAAGCCTGTGACTCCATGAGGCGTGGTGGTAATATGAGAAATCACTTGGACCACACACACCCTTCACAAGAGCCTGTGGCCTACTTAGGCTTTCGCGGCTTCAAAGACTGGAACAGCCTCAAACTTGCCATCAGCTCCCCTTTTCCTCTTCCCCGCAGAGTAACGCAGCAGGCTAGTAGAAAAGTCTAAAAGTTTTTTCTCTTTCTAGGCACTTGGAGCTGGGCAGTCCCTTTTCACTTAGAGAAATTATATGTTTGTGCTAAATGGCAAATTGAGCCGTTGGTGATGGTTGGCTAAATAAGAGGAAAAAGAGGGAT
Source organism: Gallinago undulata (assembly GCA_026546715.1). NCBI lineage: Eukaryota > Metazoa > Chordata > Aves > Charadriiformes > Scolopacidae > Gallinago > Gallinago undulata. The sequence continues at coordinate 33,599,438 of JAOTQQ010000023.1, forward strand.
GGAGTCTTACTCTTGTTTCCTGAATTCAACCCAGTGCATTTCAGAAGTGGCCGAAAGTCAGTGCCCTTGGACTGTTCAGCTGGCCGCTGTTCAATTTCCACCAACGCAGCTGGCACCAACTGGTCCCTTGGTTACTGTTCTTATTGGCAAGGCCATGCGTTAGCTGGGCTGAGGACCCTTCACTTCCGTTTTCACCATAGATGGCCTCCAAGGAGCTTGATTCTAGTTGCTCAGCTGTGCTTTTCTCATTCATTGGATACCACTTCACTCTGTATGCCAGATGATAATTCATTTTCTGTCAGTGAGAAGTTGCCTAACCTGCTGTGTTTTCAAAGGAACTGGATCTGAAAATCAGTCTCAACACATTAATTGTAGACAAGCAGAGGCAGAAAGAAAGCCAGATAGGGGAAGAGTGAAATTGTGTGTCGTGATGATAGTGACGGTGAAGTTGAAGGTGGGGAGGGAGGAAGGACAAAAACAAACCACAAAACAAACAGAAAAACTCAAAATTTTGACTGTAACACTTGTATGACAGCATCTGTCTGAATCAGCCATTACCAGAAAACCATACTGAATTCCAGCAGCCTCCTTTATAGCTGAGCTGCTGGATGTGTAATTCCTAGATAGCTAAGTTTTCTGAATATTCATTTTATATCCACTTGTGATTGTTTGCTTTTGCAAGGGCAGTAAATGAAGCTAGGAATGTTCCAGGGAGCTCTTTGTAAAAGAGCAGAGATGGAAGGGGTGGGAGCAGGTCTGCGAATCTGTGAACAACAGGCAAAGTCAGGGTCACCCAATGTGAAAAACAACAAGTACTCTTTGTTCTTGCCTGTTGCCCTAGACAGAGAGGGTTGTACAGTGCTGACGTACCTGTTTGAATTCTTGTTCTGATGGGGCACTCACTGGCAGGTCCCTTCCAGCCTGCAGGCACCCTCCACATGGTCCAGCTACCCCAACTATGAACATGTTTACAACAGCGGTGGAGAAGTAAACTCTCAACCAGAAACAATCAACAGATGAGGGGAAAAAAATAAGCACAGAACCTCCAGAGGCCCTTTGGGCCAACTTATGCTCACGTCAGCATGTCAAGGGGGCCTGCTTATATTGCCCTGAGGGGTATGTTTGCAGTGATGCTGTGTGTGGAAACAGAGAGCATGTATCCAAGTACTGGGCTGTTGTGCTGTGTACAATTAATGTGACGCTCATGCAACAGCTATTGCTGCTGTATTTAAAAATTTGTCATCCCAGCTCTGTGATACTATCTGATCCTAGAGATCCCCTTAATTTTGTTTTTATTAAGAATGCTTTGCATTTCTAGAACTTTTTATTGGAAAGGTCAACAGCAGTGTAATCTAAATGATTCTTGAATCACAGGCAAACCCTCGGCATGCTCTGAGTGTTCCTTCCATCCAGCGTGGCTGTAACAGCCCCACCTCATACACACACAGTCGAAGGACTGAAGACAGCAATTTATCCTATTAGGTCTTTCTTATTAGCACATGTTCTTTTCTTAAAATAAGCTTCTTCGTGCAAGATCTTGGACCATTTCCCTGCTCTCCACTTCTCCAGAGAGACAAGAGGGAAGTTCCACCATGGGAAACTGGATAAAAGTTTGAGGAGTAGATAGCAGAGAACAATCATGCTCTGAGGGAACAAGGAGGGGGCCAGAGGTGATCTAACATATCTGTGACCTTTAGGATAGCAGCTGTGGTGGCATTTCAAGTTGTGTAAACACTGTCCATCTGCAGGTCTTGTGTAACTGTGTCTGAGTACCTAGGACACATTATCTTAGCTAAAATCTTGGAGCAAGCGACAGTGAAGTAGCAGGGATTGGAGCTGACATCATCTGTTTACACTAGTGAAGTCAGGGGAAGACTCAGACCATTTGAGTGACCTTACTGAGCTAAGCTGGCAGGCAGAGTGACAGCAAGCAAAAGCCACTTGTTGTCAAGCTGCAGCCAAAATGCGTAGGAAGGAATCGTTGTTTTCTTTTGGGTTCTGTACACAGCATCAGGGTCAGCACAACACCTAAGAATCACAGCAGTTAAAGTAGCTGTAGCACTGATGGTTTTGCCCTTCTCTTGCTCCCTCAGGACGTCTTGCTGCTGAGTCAGTTTATCCGTTCTGATGGAGGGATGCTGCCACGAAGGATCACAGGCCTCTGTTTAGAGGAGCACAAGAAGATTTCTGTGTGTGTGCAGATGGCTCACCGTGCAGGTACCTAGCCTCCTTCTGAGACAAGCCCTTTCTGTGGGCTACCCACAGAACCTCTTGAGAGGAGTGTCCTGCCCAGTTAGTATAGCTGAGTGAGATGTTGTTGTCTAATCACCCAGCAAACTCATGGTCCTAATGCTGGGACATCATGATGGACTGAAGACTACTTATTCTGCTTTCTATATATCTTGGCTACTGCCTTGGTAGGAGACTCTTATCTCTGTAGATAAGTCTACTGTTGCAGAAAGATCTGGGAAGTGTCTCAGTCTCTAGTAACTAATGATTAAATACCGGCTTCTGAAATTACTTGATTGAGCATAAGCTTGACCTACCCTGTTAATAACGTGCACCTGCCATCTGCCACATGAAGACTTTTTTGCTTTCCCTGAGAGTGGAACCCAGGTTGACACAGTCAAAGTATTTTGCTGACCTTTATGCCTGGTTCATGAGTTGTATCCAAGGTAAATGGACTGAGAATTTTAATAGTCAGATTTTCATCTGAAGATGGAATCTGATTGGACAACAGTGCCCTCTGTTCTCTCAAAAAGCCTCTTCAGTGAGACCAAGTAGCTGTGTCTTTGGTGTGTATTTCCTCTCTATGTCCAGCAGAACTCTGGATTCTCTTTGGCTGGTGGGCAAGTTCAGCAATGACTGTACTTGAGTTTTTGCTGTGCTGTCCCACAAGGGATGTGGGTTGCCTGGCTTACAAAGTGTAATGCAACTTTTGGATGCCATAGAGGCAAGAAGGCACAGCAAAATATTCTCATGCTTTTCTTTTTGTTTCAGGCTTGTTGCCAAACCACAGGCCTCCACTTCCTGAAGGGCATATTCCCAAGAAACCCAAGCTCAACAGGTGAATAGTCTTGTCTTTCCACATCTCTCTTTTTCAGGAATAGACTGGAAGAGGAAAAGCAGTTCCTTATAACTGGGTAAAACGTGCTTCGGGCAACAGGGCTCATAAAGAAGACACAGCATTTCAGAGAAGGAAGGTCTGTCACGATACTCTCATGTTAAATCTTTTAAGGACAAACCAGATCTCATTCAAACCATTAATCCACACAGGAATAAAACATGTTAGAGTCTGCTCTCCCTTCCTCAGCTGCACTTGCCTTCTCATCACTAGCATTCAATAGGGCTGTCACAGGAGGATGCAACAGAGATGCAGTAGCATAACAGAGTAGTTGAGGTTGGAAGGGGTCTCTGAAAATTGTCTAGTCCAAGCCTCCTGCTCAAGCAGGTTACCCAAGGCTATGTCCAGTCATGTTTCGAGTATCTGCAAGGATGGACCTTACATGCTTTCTCTGGGCAGCTTGTTTCAGAGAACTACCCTCATAGCGAGACAGTGGTTTCTTACATTCAGACAGATTTTCTTGTGTTTTAATTTGTGCCCATTGCCTCTTGTCCTGTCACTGGGCACCACTGGGAAGAATCTCTTTACTCCTTCCCTTCAGGTATTTATAAATATTGGTAAGACCCTCCCTGAGTCATCAGGCTGAGCAATCCCTTCTTTCTTAGCCTTTTGGTACCTGCCCCCCAACAGGGGAGTGCCCAGGAGTGGTACCAGCAGTGAGCAGGGGACTGAGCAGCCAGCAAGGGCCCATCACAAGCCAGTTCCTCTCTGCCCCATCCCTGTTTCCCCCAGCCAGTGATTTGCCCTCAGCCTGCCCTTCCTGTTCAACAGGGTCTCTTCCCCCTCCCTGGCCTGAGTGGCCTCTGGCCTTTGGTGGGCGAAGGAAAAGCCTGCAGCCGCCTCCTGCACTGTGCTGGGTGCTGGAGGTGCTAATCCCCTGTTTATGACCTCACACTCTGTTTCCATGGGGATGTCAGAGCGGTTTATGAACCTCGCATTAGCAAGCCGTGGGGTTACCAGAGGCCATGGGGCTGTTGCTGGGAGAGCTTAGGCTGCAGGGCTGGGGGCGGCCAAACACTCCTGCATTTCAGGTCTGACTCTGCAGTGGAGATTTGAGGCAAGTTCTTGGAAATGTCACTTTGATACTGGCAGGCTGCATGCTTGGTATCCATGAGGATCAAATTAGAGCACTCTACATTTGATGCAGCCCTGTAGCCATCAGGTACTTCAATTCTGAAAATGTCTTCCTTCCTATGTCTTACAAGTCTTTGGGATTCTTTAGTAGCTGTGTCTAACTAGCAGCTGTGGGGTGGAGCACATTATCTAGTTAACATTCACATAGCAACTCTGCATAGCAGGTTGAGACAGGAAATGGTAAATCCTACATCTTGCTGGAAACACACCAGGACTCCAGATCTAATGCCTCAACTCTTATAAATTGTTCCATAGGTTTTTAGGGAGAACAAAGAACAGATAACCTTCAGATACATTCTACATGAAAGTAGGTGTGTTACAGCTCTAAAATTAAGAGACCTAAATTGAAATTGGATTGAAAGTTGTGGTAGTAGGGCCAGAACTAAACAAGCGAGTCCAGAGCCAGGGTAGTGTGCAGGGATGCTTCAGGAGTGCTACCTTGATCCTTCACAATATTATCTTCTCACCCTGCTGGATCTTGGCCATTGTACTTCTGTGAGAGTTCTGACTGTGTACCTCCACCTGTGCTTCCTGCATTGCTCTCTGAAACAGTGGCTGGCGCCACATAAGGCAAGAGAGATAAATTGCTTCCTTCCTCTAGCCTGAAGGGGAGGACTGACGGGTACCCACATGCTGAAGACATTCAGCCATTACTTAATTTGGGAATGAAGCTGGAGGTCTTATCACAAGTTTCCCACAAAAATAAATTGTCCAAGCTTATCTTTTCTTTGCCCCTATACTTGTTTCTGAAGCTTTATGTAAGTCTGTAGTAATTTGGTAAGCACTCAATCTGTGGTGCTGCCAAATGCAAGTGAGCTGGCAGGGGAAGTCGGGCAGAATTGGGCTAGGACTTCTGAGTGTAACAAGCTGCCTTATTCAGTGCTATAAGAACATGACAGGTCATCCTCTAATCCTGTCTGGTGTGTAATATCAGGGCTGTGCACTAACTTAGTCTGTCCGTTTGCTGAGTTTTTAAGTATCAATCTATGAAGGGATGAACAGGATGCACAGAGAACCTGTCATAGCAGACAGTACATCACACAGTTAAGTGATGTTTTCTGAATCCTCGAGCTTCATCTCTTCTTGAGATTACTGTATTTGCTGCTCTAGCCGTCTTCACCTCCCTGCTTCCATGAGAGGTAACGGTGCCTTTTTGCACTGCTGGTGTAGCCTTGGGAGTGCCAGTGCAGAGAAACTGAGGTGCTTCATAATATGCTTGGGCCCCTTGTTAAATCTCTTCCAAGACAAGAACACGGGAAATGTACACTCCATAACATCAGTGTAAACCCACCCTTGTGCTCTCCAGCTCTGCTTGCAATCATGGCTTTTTTCCATCTTCCACCAGTGGGTCTACCCTGAGTGTAATGTTGAAATAGGCTTTTCTGCACCTCATCGCCACCAAAGTAACCCTCACCAGCCACACTTCAGAAGCAGGCTGAAGCGCTTATGTTTTGGATGCTGGAGCTATTGAATTGCCACCAGCTGCTTGAGGGACCTTTAACCTGATCTGTGAAGTAACCAGGGATCCCAGCACAGCAGCTTGCCCATTGCTGTGCATTGATGCTTGCAAAGGTGAGAGGCATCACTTTCTTGGCTCTGCAGCAGTGTGGTCCTCCTTGGCCAAAAGAAAGTAGTCATGTGGAAACAAGCCAGCAAACAAAGATGGAGATAAACTTGCATCAGGGCTGCAAGCTGAGATGGCTAGTTCTCACAGGTGGGCTAGTAGTATCCAGTATACTAAGAATTTAGTCCATTCACAGTCACATATCCTCCATTCCTGCTGTCTCTCCCTGGTGCTTATCTCCACTTAGTCTCTTGCCATCGGGAGATTGCATTGCACATGGAAGAAAGCTTTGCATACAGAAGACGGAGTTCCTGCTATACTGTTCTAAAATAGGAAGTTACAAAATGAAAAGAATAGAATTGGGAAATCTTTCACTCTTTTTAAAGGAGGGACTTCTGAGAAGTCATTGTCTACTCCAGATGTTACCCCACATATTTCCATGAGAACTCCTGCCATCTGAGGACAGAAAATCTTACGCTGAGTGGAAGAATGTTCTTCTGATGTTACAGCTCTTGACATTAGACTACACCATCAGCTGCTAGAGGGATAGGACTGAAAAGAAAGCCTAAGATAACCTTAGGGATTGATTCTACTCACACCTCCTGAGATTGAAGGAGATTGATTGTGGGGAGTGTAACTTGAAGTGGGAGTCACAGCCCAGCACCTCTACCATAATACAGACCTGAGCATTTGCTGATTGTGTGTAGACTTTGTGGATGTTCGGTACACTCAGAGCAGCAACCCCTGCCTGGCAGAAACCTGGCTGATTACTCCATTTGAATGAGCAATCCCTTTCACTTCTTTCCAGTCTTGCAAAGTTCTGGTTGATGCTCCCTTTGGTCAGACTTCTTCCAAGATCGTGTCAGTATTTTTTGAGAGCAGCTTCATCTGCTGCCAGAAGAGGGACAAATCAGCCTGATGGAAAAACTGCTTTGTCTCTGCTCTTTGCCCCTGTGATGATGTACAGGCCAGCTGCATAGGAGGAGCTCTGTGGCTCCTGGGCAAAGGTGCTAAGGAAGTATGTAAAGAAAGGCTAAGGAGCTGTGTTAATATATACTTTTGAGAGCATCAAAAAAGTTGCTTCTCAGCTTTTCCTTGGCTGCACTTGTGGCATCTTGGCCAGAATGTTTGGGCTCACCCTGCTTAAAGTGAGCCTGCTTCAAATACAAAGTGTCTGGGATGCACCATGCAATCACCTGTTGAGATTAAAACATAACATGCCACTGTATGGAACCATCAGCACCCTGTCTTGTTTTAACAAGGGTCAGGGGTGCTGCTCTGCTGTTGATTGAGTGGCATGAAGTATGGATTTATCATCCAGAACCCTTCTGCCTCCTCTGCCCCTCCAGAAGGTGCTCCTCTGGTGCTTACTTGATGTTTTCCAAAAAGCAGAATCCCTGCTGTATTTTCTGAAGTGATTTTATTGTGTCTCCATCGTGTGAACTTTGGACATTACCTTCCACATGCCCCAGATTTCTCTGCAGAGAGGTAAGAAATTTCCCTGCTTTGCACTGAGTCACTTGGCAGCTGGCCTCCCCCTGCCCACCCCATCTGCTGATCCTGTTTTTGCTACTGGAATGCAAGAGGAAGAGCAGAATGCTTTGGGAAGTAGTGGGCTGCAGATCCTGCCTTGTTCTTAGTCATTCAGCTGTCTGGCACAGTATAGGGTCACCCTTCCAGGATGTAATGTAATGTAGAGGAGGAGATTGGGAACTGCAGAAGAAGGTATAACATAAAAGTGAAAAGGCCAGTTTGAGCCAAACTGTGGTCATGGGGGTGCTAGGAGACATGTGAGAACGCCTTGTGGTCAGAATCAACTGGGGAAGCCTCCACAGCTCTCTTTTCTCCCCCCTGCAGTTGGGACACTGTCCAGGTGCAACTTAACATATTTTTCATTTCTTGGACTTCAGTTCTTTGTCTTCTTGCTTTCTGCCTGATCTGGTTTTGACAGCAACTGCTCATGAATGTTATCACTTAACTGTTTTACTAGTTATGGGTGCTTTTGCAGAATATGGCCATTGGAGTACTCATGCTGTCCTTAAACTCTTGAGTCTACCATCCTCCCCCTCTCTTCCATATCACTGGTCTGCAGAACTTGGACATGAAAAAACAATGAAGTTTATCCCTGTCAATGCAGAATTATTCCCTACAGTTAATTTTCTCATGTTTGGCCCAGTCTGGGGCTTTCAGTGTTTCCAAGGGATGATTCCACAAGCAAATTTGCCTGCCAGCCAAGGATTATTCCCTCATCCTCAGCCTGAATTCTCCCTTTCCTAACTTCCTGCTGTTATTTCTGCATCCGTTTGTGCTTCAGCCTGGCATGTTCCAGTTAAGTGCTGCAGAAACAAGATATTTTCACTAGCCCATGAGGCCAAGGAAATTCTCAGGGATTTCACCAGCACCATGCAGAGTGACAGACTGTCCTCATATTCCAAAGCCGTGTGTGTAACACCACCACACACCAGAATGATTTGGGAAACTGTCAAGCACAGCTGCGGGTCAAACTTCTATGCTTGCTTTCAGGAATGGAAACCTGAATAGCTCAGCAGTTTTCTTTCCAGTATGAAGGTTGTTGCAGGGATAGCATGGACTAACACTCTGTCCAGAACAGTCAGTCAGTTCAGGCCAGCATCTAGATGCTTTCATAATATGATTTTGAGTGCTCAGCTGCCACTCCATTTTCAACTTTCTACTGGAAGAACAGAACTTGGCACACATAATGTCCAAGTCAATCCCTCTTCCATCACCTGAACTGAAGAAGTTGCTATGTGTTAGGCAGGTTCCATGTGAACTTCTCATGAGTTACAAAGTTCTCAGGCTCTGTGGACACATTTTATCCCTAAAAGCAGAATCTGGTTTCACTGCTATCAGCATTTCAGTCCAGCAGCATGTGGTTTCTCTCATCTGGATGGAAACTGTGCTGTGCATAGCATGCAAATTCAAAAGCAAAGAGCCAGTGGCTGCAGGTGAGCAAAGCCAAGAGGTGTCATGGGAAGGGATGTGGCAGGGAGGAAGCAGTCTTGCCAGCACTTTGATCGAGTGCTTCCTGCAGTCTGTAGCCCTCTGCCTTCTGCTATTAATCCAAACAAAAGCCAGATTGAAAAAGTTCGGAAGTTCAGCCTTGAACTGCACCAACATGGCCTTTGCTTGGGCTGTGTGCAGTTGCCCTGTGGGTAGGTCATTTCCCTTCCCCAGCACATGGAAGCCCTGTGCCTACTCTTAGGTGTTTAGCGGCAGCCTCTGAGTGGGAAGGCTTTGGGGCCCTCCTGCTTACTGAATAAAATCCATGGAAACAGACTTCCATGTGCCACAGAGATCTTAGGTGATTGCAAGGTGATTCCATCCTGTTTATATCTGGCCTTTCCCATCAGGGGAATCACATCAGGGTTCCCATCATGCTTTATCCAAACTAGTCATTTGTGCAGCTGGACTCTAGGGATTCTGGTTGTTGACCAGTATCCTAATGTACTCAAGGGGGCAAGCAGAGCCCCGTGGTGAGTTGCCAGTCCCCAAATCAGAGTTCTGTCCCCCTTTGTCCAGGGAGAGAGCTTTGCACACTGAGATAACAGGTTAGGAGGCTGTGGACCAGCTGCATTTTGGGATCCGTGTGGAGCCTCTGTCCTGACAACCCTCAGCTAGTTGAGAAAATTCAGACCATCTGCCAGTCTCTGTACATTATTGTAAAAACTCCTCAAGACAAACTGTGTGGTTGGATACATTGGAAAGTTGGGTGATGTGGCTAGAAAAGCGGGTATGCTACCTTACATGCAGAAAAGTCCTCTGTGCTGGGCTTTGAAGCTCTCGCTTGTGAGTTTATTGGATCGTCCTTACTCTCAGGAAAAAAAAATAATCTGTGAAACAGTAGGAACTGGGGTTAGTCAAAGAGGAAAAGGAACTTTGTAGAGTGGCTGCTCCCAGGCATCAGGCTTTTGCAGCTGCTGAATCAAGGTAAAAAAAAAAAAAAAAAAAAAGAGGCAGCAAACAAAATAGGACAAGTTTGAGTTTGGGACAAAGCAAGTATTAAAAGCACTAAAAGCAAATGTGCTCCAGGAAGGGAAAGCGTCCAAATGTCTGTTTCAGCTAACAATGAAAAGCCCCAGCCTGCAGTCCCCAAAGGAAGCCAAAAGCCTGGACCAGAGGGCTGGATTAGACCTGCTCAAAAGAGAAATAACAAAAGCTTTAAAATCAGGCCATTACTAAATCCTCCTTCCTATGCAAAATTGGGGTGTGCATTTCCAGCCCCCACACAGAAACAGAGGGATTTCTTAAAAAGCCACTGTCTGTCTAAACCTGCACACAGCATTGATGTGTATCTTACGTTCACACATTCACTCCTCTCCCAGTGAGATCATTTATTATCACGGGAGCACTTTCCCGTAATTGTGTGGACACGTGACCAGAACTGCTGTTGGCACACTGATGCATTAAAACAATTTGGGATTTTTTTTCCTCCTTCACTGTAAGTGCAGTCTTGCAATATCAAAACTTGTGCTACAGACCTCCCCCTGCAGCAAAGGGAATGTGAAAAGAAGGACTTGACCTCACGTGCCCATCAAATACCTCTACAGCTTCTCCCAAAGGAGCTGCTTTGCCACAATTCTTTGCTGCGTTCTGAACCTGTGTTTGGACTGTCTGAACTCCCTTTGCGTGGAAAATAGAGACAGGAGAGTCTCTCCTACTTCCTGTCCTGATGCTGTTATGTAAGGGATTCCACTAATGCACTAGCATAACATTAAAGGTCAGAAGAGACTGATTCAATGCACGCACAGGAGAACAAGCGGCTGGATCTTGCTCTACACTGTCTCCCAAATCCCTCTTGCTGTTGCTTCTAGATGTCTTTTAACTATCATAAAAATTCATCAAAGCAAAAGCAAAGCATTTTGAAAGTGGCTTCATGTCAGTGGCAGGAAACTCCAAATGTGATCAGTTTTTCACTTTATGCTGTTCGGGATTGCTGCGAAAGAAAAGTGCTAGGAAAATGGACTGCTGTTATATACTCTATAGCTGCCTGGCATAGCAAGCTTGCTTTGTAGTTCTCAGGAATGTGCCAAATGCCTTCAGACAAATGCATTACATGGTCTCTGTCCAAAGTTCTTAATATCTCAAATTTGCACGATGCAAATAGAAGGTAACAAAGCTGTTTGGGGAGAGGATGACTGATTGAGGTTACATTAAGACCATGGGATTATTCAACAGAAGCATGCAAACATCGCTGGACAAAGTTTATCAGTCTGTTCCAAATTCTAATTTGTTAGAGCATTGTTTGTGCAGATTATGCTAGGGTTTTAATTTGAATCTTTATTGTCTGAAAAGACTCCTCTTTCTCTAAGGACCTCTATTCCCTTCTCTACTGGTAGCAAAAGATTTAAAGCCTAACAAAACTCCAGGCCACCCAACCACAGGGTAAGATTTCCAGTAACTGATTCTGGATCTGAAATCCCCTGCCTGTTTGCAAAGCCAAGTCTAAAACTTCAAATGTTAAAAAGCAGAGGATATTTGGCAAATGTTGCTCTTCACAGAGGTTTATAGTTGTGATGATAATTCCATTCTAGTACCTCTTACATTGTAGGTTCTGACTTCCTGCACCAGCAAGCTGTAATAGTATTGTACAGAGAATACTAAAGGAAATTTGGACATATGAAAATACAAGACTAGGCCAGAAACCCATCCCATGCAGAAGAACTAACCGATTACTCACTGAGAGAAAACAAATCCTGTTTTAGAGACTTTATTTCTCGCAGAGTTTTGTAATTGCAATTTGCCTTTGTAATTAGTTTGCCTTATTGAGGCCAGCTGTTGAAGTAATACCTGCCATGGAGGCTGGATGCATTCAGTCTTGGACATGGTTGCAATGAAGGGATTTGGCACTCCAGTTTAGCCATAGGTGGACAACTTGCCAGCAGCCTTGAGACTACACCTGATTTGTTTTGGGAGACTGGAATTCAAGCAGGTAGCAGTGGGTTCAGTACAGAGGCGCAGCTTAGAAGTTCCAAACCAAACAAAAATTCCTTGCCCAAGATGCCTCCTGAATTAAGGGAGCTCTGCTCATGATTATTCCTTTTATAAAGAGGCATGTGAGGAGGCAAAGGCTACAGTGCCTGCTTCTGCTTCAGTCAGAACCTTTTCTCACTGAGCAGTCTCAAACTGAAATGCGTTTGTGTTGTTTCTACAGGTATCTGACCCGCTGGTCCGTCAAATCTGCAAAGCCCATCTGGAAGAGGGGTCCTAAGTGGTGCAAAATACCCATGCCAGTCGGACACCCTTTGCTGAAGGATAATGTCAAATATACACACAAGCCTCTCTATTTAAACCATTAGTGGCCAGAACCAGCATACTAATTAAGCACAGCTGTTTTCCACTGTTCTGCTTTCTTTGCAAGTTTGTCAGTGTCTCCAATTTTGTTATTCCAAAACTGTCATTAATACTCTATATTGTCTCCAGTGAATGATCTGCTCCTCTAGGAGAATACACGATTCAGCAAAACGAACTTTGCAGAATTATTTGGAGAAAGCAGGGGGCAAAGACTTCTACCTCAAAGCCAGAAAGGAGCTGAAGGCCTTTGTTTCATTATGGTCCACAACTGGGTTTGGAAAAGGATTTTTCCTTCTTTTTCTAGTAATGAATGGTGATTCCCCATTAATGTGTGTTTCAACTCAGAATTGCCTCATTTGGGGTTTTGTACCTGTGACACTGATGGAAGGAAAAAATCTCCTGCAGCACTGTGTTTCCTTGGCAGTAACCGAAATTGTTAGTGACTACAGAAATTATTTTTTTTATAATCTGTACTACCTGTAATTTGCAGCAGAACACATGTGGCAGTGGCAGACTGGCACATGTACATCTTATATTTCTCCTTAAGGATTTCTGGCTTGTGCTTCACTCCTGGATCTAGCAAATACAGAATGTTGACATTCTTGGTGACTTGGCCTGTTTTTTTCCCCTTGCAAATACAGTTGCTACAAGCCTTCTGTGTCACTGGTATCGCTGCTTCCTGGGGTATTTTGGGACTGAGAGATGTGCATAATTTTCTATCCTCTAACTGAAAGGTGGCACCATTTTTCTCCCTGTACAGTGCACGTATGCACCTTCCACCTACCGACCACTGCTGCTTGAGAAGTGCTGCTTACGGGCCTGGTATGAAAGCCTCATTACGTTTATCAGGGTCATTATTGCTTTGGTCCCATTTCTGTGACATTTTTCTGGAGGCTACAAATCAACACAGCTTTTGTATGTACTACTGTGCCACTTACTTAACCTTGTTTACCACTTTCATCAGAATCATCCGCTAATACCTATCGGCATGGACAGGAACGAAGGGTAAGGATAAACCCGTATTACCCAGGAAATCAAATTAGATTATAATGGTTCTGTTCAGCCTTACTTTGTGAAATGGAAGCCCTGCATTCAGCTCCTGGAGCTGGCCAAGATCTTTTTGCTTTGGGAGACAGAGCCAAGACTTCATTAACTACGGAGATAAAATCTCTGGCTGACCGTCTCCATTTTATGAAGCTTTGAAACTAACAGCCCTTCAGAAAGGAAAAGATTTTTCTTCTATGTACAAAAGTTACTATGTCTTCTAGCCCAGGCAGCTTTGCTCAGTGAGTTTTACTAATGGAAAAGTCACTGAATTAAACAATTGCCTTGTCATGAACCTGAATGAGCACATTTTGCAAAAGACCACGTGATGTCCACAGTTAATTTTTTTCTACAGTTTAGTGCCTAGAGATGGAAACACCTTTCTAATTTTGGTGAAACCTAACATCTGAAAAAAAAATACTCTCCTTTCTTCAATATGCCTTTCTGGAGTTGAGGGTTTAGTAGAGATCCCTTACAGTATGCATCAGCTTTCTACTCTGGCTGCAAGGCAGAAACTCTATTTTGTTTGTCATTCATGGGTGACAGCAGGCACTCATTTGTGTTGTCTCCAAATGAGTTTTTGTGTGAGCATGGTGCCTTTGTAATCAGACAGATGGCCTGGGTTTGATTTGTGACCTAGGGCTTCATTTGTTACTATCTGAAGGACCTGCAGCGACACATTACAGGGAATTCAATCTGGAGTTGAGGGATGATTGTACATAGTGAAGTCTTAGGAAAAGGATCAGAGCCAGTGTCCAGGCACAAATTGTACATAGTGAAGTCTTAGGAAAAGGATCAGAGCCAGTGTCCAGGCACAAAAGAATCCTGCTCAAAGTGCAGAGGTTTCACACATTTATTAGAACAAGCAGTAAACAAAAATCTAAGTACAAAGTCTAAATGTTCTCAGGTCTTCATTGGACACAGGAGAATCACAGCATGAAGGGCAGATCTAAGTTCTTCTCACCAGTGCCAAAGTAGACATAGCCATATTGCTTGGTCACTGGGACATGGTAGAACGTCAGTCCCAGCCACAGCAGGCTCCGCAGCACCACCACAGCACCTCCCTTTTCTAGCTGGACAGTCCAGGAGCCTGTGCAAGAACGTGTGGTAATGAGTCACTGCAAAGGAGAAAGATGCAGCATTCCTGGAGCAAGCTGTCCCTAAGCCTGAAGAAAAATTGTGGTGGGTACTGCCTGACAAGTCAACAGTGCACAAGGCTGCACTGGAATTTGTGACATCTGAAAAGAAGGCATCAAGGTTTGTGGTCTCCCTGACTTCCCTTTTTTCTTTTGTCATTCTGGCATTACAGGCTGCCCTCATTCCCGGATGTTTGTCTAGTTTCACACAGTAGCATATTCCCATGGCTGTGATGGTAATGTCACATGCGTCACAGGAAGGGACCCTTGGAGCTCCAGACTTAGATATTTGATCCCTAGGAGAGGCTACAGCTATTCTTGGCTGCTTCTGAGTGGGCAGCAGTTACTATAACAAGCTCTGCCACCTACTTGGTCTAGCTAATAGCTATAGAGAGCCAAGACTAGCTGTAGAAATCCTGCATAGGTATGAAATTTCTTCTTAAAATAAACTCATAGCATTAGTAGTGGGAAAAGGAAGAAGGCACTTTCCTGCTGGAGGGAAGACTGGTTTCCCTGATGCAGTAACTGGGAAAGAAAAAGAAGAGAAAGTGAAAAGCGGGGTATCTCCTGTCAGAGAAATTTACGGAAAAGGTTAATTCTCTTCAGTCTTTCTGGGCTCCAGCATTGAAGAGAATGTGCGTGGTAGGGGCAAAGGTATTAGTTTCCACATTAATTTTGCTTTGGCTCTGCAGAAGAGGTTTGGAGCCAGTGTGAAAATGCAATTTCTCCTGGATGCAAGGAGCTCTGAGCCACTGAGTATTTGTTTTGCTTCTGACACAACAGCCTGGGAACAATGCTGGAGAGGAGGGGGGTGGAGCATCAGGTTGGATTCATTGCTGGAGGGCAAGGAGCTGCACCAAAATAAGTAATACTTGGAGCACCAAATCAGTAGTACTTAGAGGCTATGATATAAGCAAGAAGGTTCCTGCTGAATCTCCATCAAAAAAGCAAAAGCAGCAGGCCCAAATGAAAAAAAAAAAAAAAAAAGCAGTTGGAGCTGTCAGGCTACTACTGGCCCAGAGTCAGGCATTCAGCCTATCTGCACCCAAAGCCAAAATCTGCCACTTCCAGAGTAAGCAGAAGGCCCATCATGTGTTGGGCCAGTTACACTGTATTCATCCTTGTAGATAATTTTAGGCTCATCAATTTATGCTATGACTCATGCTTACTCATGTCATGGTTAGCCTGGGGAAGGGCTTCTGTGATTGCTGTCAGCTGCCAGTCCTCCCCCTCACACTAACTTCTGACTCTTGGCCAATTTTAGTCACATCTGACAGGGCTGAAGGGCTTTAACACCACAAGTTCCTATAACAGGTCTTCACAAACACAGGCCAGGGGTTGACTGCAGCTTCTGCAGCTATTTGTTTGTCCTGCCAGCAGCTGCGAGGAAGCACAGGCTGTTTGGATTGCCTGGCAGCCAAGAGGCAACAGCTACCTGGGCAGTTGGTGTTTGCACGCTCCCTTTTAGTACACGTAGTCTCTCATGCAGTTCACAGCAAACTACAGTAGTCGAGGGCTTGAGGGAGGAGGAAAGTTGAGGGGAAACATATATAATGGCATCTGCAGAATCAGAAAGGAACATCACAGTTCAAAGCCCTGTAAAACCAGGTGTCACGAGTTGTGCTGCTCACTTGTCTCTTCTCTGTATTTCTGTACTTTTCAATAGTTCCTTGGACACCCTTGTTTTCCCTGTTGCCTTCATTAGCAAGTTCCACAGGTTTGTTATACCGGAATATGCACAACATAAGTCCTGCATCATCTTTGATGTGTTATTTTTCAAAGTACCCTCTTCAGATATGTGCAAACATGGAATTTAATGAAGAGCAAGAATAGTGACCTTTTGTGAAGGTCACTGACTCTGGCTGCAGGTCAGAAGTACAAAAGAGACATTCAAAGTCTTTAAAGACTCAGGAGGTTTCTGCTATGGAAATCTTACATCTGCCCCATCTCCATGTTTCCACTGAAGACAAACAGCTGGAACAGCAAAGCAAAGCACTACTTAATTGGGCAGGATTGGTATAGGTGTATGGCATCTTTTCACCTTCCCTGCACTGTGATATTCTTTGTGCAGGTCCTAGTTAAAACATGAGCTGGTGTCCTCACAAGCAGTGGTTTCACATACAAGGCAACCCCCATCTCCCATACAGTCTCTCCAGTGCCACTCATGTCTACACAAACTGGACCAGATCGTTGTCATACCTGGAGTAAAACTACATATTAGGGTTCAGCCACTGGGATTACAGAGTCTCTCTTGAGTCTGCATGTTCTTCACTAGTTGAGTAGCATGGAAACCCAGGTGAAGAACACTTCACTAGAAGGCAAGATCATCCAGTGGCTGAAGCACTACAGCCATCTGCTGTCAAAGGACAAGCTTTCAAAAAGTTTCTTGAACTTTGCCTCTACAAGTTTTCAGCATTGGCTGGTGGCAGTAGCTAGACTACTCGTAGGGCTGTTGAGCAACAAATTGCAAGCAAATAGGTCTGAATGTAATTGTTACAAATAACGTTGTTTCTCCTTTGAACACTGAACTGGCTTTGCTTTCAGTGCAGGCTTCTTGCAGCTTGAACTTGCAGAAATGATCTGCAAGTCCTTCATCCAAATACTGGTGGTTCTTGCCTTACACATGGGTTTGCAGGAGGGACTGTAAACTTTTGGAAGAGTTTCTCTGACAAAAAGATAATGGAATGAGGAACGCTCCTTGTCTTTGAATTAGGACCAGTTCTCTGAGAAGCAAGTCTGTCAAGAATAGGACTGTGCCTTCCCTTGCTGGGTAGTGAAAGCCTTTAGGGATTATCTAGTTTGCTAATGCCTCCCAACATACTGGAAGCATCCAGCAGCCTGGGTACATGTGATAGCTTGTATATATATGTTCATGTACACCGATGAACCCTCTGCCCCAAACCGTTTACAAAGAACAAAAAGAAATGCCTGGGGCGTGACAAATGGGAAGGCGAGAAGGAAAATAGGGATATTAATGCTCTCAGGAACTATATCTGGATTCAGGCTTCTTTGTTGGACAAATTTGCAGAGAAGGTAGAGTAAATGAAGTTCAACATGATTAAATACCCATATCTATGTTCTGGGACAACACACTACATAGATCCACAATCTCCTCAGAACATCTACGCAGTGTCACACAGGCTTATTGGTCTCTGCGGAGTATTCATCAGCAGTTAACTGCTAATCAAAGGAACTTCCCATGACCTTCACACCTGGCAGAAATGGACAGATCTAACCAAAGACACTTTTATGCTCAATCTCTGAAGGCTGCGATGTGCAGCTGCTTCATTTCCCTACCGTCTGTCCAAGCTGCAAATTCTCCAAGGGCTCAGATTTGTCATTTCATAAATGTGAGACCTTTGGGGAATATTAAGTTGTTATACTTTCCAGCTCATTTCTGATCCTGGATTCTGCATGTAGTTCTATGCAAATACGGACAATAAAGTTTTGCTGATGCTGCATAAGTCTTCCTGTAAAACAAGGACCTGAACAAAACAAGCAGGTTACTTCAGGGCAATCCCAACTGGACCGACATAGCATAGGTTGAGGACAGGAAAAACTATAAGAAACTGCCTGAAACTGTTATGTCATTTTCACTCAGGTCCTGTTTTCAGACAAAATGATGATTAGTCATAGAGCTACTCCTTGTTCTGCAGAGCCAGACAGCAGCAACAGTGCCACCTTCCAGCTTTTACTAACCAGATCACTGGGGCCATTTTTCTAACCCAGCTAGCAAAGGTGATTTATTTGGTATATTTTTCCAGGGTAGATTTTTGCAACACATAAAACCCATTCAGAAACCACATTTGATACACAATGCTGTTGTCTGCTGCCTTAGAGACATCACATTAAAGTTCTGGAACCCATCTGCTTATTTTGGTCCTTTTCTTTAAAGAAAGAAATTAAGGCATGATTTTTTTCCCATACCTCACCACATTAGCAGCATTTGAGGAAATGGTCCAGAAAACAAAAATTAACATTTGAACTCATGAGACATGAAGAAAGTTGCTCTCCTTGCAAGATCCAAGACAACTGTATTCTCTTCCATCACAGCTTAAATCTCACTATCTTCAAACAACAGGATGCTTTTTTAGGCCCACCTTTCTTGTAGGAGTTTGAAATTATGATGTCATAAATCACTCTAAAAGTACTTTAAACAGTAGCTAATGAGTAGTATGAAATAAAAGCTTAAAATGAATGTGCTTTCTTTCCTCCTTCAGGAGAAAGCCTTATAAATGCATTTAATAATGCAATATAAAAAACAGATGAGGAGAGTTATGAAAATTAAATTTTACTTTCATCCTTTTTTTTCTTTTCTTTTTTTTTTTTAACTTCCCTGATATTACAAATGGTTCTTGGAGTAAAATTATTGCATAGGTTGGTGTAGGTCTGTATTATTATTAAAATGCAAAAGCAGGATGTTGGGTTCAAAACTTTTCTAACATTGGCTTAGAATATCGCATGGCAGTCCCTGTGCTCATCGTTGCCCCTGTGTCCCACAGTATGTCTCTTACGGGGAAGCTGGGAAGCTCAGAGCATCACTCTGTAAGGTACAGCAAGACACCTAGATAAAAGTTGTTAGGAAAAAAAAATAAAAATTAATTTCATTGGAGGGAATACAACTAGAAGTAGGAGACAGCAAGTAAAAGCTGGCTTTCCTAGAGTTAAATACTGATTTTAACTTGCAGGTACATGTACCCTGTAGCCTATATTGTCCCTAAATCAGGCAGCAGAGTTAACTTCACTCATCATGCAAAGCTCACTGAGGTGCAGGGAACTGGAGGTCATTGCTCTCACGCTAGAGATTTCTCATAGTAACACTGCCCTGATGAGGTTTCCATTCTTCAAAATACATTTTTTAAAAGAGCAAGTTAATTCTTAAGCTGCACCCAGCAAATCTAGGGAAGCCAAGCACTGTCTGTGCTGAAAATATTGCCTGTTGCTGCTCCAGAAGGGAAGGGAGGGAGCTGCTGTGTGGGAGGAAAGAGCATGGGAAAAATATCTGCTGGATGAAGATCTGGAGCTTCCTAGTCCCTCTTTGGATCAAGCTGCAGCCTCCACCCCTCCAAACACAGGCAGGAATTCTGAGGAGTTCCTTACATCTTTCCCAAACAAGAAAGTGCTTTGAAGATGCTGATGCTCACCCAGCATTAAACCACTGCCTTGTTTATGGCCCTTCAACAGCTGCCAGGACACCAGGGCTGAATTTCAAAAGTCAACCTTCTTCTCGGCTTCTCCTTCTTTTCCAGTCGCCAATAGAAATCCCTGTCTCATCCCCCAAGTCTGTCTCAGCTTTGGGCAGAATCTTGTAATTCACAGAGGCAATAGGGTGCGTGAGACATTAGCTTTTAAACAAAAGCCTTTTAAGAGGGCTGTTTGCAGAAGAACTTTCCTGCCTTAACTGGTCCACTTTTAGTATGACCTCTCATAACATTGCTGCTTTGGAGGTGATTCAGCAATGCCTCGTTTCAGTGCAAGTTTGAGTAGAAACAGCTTTAAAAGCTAGACAGCCTGATACAGAGGCTCCACGTCGCAAAAGCTCACAGAAGGTCATAAAAGTGACATTATCAATTCCTCTTCAAAGGAGGAAATGTCTTAAGGGAAAAGCAGCTACAGTGTGGTTGCACTTACCATTAACACAATATGCTGCCACAAGAGCAGGTTACAACAGATCTTGCTGCACAGTCCTGAGTGAGAGTGAAGTATTGAGTTATCAGACAAATATGAACACCCAGAGAGGGGCAACATAACTGCTTCCCTTTGTAAAAGCAGCCACTGCTCTTATGTGTGACCCCAGGCATTTAGCTCTGACAAAGCTACACTACACCCAAGGGATTTAGCTTCCATTTCCCTCCAACAAAAAATCCTACACCGGGAAGGGCTTCCTATTTCTAATTTGCTGTCTGTAGGAAACAAAGACAAATTGCAAGGCAGAGCAGCTGTAAGGAAAGGTCACCGTGCTCTGGATCTCAACAAGTTTCGCCACACAGACATTTCATGCACAGCCTACCAGCCATAAGGACACATCCAAACACTCATATATGGGGCTCAAACTCCTTCATGCCACTTACTGGCTGCAAACTAAACCTCTTTCATTTGCTTGACACACCACCTGCACCCCATATGTTAACACTGCTGTCAATATTTCCAATTCCCCATATAACTATTTAATAATAATTAAATAAAAACACAGACTGGTTGCAGGTTCAGTGCTATTTTTAAAAGCCACCAGAGCCTGGGAAGCACAGCTTACAAACACTCAGATGCTGCCAAGCAGCTCTTGCTTGGTCCTAATGCCTGCCACATCTTTCACACATAGATACATCCATGCCCAATCCTCAAAGTAAAGTGATCTTTCTTCAGAGGCTTTTTCTTTCCATTATTCTCTCCCACTGGGGATGCCTCTGCAGCAAAAATGATGAAGACAGGCCTGGGCCTTTCATTTACACACAAAGTACCTGTTCCTGCTGACAAGGAAGACTCAGGAATTGCAATGTTGGCCCAGATGCACAGTATTCAGGTGCCTCTGAGTACCAGGTGAAATTCAGGCCTTACTTAGATATCTGACAACAGTGCTGCTTAATCCAGTTGAAGCAGCCTCTGCCCTCAAACCCTTATTCCCTCCCCTCATCACTCTTCCATCACAGAGACCACAAAAGTGCTTATTTACTGCTTAGTGAACCAGGTCAGGAAACAATCTGGCTGAAAAATAGTCTAGCCAAAAATAAAGTTATTTTTCCAGCTGGAATCTGTCTGCACAGCCAGCAATGCCAACACAAAAGAAGGGACAATACACAGACATAAATGAGCAGCAGAGGATGGGAAGGATTGAAAAAGCTAGCACAGAAGCAATACACATAAAATTACAACCTCCCTTATAGTCCAGTTAGTTTACCCTTTAGTCCTAAGTCCACCTGACAATTACAATAGAGCTAGAATCCTTTTTACTGTTTTGTTGTTAAGATGCAGACGTTGCATAGAAAGCATCCAGAACGAAGATCTGGAATGGGGCTGTGCACTGGAGGAAACAGCAACACAATATGCAATGAAAACTTAAAGGGAGCAGGAAAAACTGATTAAAATCCCCACTATTTGGATTCTGCCAACTACAATACAGATCATTGTATTTTGGGTCTTCTGTAGTGAATTTAGAAATCTCTCAGAGTAGCAAAGCATCCTCCAAAGCACAAGTTTATGCTGGATCCCATCACACTATGTATTTCTTGTTCAGCTGGTCGCTGTGGAAACGTTTTTGGAGCGTGCCGGGAGTCACGTAGCATCTACCTGGGGAGCCCCTGCATTAATCCGTCACCTTCGTGCGCTTCTGTGAGCCCATTGGTTGGTAGGAAGAAAAAGAAGGAGTCTCTCGCCCCTCCCTTCTCTGAATGAAAGACGCTTCCTCTAAATCTTGCTACAGGATTTCAGGCTCAATTCAGCTTCTTTGGGGCTTTTGTCACCAAACAAATGTGATGTCTTTGAAAGAAAGATTAACAGTTTGATGAAAGGATGCAATAGACAGCTTTGTTCTAGCCTGCTTCCCCCTAGAGCTTTCGGTCACTGTCACTTTCTTACCCACGGGAGAATATCTGTCTGACTCTCTGGAGGAGATTATGACCACCTTGTAAGATTTTGCCTCTCCTGATAACAAAGCACTGGCCACTCTGAGGAGGTGATAATGATGAACCAGGGCTGGATTAGGGGCAAAGAACCTCACATTGATCTCTGAATTCTGAGAGAACACAAAGCAGTCAATGCTGGGATTGAAAACCCACCAAATGCTTAGAGCACATCCAATTCATTCTCCTGCAGGAGGGGCAAGGCTACAAGCTCTGTCAGTACCCCAATCATACTTCTTACCTCATCATCAAATTAGCCAGAGTAGTTAAAAGGGTTTAGGATGAGGAACAGATGGCACAGATTATAAACTGTCGCAAACTGTTTTCATACTAAACTAGATACAAATTCTGGCCCAAGTTACCTGAAGAGTTTACCAGTTGCTGAGAAGACTGTCACACTGAGCATATGCACAGAGCACAGCTCACTTGTGTTGATATTCAAGTTAATTCTGAATACTAAAGATGGCTAAGCATCTTCTGGGATAGCCTAGCTATCTCTGCACAGCACAACTGCTGTACAAATCCTTTTCTCTCTATACACAGCCACACAACCCTTCAGCATGCAGAATTTCAATCCATATGGTATTTTCTACAGTAAAACAAGACAACGGATGTTGAGACTCTTCCTGCAAAAGTTCTATGGCCAAAGGGGCAGCAAACAGCAAAGAAAAGCTATATGCAGGGCTGGCACTAACGCCAACTGCTGGGCAGGCAGAAGCTGCCACTCCCTACGTGGAGCCCCTTCAGAAATAGATCACTCCTAGCAAAAGCTGACCTCGTTCTGACTTCAGTGACACACAGACTGCTCTAGTCTTTCCTCAGCCAGTAATTTTTCACCATTCCCTAGAGAAAGGATTAGGCCAAGGCTGACTGATACAGTGATAAAACTACAACTTCTGGTTCTAAGAGGTTTTACCAGCAGTAAACCCATCAGTTCGGCAAGAAGCTCATCTCCTTTTCATGTCCAACGAACCAGGATCAGAAATGGAGACAGGGTGGGCAATGATTTCTTTTACTGAGGAGGAAAAAACTTAAAATACAATCCCTCGAAAGTTGCTATGAAGGCTCTGCTTCTGTCCTCATTCTTTCACTGCAGCACTCAGGAGGGCAAAGGACTCCACCACAGCTCTTAGTTGATGGGCAGCCCTGCTCCAGTATAAATTTATCCAAGTCCTCTGACTAAACAAGATCCCTGAGGTGATATAGACCTAGGACCCAAAAGCAGTGAATGCACTGCTTTATTACCACATAGACACAAAGCCCAAGGAAAACAGACTCCTTCCCAGAAAGCAAGGCAGACAATGGACAGCCAGTCACAAGCTATATAATACTAACTGGCTTTGGAATCCTTCTGCTGTGCTGCCACATGAGAGGTTCCAGTCCAATCTTGAACTCCTGAGCGGGCAGTGCCCCAGGTGTAGGAGGGAAAACATCTTGTATTGCTCCAAGGCAACTCTCCTGGGTCACTGCAGGAGTGGGTTAAAAGCCACTAAAGGCTCTCCAGTCCACCCATCACTAGCAAAAATGAAGAGTGTCTCTACTTTTGAAAGGTGTAGGAGATCTGCTTATGTATTTGTGTATGTCTCTTGTATGCCTGTGATCAGTAAGGATGCTAAGAAAGCTCCTGAAAACTCCAGTGATCCTTCCAGAAACTGCCTAAGCTTAGAAGGGACAGAGTCTCTTCTCCATACCTACAGTTCGGGAGGTCAGTATACCACACACAGTCTGAAAACTCAGGCCATACCTTCTCCTCAGTTGGATGCTGCTCTTAGTGTGTTTCTTTCTCACTTTAGTTTTCTGTGGTTTCCTTTTCTGTACTTAGCACTGACAATGCTGGCACCATAGTGCGCCCTGCTGGAAGGTAGCAGCCACAGCCATCCTAGAATTATTTCTAGGGATGGCTGACTTCAGTTTTAACAGAGAAATTCAGGTGCCAACTAATAACCCACTGAGCAGCTATTCGGTTTGACTCCCACATCTGAAAGCTGACTGCTCTGATGCACACTGATCTGTTTTACTCCTTCTCTACCACTGTGTTATACAGCTTGTTTGTCAAAACAAGTTGGTATAAATGTCAGGTAACTCCATGGGATACTGTAGCTCAGCTTCACACATTCAACGAGCCTAAAGATCACCTCTCCTAGCTGTGAGCCACACTAGGTATTTCAGTTTACATTTTGGCTACCTCTTTTTATCCTTGCTAATATGAAGCACTGCCCTCTAATTCATTATGGGTCGTTTAGTTTGGATTTCAGTGAGACAGCTTGAAAAAGCCTTGTCCCCGTGTGGCTCTTGGCAGGCTAAGAAGTAAAGTGCTCTTGCTCTCGGTTTTCACAGAGCTGGGGAGGTGCTGCTTATTGTTAAGCAATGAAAGAGGAGGGCTCAGGTCACATCTGTGAAATGTTAGCGGAGAAGGGAGGCTGGGTGAAAGTAGGTGGCCAGCACAGCATAGCACTTCGCTGGATTTTGCAAGGCCACTGGGGAGATAGACAGCCATTTGTCTTAGAGCCCTGATAACAGGCCGCCTTGCTTTCTGCTAGCTAGCTGGCAGTTGTAAATACCTTTGCAGACACAGACTCTTCAAATGGCTGGAGACTAGGCTGATAGAGGATTAATCGCCTGGAGGGGCGATCAAAAGGGAGTTAATTAGCTCTGCTAATGCATGGAGATAAAGCAGGTTTGTGTCTCCTGGACTTCTTCCTTCCAGCACCTGGGCTTTTGGGGCAGCCAAGATGAGGCTACCAAAATGGGCCTTGAGAGTGGCCAAAGGAAACTATCTCCCACTTAGCAATGCAACCTCTCCATCTTCAAGGGCCCATTAAGCCTCAGTTTTTGCTAAACCAATAAAGAATGTTCTAATGAAGCTCAGAGGACAGGAGGCTAGTGTTCTTACCCAGGCTACTGTTCAGCAAGCTTACAGAAAGGCTAATGCTCAAAGTATTCAGCCAAGGAAATAGGCACAAATCCCTTTGTCTGCAATGCTGTATAAGGAATGCTCCAAACCCACTGCACTTTCAGGTGAAGAAACAAAGCTACAAACTAAGTGACTGTCACTTCCTCCACAGTCAAAATGGTAAAGGAGCAGAAATTCTTTTCTGTCTAGGCACTTCTCCTCCTCCTCCTCTAGCTGAATCTTGAAACAGCAAGTAGACACGACTCACCATGATCCACCCTGCCACTGTATACCCATTTAAAATGATGCTATAACATTTCTCCCAGCATTACAGAGTCAGCAATTACATCTGAGAGGTCTCAGCTTCCCAGTTTACCCCCCACAATGGACAGTGATAACTCAGGAGTCTCCTCAGTCCTCTTCTGAGCCCTCATGCATCATAGTTCAGGAAGCAAAGCCAGCTGCACTGGGAGTCCTGTGCTTAAGAGTCACTGCCTCAGGAACCCATTGTCATCTTTGAATGACAATCATAGAATGGTTTGAGTTGGAACAAGGTTAAAGATCTAGTTCAAATCCCATGCCATGGGCAGGGACACCTCCCACTAGAACAGGTTGCTCAAAGCCCCATCCAGCCTGGCCTTGAACCCTGCCAGGGAAGGGGCATCCACAACTTCTCTGGGCAACCTGTTCCAGTGCCTCACTACCCTCACAGTAAAGAATTTCTTCCTGATATCTAAGCTAAATACTGTCACTGACAATGAAGAAGCCCAAGCTAAACATCACCCTCCACAGCTGCCGTCAAGTTTATAGCCAGGTATACCAGGAAATCATCTGTTCTGAATTCCTACGTACCACTGCCTGGTAAACTGAACTCAGTTACTCGTGTCTGAGACTAGCAACTTATATTTGCATTTGGCTAGAACACAATTCCCAGGAAGATATCCAGCATGATGCTAAGATACCAAGAGACACAGACTCATCTGTTGCACTTGACAGCTGGTAAACATTTCACTGTTAAAATTTTTACCTAATCTTTCATTTTAGTTTTTTTGGCTATAATTTTCAGCTGCCGGTTCCTGTTGTGCCTTTCTCTGCTATACTAAATAGAACTTCACTACCCAATACTTAAACTCCATGGAGTATTTACATACTGTAATACAGTCATCCTCATGTTCTTTTCCATAAGATAAACAGCTTGAACTGTTTATGTCTCTCACCAGCCCTTGAATCATTTGTGGCTCTTTTCTGCAGCTCTCCAGTTTTGTAATGTGCACTAATCCAGTTCTGATTCCACTAACAGTATATGCAAAAGTAAAGTCACCTCCCTGTTCCCATTTGCTACGCCCTTGTTTATACATCTACAGATCATATTAGCCTTTTAAGTCTCAGGATCAGACAGGGAGCTGATGTTCAGTGGGTTGTGCCTGAATTTCCTTTCAGAGTCACAGCTTCCAGAATACAAGTCTGGCTTCCAGTCCCTGCTCTTAGATACATGATTTTGCAGGTAGCTAAATCAAAATGTACTTTATTAAAGTAAGCCAAATTTACCAGATCTCTTGCTGTCTTGCCCTTGTCATTATTTGTCTCTTCACCAATCCTTTACTTCTAGATCATTTACAAATAAGTTGAAGAATATCAATACTGGCACTGGTCCCAGCCAAAGCACCTTCTGACTCCTTCCAGAAATACACCCATTCAGCGATTTCTGAATCACAACTACTAATCAAGATAAGTTTAGGGGAATATTTCTTTAATGCTGGCATTTATTAAAAGTTGGCATCGCAAGTATGCCACAAGTCTCCTGAAATAGTGATTTCAGAAGTAACTTACCTGGCTCTGCCATTTTCATTTTTTGACAAACAGAAACTAACTCTATCCTCCCTGAGTAAATAGTCTGAAAACTGTCCAAAACAGTATTATATTGTCCTAATTTGATGTGAGTCAATATGCTTTCCAAAACAAACCAGAGAAAAAAAAATATTGAGTATTTCTGCCCTTCCACATTCTTATCAGCTTTTATACCATCACCATTTACTGACAGTTTCCAGTACCATTTCTTTTCCTTGCAATATAGTAGAAAAAAGTTCTCCTTATAATTGTCATGGATTACTCCAGGCTATCCTGGCTTCCTTTGTAGTTTTCTACTCATTAGCAATTCCAATTTATATCAACCATTAATTGTTCCCATCTTTCTGCATTTCCTTTTATATTGCCTTTTTTTTTTTTTTTAATTCTAATTCCTACTTTTACGCCACCAGTGAACTGTAGTAGACTTTTAGCCAAAAGCAGCTATTTCTTGACTGGGAGTCATGACTTCTGAATGAGCTCTTCCCATAGAATTCCTATTTCAACTCATATCTTTTCCTATCTACATTTTTCTTTCCCTTTGCCTCTGACATACTCCTCCTCCTGCATCAGTTTTAAACAGTGCCCTGTTGGTGTCCCTTATCTCCATATCAAAGTGACCCGAATCAGTAATCTGTAACAAACCTTCAAAGTCAAGTTATTGCTTTTCTGAACTGTAGTTTGAAAGCACCAAAGAACTGAATTCTCCATCCCCTACTTTGATTCCTCCCAAGCTTTCCATTCTACACTAAGTACCTTAGGCTTTCTCCTATCCCCTTCCTTTATACTTGCAGAGCGCAGCATTGCCTGACTTGCCTGACCATGGTCACAGTAAAATCAGCCTTCCCCCTCCAATTTCACTTTCCCCATCACATCAATGCCTGACAAGTGACTACTATTTCATATCTACACAACGTTAGGTCATCAAGTGAAAATGCTGTAGGCATGCTAGGAATTATTGCTATTTGCTTTGCCATTCCATTATCTACAAGCACATGTAAAACTGCCACAACTCTAGCTCCTGAAATGCTATCGCCCAGGGTGCAGAACACCATGCAGCAGAACAGACCACGCTGGCAATCTGCCAGCAGCTGAAAGGCTACATCTAATTGTGCATAAAGTTGAGCAGATTGTCTGCTTAGACTAGAGCAAACAAGCTTATCTTTAATGCAGACATATGGACAGCAAAACCTACAGATCCCAGCATGCAACATTCTGGCCAGCTGGCCATTTGGATCAGAATGAAGCATTACATGATCTGATACTGTGGTGACAGGAGATCAGTATCATAAAACCTCCGTGTTCAAAAATCACGAGTCAGGCCACTCAAATTGATGGGTTTGGCTGAGAGAGCTGGAGATTTTAAAAGGAATAAGCTGACTGAATTTGCTTTTGAGAGAGAGCTCACATTCTCCAACTTTTCTCTACAATCATTTTAAAAAGTGTATTTTGTAATAAAAGCTAAGTCACACAGTCACTTGCCTGTGGAAGCTGTGACACGAAGAAAAACCAGACAGACTCACAGTATGGGTAGGGGAGGAGCAGCAACATACTCTGAACTCTTAAAGCACACAGATAACCTGATAGATAGACACACAGAATCTGAAACCTGCAAGCACCAGAGGTATCACTGGTGAAGATAAGGGCAGCAGACAGTTTTGTTACAAAACTCCAGGTTTTCCAATTTTGCACTAAACTCTCTGCTTTTACCATTGTTTCCTGTATTCAATCCAGTTTTAACTTCCTTTCTTCCCACCTCTCAGCTGTCATATAAAATCTTCTCTCTGCCTCCAACTTTTAATTCTGCAAGACACCTCTGCTCTCCTAGAATGACATTTTATGACAGTTACCCCCTTGACAGATCCTCAGTCTCCAATTAATAAAGAAAACTATTCCAGAGTTGTTACTTTTAGACAGGTTAGAATCAGCCCTTAATCTCTCAGTCCTGTTCTTTAGGTCTTTCAAGATGCTTAGGGAATTGTAGGCAATGCAGGCTGGGAGCATCACCCAGATGTTGCTCACCCTCAGTCCACTTTGAGCGTTTGTCGAGGGCAGAGACAATTCTGGCTTCAGTCACAATTCTAGATGCAACAGAATTGGGAATTCCTACTTCTGCTCTGACAAAAACTGTTCCAGAGAGGATCTAGCCAGGAGAGGCAAGAAAAGCTTCAGAACAAAATAAGGGGATTTGCCAGAACTATGAACAATGTGTCAGGAAATAGAAAAAGCACTGTCTGCTCTGGGTCAGAATGAACATGCAGTGGCAGAGTTGAAGGAAGGTAATCCAAAACCAGAGTCTTGCAACAAGGAATGAGTGGCTTTGGCAGAGCCATGCTGATAAAATCAGCAGAAAGCCTGTGTCTGCCCTCTGTTCTTCTTCCCCCCCTCCCCCATTTTCACAAGCAACCAGTACTCTATACAACTTGAATGCTTGTTAAAGGGGGGTGGGTTGATCTTTCTTTAATGTCTGTGCTCCTATCTGCATGTGATAGAGTGCAATTAGAGAAGCTACATCCCTTGCTGATCCTGTAACCAGTTTCTGTCTTACTTCCTTCACTTGACAAGCTCATTCCATCAATACCCAAGTTCAGTCCGAAAAAGAGCAGGACAATACAGCCAGAGACGCACAGGCACCATGATGAATCTTCTCCTCTTCCATTAAGAAGCACTCAGCTGCACTTGAGCTCAGGTAGTCTTAGAGAGGCAACTTTTTTTGAGGAGACTGAGATCTGCACTATCAGCAACACAACAACCTCTCGGGAAGGGCACAAAGCTTCACACTCACACAGACCTGAGGTTGCCACAGGCAGACAAACGGGACAGTGGCACACCTGAGCCTCACTTTCTGTCTGCCAAGTCAAATTTGATTTAAAGAATTTCACAAAATTGCCATGGCCATGTTCATGTCTAACATACAGCATGAGCTGCCAGTTGCCTGGTCCCTTGAACTAGATGAGAAACACTGCAGTATGAGATCTGTAATCTTTCAAAGGTGCCATTCTCCATCACAACTGAAAGTGGCTAAAACCAGCTGTGATGCAAATTAGCCTTCAGGCTCTTAGCCCATTTTCTAGTGGAAACATAGAAAGCATAGCAGATTTATGTCCTGCTGTAGAGGCCCTGCGGTTTCAGGCCTCACAAAATTTAAAAGTATCCCTACCACAAACTCTAGAAAAAACAAGGCAGGGGGGGAAGCAAATAGCAACAATGCCTGAACTACCATACCTGCAGCTAAAATTTTCACAGGAGGTTTATAGGCAATACTCCTTTTTCAGCCAAAAGGGCCAACTCAGTGAGCCAGAGTATGTAAAAACGTGCAGTCTCTCCAGACTACACCTCTGGAAAATGACGGCAGCAAGGACACTCCCAGTAAGTTGAACAACAATTTAGATTTCAGCATTGTTTATGCTCTGAACCATCAAAAATATTCAGAGTTCAGGCAGGAGTTCACTAGGTTCATTCTTTTTTGTCAAAGAAAAGATTGAGAGATATATGTGTGTGTGTGTATATGTGTATAGATGTATATATATATATATATATGACAAAGTCTGAGAAGCTATTTACAGCACTGGTAACTCCAACCAGTGCTGTCCTTCCAGCCAATTCCATCTGGCATAGGACTCCCTCTATCCTATCCTGCTACTCCAGGATAGGAATAAAGTAGCAAACCTAAATTCTGACTGTGTCCCAAGAATCCTTCTAGACAGCAGGACGTGGAATCGCCTGATCCAATCCAAAAAATGCAGCAAATCAGCAAAAAGCAGTTAGAAACAAGTCATTCCCATCTCTTTAGAGAAATATCCTGCCAGAGGAATCCCTGGAAGAGGCTTTAAATATATTTAAAAGTTGTCCAGCAGAACTGTAGAGATGTGAACTGAAAATACATTCCAGTATGCACTTCTTCCTTTCTCCTTCCACAGTGTGTAATCCCAATACAGTAAAAATTATTCCACGCTACAGCATTTCTAACACAGTTTATCAAAGGAAAGTTTGATAGCCTCCCAGAGATACCAGTTTATGAGAGCCCATTTAGATAAAGAGCAGCAATACTGGGTGGGACAAGAGCCGTGAAATACTTCAAACCACATAAACTGCCTCTATTGCTGGTGGAGTTACCTCTCCTATGGGGACACCAGCTGTCACAGCCTTTACAGAAGTCAGGAGGGAATATGGCACTCAGGCAGAGGGGGTAACTGCTGGTACGGTCAGAAGACCTGTTGTGAGGATGTGACAGCCCTGGTACACTCACATCTTACCATTGTAAGCATTTATAATTGCTTTAAAAAAGGAATTAAGTACAAAATTTAGTAAAGGATAAAGCTCCTTTACAGATTTGCAGGAGCTTCTCCCAAGCATACAAACTCCACAGCAACCCTGTAACCTCAGCATTTCCCAAGCTACTAAGACTGCTCTTCCTCTCATTGCATCCCTTGATTCTGGTACCTTTACCTTGTGGGATATCATGCTCCAGAGAGTCTAGAAAGTCAGTGGATGGGTCCAGGTCAGCCTTTTCCAGCAGCGTTTTATTCTTCAGGTTAACAGGCTCGGTAAAATGGAAATAGGAACTTAACTTTTTTGCCTCCATCAGAGAAAGACCTGCAAACAGCCATTGGTGACCATCAATACAATGAGCTGGGCTAACATACATTACACCATCAAATCTCTTATTGTTTCTCTAAAGCCCACAGCGTAGGACAGAATCACAATCTTTCTCCAGTGGACCCCCATGAAGACCCAAAGACTTGCCAGAAATGGATGGCTGTACTCCCTGATGCTGTGCATTGCAGACCACACTAACTGCAGTTCCAGATAAGAAACGGGCACTGAGTTGATATCAACCACCTGTGCCCTTTTGGTGACATCATGTATCTAGATATAATTGCTAAACACTGACATAAACTATACGCAGACAAATGGAACTACAGGTTTAATGACTCAGAGCCATTACTGACTTTACTCCCACCTTCCAGAGTTGAATCATGCACCTGAACATTAGTGGCACTGGATTCTCTCCTCCTCGTTCATCTTATCCAAGGAAAAAATAAACCTGAAATCAAACCTCCAGCTAGAGAAAAAGACATCTTAATTTACAGCCTTTATGATCAAAGTACAGTTGATCCTGATAAAGACAATGAGAATTTACCTTCAAAGTTTCTGTTTTCACTTACAGACCCAAGAGGAGTCTTCACAAATGCCCCCCGAGGGACAATACCAACTGCTCTGTCTATTTGTTCTATCGTAGCTACAAGGCGAGCCTCCTCCTTGATCACGGGCTTTAAAGAAAAATAGGATAATTTTAAAGGCAGGGCTTTCCTTGTTGTAATTTCTGAAAATAAACTCAAAGTGACAATAGAAACCACCACAGACTCATCAGCTTGGAGCCCAATGGCACTAAGAGGAGGACCACAAATTGAATATTCTCCTCATAAGAATGTGGCTAGGAACAGACAATCTAGACTCACCAAAGAATTAACCATCCCTCCCCTTCATTCATGCTTTCCTCCCTCTCAATTAAGCTGCTTATGACTTTATTCAGTTATAAAGAATGGTAACTGCAGTTCCTATGTAAAGCTTTAGACACAGCAGGGAGCATCTATACCAATTGTGCATAGGAATACATAAAGGAGAAAGAACATTTCTGAGCTGTGTCTAACTCCAGAAGTAACTGTAGTAAGAGTTCAGTCAAGAAACCATTCTACACAATGACAGCAAAAAGGACATTGTGCGTATTCTGCCTGAACACAGGCTCAAGCTGCTTATTACAAATAAACCAGGAGGAGCCACCACCTGTCCAGTGCGAGGGGTATGACTGCAGCAAAGAGTTCAAAAGCGTTTTGCTGTATTTACCTCCTTACCATCTTCAAGCAATCCTTCAGCATCTTCTGCATTTCTCTCAGTGTACTCATACTCAAAAGAAGGATCCCCCTGGAAACGGCCCTTCAGCCGCCCAGCCTGCGTAACCATCTCCTTGGTCACTGGTGGCAGGAGGCTCCATTCCACGCAGTTCAAGCTGCCAGCAACAAGCAGGACACATGCCTGAGCCCAATGAAGAATAGGGCTCGATGCAGCCTTGCCATCCCCCTCAGGGCACAGCAAGGAGAGCTGGGCAGCCGCCAGTGCCCTGTCTTCTGCCCCCAGCCCACACACTGGCCTCCCGAGGCTGTTTAGGACTCCCCGCTCCCACCTCCCCCTGGGAGCTGCCCGTCCGCCGCACGGAGGGGTGGTGAGGCCCGGCCCGGCCTCCGCACCTGTAGAGGCGGCTGCGGGGCGCAGCGCGGTCAGGGCCCAGCCCCTCGGCGATGTAGTAGGCGCCGCGCACGCCCTGGATGCAGCCCCAGAACCAGACCCGCTCGAAGCGGTAGTCGCGCTGGAGGAGCAGCAGCGAGGACCACAGCACCGCCCGCTTCTCCGGGCTCAGCCCCACGCCGCCGCCGGATACCAGCTCCAGCGCGACGGGCAGCGACGACGCCTCCATGGCGGCTCCGCGTCCCCGTTGCCAGGCAACCGCCACGGGGTCTAGCCCGAGCGGCGAGCGGCTGGGGTCAAAGGTGACGGCGTGCTTCCGCTGGAGGGAACGTCAATCAAAGTCAGCGCCCTGGCAACGGCGGGGGGGTGGGAGGGAGGAAGCGGCGCCGCCATGGCAACGGCGGATCCCACCTCTCCGCTGCCATGGTAAACGGCGCCGATGGGCGCAGGGGGATAATGGCCGGGCCGGGGCTCAGGCTGAGGCGGGAGGGGAGCCGCTGGGGGCGGGCGCCTGACGGCGGCGGCCTCACCTGAGGAGACACGAGGCGAGGGGACCTCCCGCGCGGTTCATTCGCCACCTTGGCCCAGGCCTTCCCTCCGCGGGGGAGCTGAGGAGAGCAGGGCAGTCACGGCGAGGAGGCTGCGTGGGTCAGGCCGAAGGCTTCCTCTAGAGCACGGAAGGAGAAAGGGCGCTGCGGGAGAGATCTGGCTGTGCCAGTCCTGTGTGAAGCTTCCGGGAGCCAGAGACACTGACGATCAGCATCCCATTAAGAATGCAGTTAGGGGTGGCTGTCCTGCATAGGTGTTCCTCAATTTCAAAAGGCCTGATTCCGAAGGTAAGCCCAAAAAGCAGGAGGGCATACAATTATATTGCACCTTAGCTGGGACACCACAAAGGGCCCCATTTTCCTCATTTCTTACATGATCAGCAGAAAAAAAAATATCCTCTGAATCTCACCACTCACAGTGTCATTTTACAGATCTATCTAGTTCATGTACATCTATAAATAAATGGCTTATTTATAAATGACAGCATATGCATCACTCTTTGGGGGCTCATTTTGCTGAATCCCGTACAGACAGACATCCATGAAACAGCCTCTGCCCTAAAAATCTTGCAATCTGGCTTAATACAAAATGCAATAAATAAGTAATGAGATCGTGCAGCTGCTTAGACAAATAGAATTTCTATTTGACGTCTTCAGGAAGTTTAAGCGTTTATATGTGTGCATAATACAAATAAATTTACATGTATGCACTTTTAAATCCATTGTCACATCATAAATTCTTTGATTTCTTTTTCATCCATTTCCTGTTCACTTCTAAGGAAAACACTGATCCTGGGAACGCTGCCTGTAACAGTCGTTACCTGCTTGTCTGTCAAGTGAGATGTTTAAGAGCTGTACAGAACACAATCTGACCTATTAGTGTTACACCACACAAAAAGCAATTTAGATTCCTTAAGGATAACCACCTCTGACATGAATCAGGCAGAACACACGGGTATGACCACCACTGTGCCATAGTCTGATTTTCTCTATGGAAATAGGAATTTTCAGGCTTTGTAAATTCATTTAATCACTGATGTCTCTAGAACTATGTGTTAATATGTTATGGCTGTTGTCTGGCCAGTAAACTGTAGAACTGCAAGCCAAACTCATTTCATACAAGCCAGAGAGGCAACCTGAAACCATAATGAATTTTTGCCACTGTCAACCACAGCTGGATTCAAAACAGATGCTAACAGCTGAGAGGCTCTTTAGCCTGTTATGGATCTTCTAAGCCACCCAGTCTCAAGTCTTTGTCCGTCCTGACTGAAGATTATCAAAAAGGAAATCTATAGCTTAAGGAAATTCTTCCTGGTTCAGTAAAGTCTGGTGGGTAACTGTACTCCGCTTTGCTTTGTCTTGACCCCAATTACTAAATGCTGATAAGGATCGAGAAGTAAGTGGTTGCATTATTTAACAAATGAAAGGTCAAAAGCACTGCTATTCAGCAAGGTCAAAGGTTACCATCACTGTTATTAAACAGTTTCAAATCAGTTTCTCCCATCCATTGCCATCCCAGGCTCAAAGAATATACTGCTCCGTGATCAGGCAGCCAGGAGGGAAGAGAGGCACCAGTCATCCTTCAGCCAGCTCCTGGCTAGGTGGCTTTTTCTAGAGACCTGCTTCAGCCATGCTCCAGCAATGCACAACAGCTCCTGTTGGAGGACTGAGCTCTCCTGCCTTTGCTCAGAAGACAAACATACACCTGTGCCAAACAGCTTCAGCTCCTCATAGCTCCACCCCGTTAGAGCTGGCATCCTTTTGGGTGAGAAATCAAACTGAAGTTCTCTTCCACTCATCTCGGGCAAGGTACTGAAGCCCACAGAACTGTTTGCAGCATTGATCCTCTTTAAATACATGTAATTTATTGCTGAGTGCACAGTGGCTCCCATGTGCTTGCATAGCTTTATAAAACATTTGAAAATACTTTTAGTGATGTAGTAGGAAGTGAGCTCATCTTCCTTCATGATCTTTTGTATCCTCATGTCAAAAGAAAGAAAAATAGTTATTAATCCATATCACCATTTCTGACGATACAGATTAAGAAGGCTGCCCTCAAAATACTCTTGCAGGACAACTGGTACGCTGTCCTGGGCATCCATTGGCCTGACACTGCTCACAAGTTATAATGCTATCCATCATCCAGGTCAGTTCTTCATGTGGTGAGGATAGTCTGCAGTTGGTTCACATGCAGCAAGAAATAAATAGGGGTTATTCCTACCAGGTGTGTTGAATATAAAATTATTTTTGCCAGATGTGTTGAAAACGAAGTCTAATTTTCTTCCCAATTATCTCAAAAGTTCAGACTGTGGCTTCAGAAACATTGTGGCTTTGTATCATTTTCCTGCAGGTAAGTCATTACTGTATAACACAAATAGGATAGTAAAAGATAGCAAGTGAGAACAGAGAGTACAGGTTTTTTTCTCAGTAAGGCAGGCATGACAGATGACTGCTTGACAGAAGGGGAGGAGATTATGGATGATAAACAGTTAAACAAACCTCAAGAACTGCAAAGCAAAGCCTTGAGCAATGCTGAGCATAAAGTAAGGAACTGAAGCCAAGTAACAGTTTAACAGCAACAGAAGGGACCGGGAATGTCCCTCCGTGGTACAAAACAGACACTTTACTCTGTCTTGCAGATTGTATTAAATATGGCAAAACTCTGGGAATGCTTTGACTGCAAACTGTTCAAAGCAAAACGATATGGGTCTTTTGGCTTGTCTGGGACCAATGTAGTTCTCTCCATTAGTGAGACATAAGCTAGCTATATGCAGTTGCTGGGAGACTTGGAGACAAACGGGTGAAGGTGCAATGTGTGCCCTGGGCTGGGCTCCTCCACATCTGGAATCCCTGCAGTAGCATTCTCAGTAACAAGTCAGTAAGAAATCAGGCTAGTAGGTCAGGATGGGAACAGCTGTGCTGAGATAAAGAGGAAATCTGCAGGATGACTGTGAGGAGCATTCCCTGGAAATTCTCTTTGGCATAATCCTGTGCAGGCAATATGCCCAAAAAAGTGGTTATCCTGCCCTACTCATGAAAAGACAGGCACAAAAGCCAATGAGCTTTGTCATTTTGTGACATGTTTTCTATGTCTTTAAGGTTCACTCTTGCTTTTCATCACTCCCCTAATATTATCTATCTTCCTGACTGCTCCTGGCACAGTGGACAGGTAAAGAGTTTATATCAGCGTAAGAAGTACCAATGTGCCAATTTTATCGTCTTTCCTGGGCATCACATGAGTAGCTGTGATTCTTCCAGCTGGCAACTCAACACACGTGTCCATCTTTGTGTTTTTCAGGTACCCAGAGGGGTGAGATGCAGCCTTTTAACCTTGCACCAACCATGCTGCCAGTCAAACTGCCAACAGTGAGCAGGAGGATGCTGTTGAGGAACCCTGGGAAAGACAAAACGGTACAGTGAGAAACTTCTATGTATGTGTAGTCCTGACTGCAGTTAGGCTTCAGGAGTATTTATTGCATTGGTATAAGTATTATCAGACTGTCCATTATCCTAGGGTCTTGGCACTAGGAGTTAATATAGTCCCAAATAGCTAATACTTTATTTTTAGACATCCTAAGCAAGGATAGGCACTGCATGAAAGACTGCTGAATTGTTTTGGCAATTCCTTGGAAGCAGCTTGCTGATGAAGATCCCTGGTCTTTACGAGTTCAGTTTTTAGGATTGATAGTCATATTGTCTCTACAAGCTGCAGTTGTTACAGAAAAATGATGGAAGAAGATGTCTTATAGTGGCAGGGACCTGAATGATTTAGGCTTTTCAGAGCCCTGACCAAGACTACCTATCACAGAGAGAAATGAATCAGCAGCCATCAATAACCCCGGTCTTGCTATAACAAGTTTTAATCAACTTATCCTTGGAAGAAAGCCCAACAAGCCTGCAGCTTGCTGGGGGCTCCAGGCAGAGCTCTCTCTCACTTGGGCAACAAAGACCTGGACAACAAAGATGTGGGTGATGCGTGAGAAAAGCATGTGGCAACCTGACAATGCGATGAGCATTTCTGGCCTACCACCCGAGAGCCCAGAGTAGAAGTGAGGAAGTGGGTGCAGGGGAGCTCTGGGTTCAGAACAATTGACAAGACAGATCTCATTAGCTAAAGAGGACATTTTCAGAAAACTCCTTCTAGTAAGCTTTGCTTTTATCTAGGCAGACTTATTCCCATTGGAGACATCCATGTCTCTCCCTTTGCCAGATAGTCAGAGACCACTGGCCTTTTCTCATTTCACTTTCTGTAGTGATTGCTATTTTCAACACTTTTTTTTCCCCTTAGGAAAATACTTCCAACCTGAAATTTCTGCTCAGTATCACACACCTGCTTAGAACTATTAATCTTTACAAACATGCAGGAACCAGAGACCAGCTCAGGTGGGATGGGTGCCTTCAGATGACTGTCTGCATTCTCCAAGCATCAAACACCCGGAGAGGTGTTTGCATCCCCATCTCTGGGGTACTGACTCTTGACAGCAGAGCTCAGCCACCCCCTTAGCAAGCCTTTTGGCTCTGTGTGGATTCACTCTTCCCACCTTCTGCTGAATTACTTTGAACAACCCAGCTGTGTCGTGCTGACACTTTTATGTGGTTTCTTTTCCCAGTAATAGAATGGAGCCAGGTAAACTATATCTGAAAAAGTGAGGAAAAGAGGGCTCTCTGCACAGCATCTTCTGCAGAGTCTGTTCCTCCCCATGCAGTGTGTGGCCCTTACCCAGCCAGCCTTAAAGTTGTACTAACAAGGGAGTGTTTTCCTCATTTTTACTGCAAGACTGAAAAATATGTTCTTTCTAGTTCTGGAGGAAATGTTACTCCTCTGAAATTTCTAGCCTTTTTTTCCCCCCTGTGCTCAGTTCCGGGCAGAGATTGAGGAAATCTGAGATGACCCAGGAGAGAGAACAGCAGAGACCTCTGCCTAAACTGTTTGAATAGCTAATACCCTTCCTAAATACTGTCACCTGGGAATCCTTTAATGACTTGGATGGTGCTTTGGGTGGACTGAATATCTCCTTTCAGAAACAAAGACTTATTATTTATTTATCTGCCTTAAATCTTACAAGCAGTTAGTAACTCTTTCTTGTACTACGTTCCTGCTCCTGTGCTGAATATCATGAGGCCAAAGCATGCTCTCATTTACTCTGATTTAGCAAGTCTATATTAGGGCAGATACTTCAGATTTAAGTCAAATTTTTAAAGAGCAGAATTGTCTCTATTTTCATTTAGTAAAATCTTAAACACATACTGACCATACAAAAGGGAATTATATGTGAAAAATTCCAAACATTAAATGGATGTGTGCCTCCAACATAGCTATTGAAAAGCTAAGTAATTGTTTGTAACTGAGAAGAGGATTGTCACTGAAAGAAGTACTAGACCACCCTGTAAAATGTATTTTATCTTCTGTGTTGGGAAATTGTTCTAATCAACTGAACCTTTATTGACATTTCTTTATTGACAGAGCTCCGGTAGGAGAAATTTTTCCTTCTTGTCTGCTTAGAGATTCTACTTGATCTAAAGAGAGAATGCAGTCTGTGGTTTCACGGGCATGCATGAAGACTCTTCTTAATAGCTTGATCTAGAGGCATAATCCTTTGAAATGTATTTCATACCTCTCTCTTTCTTGCCTTGATTTGTTTATCATTGTCTGCGTCACTCCCAAAACCTGATTAACTCTATAAAACCATAATTTGTAGGCTTAAGCCACACAGTTCCTTGTAGACTCCAGCCTTTCTTGGTTTGATCTTTTTTCCAGTTCTCTCATCTTTAAATAAGTGAAAGAATTTGTAGCAAAACCCTTGTTTCTACCAGCCTCTACCTCAGAATTCCCTGCAGCACAGTGACCTTAACCTTGTCCAGCAAGGTCTGCGTGTGATTGCCAGGGAACTTTCCTCAACGTCAATAAGAGAAATTCCTTGCCCAAGCTCCCACTGTGAGTTTGTCAATGCAACAGCGCAGCACTATGCCAATGGAAAATGGGGGGAGTTTTACACAGTCAGTTGTTTGGGCTTTATAGTGAGCCACAGGGCAATTTCATGCTCACAACAACCTTTGAGGCATAGAGGCACATCTGAACTGCGAGGCTTGGGACTGTTTTCCATCTCGGAGGCCCAGATATGTACTGCAGTCACAACCTACTTGCTTGTCAGGATGCAGCCTGGGTGTGTAATTGCCTGCCCTCTTTTCCTTCTCCTCCCTGCCATGCTTCCGGCTTTCCATTGGAAAGAAAACTGGCATTGAGGGCAGGGGAGTGGGTGCTGTGGTGAACTCCTGGTTTAGACAGACATATTGTCTCTTACAGTTCACCTCAAACTAATAACAACACATTGCAAAGCTTGACCTGGCACAGTAGAATCACCATGGGGTAGACTGTTGCCAACTTCTGAGCACCTGAGACATGCAAGCATGGACTACAGTGGTGCTTTTGAACCAAATTTTCTTTCTCACCATGAGGCAACCTCAAGCACTGTTTGTTTTACAGATACTACTACCAGCAGAGATGAGTTAAGGTGTAATTGTTTTGGGCGAGAGCTGTTTGGGTCAGTACTGGCTGATCTGGAGACCTAGTTCTAGGACCTCAGTGGGTCTCTGTGTGCAAATGCTTGATCGGTTTCAAAATACAAAACAACTTAATGTTTCCTTTTCATTTGACCACAGCTTTCTTTTTGCCCCTGTTAATGCAGAATCACAACTTGGCAGCTTGAGATCATTTATCTTTGAAATGATGGGTCACAGCTGTATGAACTTGGGTGATGGTAGGTGAAAGCTGCAGCCTATTTCAAAAAATTATCTAGTTGATGTAAGCAGAAATAGGAGCTTAGGTAGGCTGTTAGATGTGTGCATTGCTGAGTGGTTGGAAGAATTGTGCTTTGAAAAAACTGAAATCGTAAACTGTATCTGGGCTAAAATACAGGTTTTGCAACAGCCAGAGGCTACTGGTTGAAGTCTAGATCTGGCAGCAGTCAGTGCCAAAGCTTTCATTGATCTTTCTGGGTCAGGATCTCATCTGTAGACTGCAAATGAGGAGCCAATGAACAGCAGTAGCAGAAACGACAGTAAAACAGTTATGGTAAGGTTGGGTGTGATGCTTGGTGTTTTGCATAGAGAAACTAAATTATAAACCTACAATATGAACTTGATGAGAAAATTTAAGTGGTTGTGAGGTGGCTACATGCTCTGAAGAAAAGCTGTAAGATAACATCAGGGGAGATGATTAGAGCATGGCCTGGGCTCTGGTCATTGGGAGTACCTCTCTCCCAAAGAAAGCGCACAGCTGCTCCGCATTACTGACTAATGTGGACTCCTCAGGGGAGAGATGCCTCAAAATTACTTCTTGTGAGAGCCCAACAGCATGGTTCAAACTCCCAGAGGACTTCTGGTTACAATTATATAACAATGGTAACGTCCATTGAACTGATTGCCTAAGCCAGAAGTAACCTTGGCTGATGACTAGCTCCCTTGTATGCTGTAGAAATCCTACCTTGTAAACATTCATAGACTTTGTACCTACCAGAGCAAACCCCCTGCTCCCTCAGTAGTATGAACATGAAGACACTTATTCCTATCCTGTAAGAATTGGCTTGGGAGAAGGCAGCATGCAAGAAATCTCTTGTTTAATTTAAACAGCATCTCCTTGGGTGCTATGAACAACTCATGAATAGTAACGTTATTACTTCTTGTCTCCTCCAACTGTTTTTAAACTGAGAGGTTTATTGCTAATAGAACCTTCAGGTAGCAAGGGAAGCATTTGTTTGTGCAGTTAGGAAGTTCTTCTCTTTTTTATATTGTGTTTTTTAAGTATTCTTTCTTTGCCGTGTTATGACTCTAGAAAAGACCTAGGGGGAGTGAAGAAATCTCTCTTTCACTCAGGCTCTGTGTTCCAGAAACAGATGTGAATTGTGTTCTGTGGGCAAATCACTTGGATTTTTTTTTTATTGTTACAGCAGTTGGGCCAAAAAAATAACGGGTCTAGTGCAGGTAGTCAAGATATCAGGCCTGTGAAAGTAGGGAGCTGGCAAGCAGCAATTGTAAATTTCACTGAACTGATTTTGTACAGCAAAAGCTTGGTAGACAGTGCCCTCTTTATTCCACAAAGAAGAATGCATCCCTCTGAACTTTGCTGTTGGAATAAGTAAGCAAAATTCTGACTAAGAAGTATGTTGAAGAGATGCCAGCCATTCAGCCTGGCCCGCTTAATCTTTGTGTGGTTGGAAATCCTGTGCAAGTCAGGGCTCCTCCAGCCCAAAGTGGAGACCCCAACAAGTATTTGAGCGTAGACTTCTGTGTCCCTGCAGGGAGATCTAGCAGACATGGACAGACAAGCCTTTGCCAGCGGAAATAAAGAAGGGCTTTGACCCTCTGAGAAGCACCGGAACTGCATCCACTTCAAATGTTGTTTCCAAGAGCAAAGGCTCTTGGAATCTGGGGCCTTTGCAGGACCCAAATGCAGGGATCCAGCAAGATTCTCATTTATTATATTCCCTGTGCCTCTACTGGAGTTCAGCTAGGCTTGTCACAAGCTGGAACTGCCTCTCATCTCCTAATTTTGGTAGCAACAAGAAGGTGGGTCTTTTCAAGGAGTCCTGCTGATCGAAAGAAACACAAAATGCAGGGACTAAGAGCAAAGTTTTCATGCTCCAGGGCAATAAGAAGTTTCTGGGCTTAGAAGCAAACCTGTGTGGAAAGGATCTGGAAGTAGCCTAATGCCCAGTGGTGTGAAAATGCATGTGGTGGACTGGCTGCACTCAGCATCGGGGGCTGCAGCAGCTGCTGAGCTTGGCGCAGGCTCACAGGTGCTATAGAGGCCTCAGCTCCTCGCAGTTCCAGGAGCTGGAGGAAGAGGCAGCCAGGAGGAGCAAAGAAAACACAGTCTGAATAATCAGGAAAAGAAGATAAACTGTGCTGAGTGGCAGCTGGTCTTTAGAGAACAGGCTGTGTAAATACCCCAAGGGCCTTGTGCATCATTCCTGGGAAGCTCATCCCCCAAGAGGGACTCAGCTGGATCACCACACCACTTCACACTGGAGGTATGTTTACTTCTGCGCAGCCTTCAGTGTTTCCTGTGAGAACATTCCCCTGCTCATAACCAATATATGCTGACCTTTCAACAAGCAACATTTCTTTCTGTTTCTATACACATCTGTGCATGCCAGAAAAAGCCTCCAAATAAATTATTTACTGCTCATCCTCTTCCAGGCACAGAAGGCAGAGGTGCAGTCCAGTCTTACTTATCCCAGTGTCAAGCAGGGAGATCAACCCCCAAATAACAGGATTCTTCATTTTCTCTTTTATGCACAGGTGACATACACTATAGTTTCTCTATCTGTTGTTCTTACACTGGAAGCAGTTTATAAGACAAACTTGCCTAGCGTAATTTTCAGCATCATATGTACTGACAGCTCTACACTGATACTCTTTCTGTGGTCAGTATGGGTGACTTTTGGAAGAGGAATGCAGCTTGCCAGCACAATGAAGTTTCAGTGCCTGCTGTTAATGTTGCTTCTGGCTGTAATTGTGCAAACCATCATTCAATGAACATTTAACAAAAGGTATCACCAGTTTGTCCTTCTAATTTACCCTTAGGTCCACTTTGTGCCTGCTATGTCCCTTTTTCTTTTCGTCCTTTGTTGTGTTTCCCCTCTTCTCTCTCTGTCTCTTTCCCTCCTCTGGATCTCCAGCAGTGTGCCTTGTTAGGTTAATTCCCTGCAATTTACTGGTAGCTTTGCCAGTGCTGGAGGCACACAGCAGTTTTGGCACTGGCTTTGACGTGATCTCCAGTGATCTTGGCAAACAAACTAACCCCAGCCTGGAGCTGTGGCTTTCCTTTTGGGGCTCTGCAGAGGCCTCACACAGCAGGGATGGCTGATGGAGAGGAACAGCTGAAATTATTTACTATCAAACAGTTGTTTTGTAGAAGCTGAGGTTTGAATCAGAAGACAAGTGCTGTCAATGCAGTGTGTAGGTGCCTTCTGGCCCTGCTCAGCACCTGGGCTGTAACTGTTACAGCAGTGAGACGTTTGGTCTTGCACCAACCAAATCCTTGGGCTCCCTTCCCCTGTCCCGAGATGGCAGTTTCCACCCTCCTCTTCCATTCTTTTGGTACCTGTCATCACCCAGCACCTGGTTCAGCAAAGGAGGTCTCTGACATAAAGCTTTCAGTGACTGATTTACTCTATGAAATTCATAAATAAGGAACTTCCTAGTAGAGTCTAAACCAGCAGCCTGTCAAGTGTACTACAGTGCTATAGGCACACTGTGCTTGCTCCCTGATACAGACAACATCCCTGCTCTAAGAAACTGTCAGTCTGCTTTAGAAATGAAAAATGGCAAGAGACAGCATGGAGTTGTGCTCCATGCCAGGGATGTGCCCTCTTTCCAAAGCACACACATTACTTGGACTGTTTATTTCATGCAGAGGAAAGGAACTGGGGATTAACTGTTGTCTTTATTCTGCAAGTGAGAGGCATGTGGTAGAAACAAACCAGAGTGGAAAACAAATGTAAAGAAAGAACTTGGATGTTCAGAAAAGGAGGTGAAAGGGACTAATTGCATGGTGACTCCTGGGATCTACTTCTGAACTTATTGTCCCACTCTGTAGTTCTCTATCAAAGATCCATATACTGAGTCATCCTCTTGTTTA
Source organism: Gallinago undulata (assembly GCA_026546715.1). Classification (NCBI taxonomy): domain Eukaryota; kingdom Metazoa; phylum Chordata; class Aves; order Charadriiformes; family Scolopacidae; genus Gallinago; species Gallinago undulata. The sequence goes on from JAOTQQ010000023.1 coordinate 33,643,542, forward strand.
TTGGCTGTTGATGGTACCCACAGGCTCTAAATGAGAACATATAATTATTTGCATTTACTGCAGTACCAGGGAACTTCTGCTGTGGATCAGAATCTAATTGTTCTAAGAATACAAACAAACAGAAAACACAGAAGCACAGAAAAAAGCAAAGTGGCTTTCAGTCTAAGTAGATAAAAGAAAGAGCTGGAGAGATAAAGCATTATCACCTCCTTTTCATGGATGGGAACTAGAGCATTAAGAGATCAAATAACTTGCCCAAAGTTATTGAGAAGGTGGGCCAGGAAGTGAACCCAATCCATCAGGAGCCCTTGCAATCCCATCTCTTCTTTGCGTAAGGACTCTGCTCCACCTGGGCAGGGAATGTGGTCATTTAGCTACCAGGCAATAGTCTGAAAGGGGGCATAAAACTCCCGTTTCAGGATGCAAGTTAAGTTGTAGTTTTTACAAGGTGTAAGAACTAAACTTTGGGATTTCTGTAAAAAGTGATGCTGCTAATGATCAGCTACTCAATTCCATGGACCCATGAAAAGAACTCCATCAGATTATCTCCGTGTTTATACTCACTTGCACCTGTGATTCACCTAAATCTGACAATTTACAGCAGGTGCAATAACCACCTAAATACTAAATGCAATGTTTTAGGACAGTAGATCAGAGGAACTAAAGACTTGGAACAAAACTCTGGTTTGTGCTATTTTTAATGGAGGGATGGAAAAGACAGCTTGTTTTTCCAGAGGCTGAAGTGGCTGCAGCCACTTGTTGTATTGCAGGTGGGCAGTAGGCACGCAGCTGGTGGCTGCTGTGAGCACATTAATTTGACACTGTCATCACAGCTGCTGGAGATCCATTCCTGCATCCTGCCCTCTGTAAACAGCATCTCATAACCACAAAGCAGCAAGCGTCTCTGGTCCAGCATCAGCTCAGGGAGCTAAAGAGCTGCTTGCTGAAAGCTGCCTTCTGTTTGCTTGTAGATGTGTCAATATTTACTGAGTGAGGCTCCACTTTTGCCCAGCTGCACCATGACAGCTTTGCCACTCTTGCACTCAGTGGCCCTGTCTTCCAGCATTAACATCAGTAGGTGATGAGTGACCAGGCTGGCCTGATAAATGAGAAGAGATCTGCAAACAGAGAATAGCAAACACTTCTTGGGGGGCTCAGGACACCTGCTGAGAAAGATGTTCTTTTTTTGCAAGGATCAGGTAGCATATGATGCTATATCAGGAGAGACACAGGAAAGGTGCAATTGGTGGTGCTGGGTGCTGGGGCAGGCCCAGCTGCAAGCAGGGCTATGCAGTGAACTGTTAAGGTGGCCCCACAGGGAAGGTACAGTGCGAGCTTGGAGCTGTAACCATTTTTACAGCCCTGTGAGCGCAACAGCCTGGAACGTGCAGAAAGGAGTGGGGAAAGACAGTCCAAGAGGTGCACCAGCAAGAATAACCCCTCTCCTGTATGTATAGGAGACGGGGAAGGACGCAGGATGCACTTGTGGGGAAAGTGCTGTCACAGGCTGGAAGGCATTGAGCTCCACTGCACGGTTACAGCTGCAGTGCCTCAATTATCAAACGTGCATGAGTCAGCCATCGTATGCAAATAAAAATCAAGAGGCCATTTTCTGCTATTAAGTCTTCAAACCTAATTCTCTGGGATTTCACAGCTATTTGTGGATACTGTAGTGGTAGGCACATTACTACTAATGGTTTGAATTTGGCTGGAGCATACTGGCACGTTCTGCTCTGCATTAGTTGGACAACAGCTCCCAGTGGTGGGGACTGGCAGAAAGGAGGGATCAGTAAACAGTAGAAAGGGCTTAGAGATACTGAAGGAGAATATTCAAAAAAGGATAAGCTGTTCCATTTGATCTGGTTAGGTTTATTTCACCCCTCTTCATCAGGACCCTCTAGGGAAAGATACTTAAATGACTGAGGACTGGGCCTTTTTGTACTGTCTAAATGATACAGGAGCGTAAGTTCTCCAGAAACTGGCTGAGGTACCTTAGAAAATCCTTCAGAGATGTCAGTGTGGGTAGCAGCATTTCCCTGGGGATTTAGGAAAAAAAAAAAGAGGGTGAGCAAGGAAGATATGAGGAGAAGGAGTGCAGCCATTGTATGACTAAGTGGTGGCTTCATACAGCAGAATGCAGAATAAGGGAGGCAGGGATAGACAGAGTATTGAAAGGAAGGCAGGAAAACTATACACAATTTTGGAATAATGTAGCTTATGTGCTAAATGAGAAAAACAAATTTTGGTAGCTGAACTGAGTCAGGCAATGTCAGTAGTGCATTCTAGCTTTTCTGATAGCAAGCTTTGCATCATGGATGGTTTAATGTTGCTCGGGACTAATGACCCGGTTCAGATCTCCTTTCCCATTACAAATTGGACAGTTCACCTCAGTGAGGACAGCATCCCACAGTTAAATGCTCATGTCTTATGGTCACTGGGGTTCATTTAAATGAATTTTTACAGAAAGGTCACCCCATGAAACAAGCTGCCACAGTAGAAAAGGGTACCAGCAGGGCCATACTCAGTACTGTCCTCTAAAGAGCAGAGCAAGGCTGAAAGGATCCCAGCTCTGCTACCCTGCACTCACAGAGCCTAAGGCAGTGAGCAGCTGCAGCGGGCTGCTTCCCAGGAGCAGGGTGGACAAGATCAGACAACATCTGTTCCCCTTTAATCTCTTGTTCCTTTATGTTTTGGTGCAGCACTTTTGTGCATAATGAGTTGCATTCTCTGGCACATCCCCAGCTACTCGCCTGGATGGCAGTTCCTCAGACAGGCAGTGCTGCTGGAACTGAAGAGCTCTCCGAGGCTGGGATGTGTCAGGAGACAGTGCATGATACAGATTCAAGTGTGTTTCTGATGGCCCAGCTCCTTCTGCCTGCCAAACTTGGCAGGATTCTCAGGGCTCACCAGACCACATCAGGAAGAGGCTGAACTGTGCAAACTGGTTCCCCTTCATATCGCTGCTTCCAGTTGTTTTATTACAAGGAGTTCGTGTCAGGACAACCTCCAGGGCTTCCTTTCACTCACACCCCGTTAGTGTCTGCACCTGCAGGATTTACTCACCTGGAGCTACTGATGCTTTTAACCTCATGCATATGCCATTGAACATACTCAGTTGTGTTAGGAGAAATGGAAAGAGAGGAACAATGTACTGACAGTCTTCCTCAAAGGCCTTGTGCTTTCTCAGCTTCCACCATTGCCTCCAGAAGTTCACTGCAGCACTGGGAAGGGAGCCAAAGATAGTCTCCTGCTGAGAAAAGTGGTCACAGATACTCTGTGGCATCTTTCTCCATTTAACCCCCTGCTGAAGGAACTCACAAAGCAGCATCCAGGGCAGCAGTCTGGAGGGTGAAGGCTCCTTGTGATACAAAGGGTTTAGACAGACTTCAGTAGGGGAGGTGCTTTTCTCTCAGAACAATGTATGAAACTCTAGATAACTTCCTCCTGCCTTGGTGTTGGCATCCATGCAACTCCTCCAGGCCAGGAAGCACAGGAAGATAATATTAATTGCCTTCTGCCTTTAAGCCTTTTGAAACATGAGGGCCAGGATCCATACAAATGTTCATCATCCAGGAAATCACCAGCAAGAGGAACGTACATGGGACTGTACTTAGATGAAGTAGTAAGGCACCAGCTTCTTCTTGACAGCATGCTGCAGTCAGGAGCATAATGATGGCAGTATCACACATCAAAGAGCAGTTCAGATGGAAAAGGGATGTCAGGAATATGCAATGGGACAGATGTTGGAGGCCAGCTCCGAAGGATTGTAAAATGACCCTTTTCCATGTCCAGCTGTAAGACAAAGCTGGCTGGATCTATATTCCCAAAACTCAGAGCAAGGGAGGATGAATAAAGCATGAGGCCCTAAGCAGAGGGGGCTGCTGGCTTCCAGATTTCCCAGACCAACATCATTGCACACTAGACAGTGTGTCTCTGCTTTGGTGGACATGTTCTCCTCCTCTTGAAGTCAAAAGGGGAAAGGGTGGGATAACGGCACCCTGCAGCTAAAGTACAAGAGTGAGGAAACACCTGGAAAGCTGAGCTGCTGCCCTTCTCACACATCTAAGCAGGAGCCAGCAATGGCTATAACCTGTTGGTGATGTACTAACAGATATTTGGACACCTTTTCCTGACCCCATCTCTGTGCTAGGGTACAATTCTGGACTTTCTTGCACCTTCTCCCTCGGAGTCTATGCAGCAAGGAGGGGCTATTATGGCTGGGGAGTCCATATAGCTGTGGAAGCTGTTGCTGTTCTATGGGTCACTGTTCAAGAGCTCAGCCCTTTGGGTTTTTTTGCTTTCACGCTTACAACAGCTTTATTTTCCAGAAGCCAGTGAAAACAGGATATGATGAAATCAAATGAACCTCTCTGACTGCTTCTCCCAGGAAAACAGCCGATGGGCAAGGACCCTACAAAGCCAGGAAGGAATTGCCAGGAAAAACAAAACAATCTCCTAGCAGTGACTTCCCCTCCAGCTAGGGGGACCTCTGCCATGTCTTCCATAACAGAACAGTTTGTATCTCACTCTTCACGTCACTGCATAGGTCATGCTCGAATGCATTGCCAGATTGTTTGGATGTTGCTTTGCAACAGTGGAACCGAAGGGTAGATGATAGGGCAGGAGATATTAGAAACCAACACAGAGCAATAAGTACTGCAGTACTGGTCTCCTTCTTTCCTCTTCTCATCCTTGGTTCAGAGATACCCAGTTTGGGAACCTGCAGAGGATGTTTGTAAAGAACAGGTAGGCCTTTAGGTTGCCGTGGGATAGTGCCCTCTATTGGAAAATCGCTTTGCTTCTTTTTCCCTAGCAATTTCTTCTAAGTTTGCAGGATAAGGGACCTCTCTCATGGGCTTATGTGCTCCAGGCCCCAGCTGCTGTGCCATGGAGGCATAATAGCCTTTTGGGCACAGAGCTGCCCACACCAACTCTCCAGAAGACAGAAAGAGAAATTAATCCTCTTTCATGGGAAGAAGTGGTTCTCAAAACAAATGAACACTCGCTTGGTTTGCTGCTTAAACAGAGATTCAGACTTCAATCAGTATTAGAGTTAAAACAAAAGCTGTTTGCTCTTTGATTATTAATCTTTATCAAGAACCTGGAAACAGTGGGCTGTGGGGATAATGCTGTAGTGAAGATGGTGCATTAGTCTGCCTTCAGAGTCTGATGCATTTGAGTGTTGACTCCTCAATGTCAGGGAAAAAATATTGCTACAGACTATAGGAAAGGGATCTGGTTAGCTATGCTTGCAAATAAGCCCTCTGAGAGGAGACAATAGATTTGCCCTTTTATGTTTTTTTTTAAAAAAAACCCTGTCATTATTGGTACAGTTCAGTCCTATAATGGGACTGTTCAAAGAATTAGGATTTTCATTCTTGAACAGGGGATCTGGGAAGGGAAGGCAGGGTTGCTGTCTTTTATTGCTTTCTGTTTGGAGTCAGTTTAGTTCCTTGAGCTCAGTTTCCTTCCCAAATTTTCAGGCGCCGTCACACTTAGGGCATGCTTACCACAGCATCAGTGTTTAATTGCAGCATAGCAACTGTATATAAACTCCAATAAGGATGAATTAGCAGCAAGACAGACTTCCAGGAAGGCCAGTCAAGTCTAGTCAGTGGCTTGAGCAAGCTTGTTAGACCACACTGCTGTGGCTTCTCTGCTGTTGACATCCCAACTACTTGGAACGAGGTGAGTCTTCCTGTGCAGGATTCCTTTCTCCAATTGCATTTTAAATAAGGAACATCTTGTGGATTCTTTCTGCATAGTCCTGGTGTAATGGCGCACTCTGCACATTGGACAGGTCCAGAATCACTCCTTTTCCAGGGCTGTCTATTGGCCCCAGATCACCCTGAAGCTTCTGGCTGTACACTTTTTAAGAAAATAAATCCCAAATCCCAAGCCACTGAGATGCAAGTCCACAGCTGCTAATAATTTCCCTTCAGGATTAGCTGAGCCTGCTCCAATTCTGCCCAGGGGCCAGGCACATATACAAATGCCGGACAGCTTTCTGCGTTTGCAGGGAGCTCTGTGCAGAGAGTTGATTTTCATGCTGGTCTGTTCCAAGGGGTGATGTGGCCCCCTCAGCGGGTAAAGTAAGTGGATGGAGGGAGAGAAGGGGAAGAAAGGGAGAGCCTGATATGGGGAGGTTTCAGTTTGGTTGCCAGGTGGATGACTGACAGCTGGCAGGGAGAAAAGTGGGGAAAGACTGTCAGCTATACCAGTGTCCCTCATACCTCACCGGCAAAGGGGAATAAGCAGGAGAGCTGAGTTGGTGAAGACTAGTAACTCCAAGACCTGCACAAAAATGCCGACTTCTTGCCACAAGGGAGCTGGATACAGCAGAAGTGCAGACTGGGCTTAGATGAGCAGACAGGAGATGCCACCCCTGCACTGTCCTGGTTTGTAACGCTTGCTTTATTGGCCACTGCTTACCTGGGCAGGCTGGCGGCTCCTACAAAATGACAGGCCAGGCTTCTGTTTTAGCACCATTTCTTTGTGTTGTGTTTACAGGGGCACTCAGAGCATCCCCCATAAGCACTGTGTAAGCTTTTCCTTTCCTGAGCAGAGGATGGATGCTAACCTCCCCCCGAGTGCTAGAGCTTTAGCTCTGCAGCTTGGCTCTGCTTTTAGCACTGGCACAGTGTGATCCTGCCAACTATGTACGTTCCCAGGTTGCTAAATCCATTCTTCAAAGAGGCTCAGGCAGCACCAGGGCTTGCAGCACCACAGTTCTGCTAGCTTGCCCAGTGCATCCAGCTCACTCTGTCCTATCCTCCTTGGCCCCTTACTGGAAGACTCCTTGCACCTCTCTCCCACCTTGTCAGGCAGCTGGGGAGGGCTGTCTGCCCTGGAGGAGGGACCAGGATGGACTGCTTCCATCATGGCCATTCCATGGGCCATTAGAGGTTCTTGATTGTGTCCACACCATACAGTGTCCTGCTCTCAGTCCTCTTGGGTTACTCTAGCACAGCCCTCCCAGCCCACAGCTCACTACTGGTTCATCAGCATGGCAAAGACCTCATTGCCTGCTGCCATGAGGCTCTGCCAAATTTGTGCTATGGTAGACAAACCCATGCAGTGAGGAAGCCAAACCTCATTGCAGGGCAGACAGGACTTCTGTGTCCGCTCTCTAGACCTGTCTGCACATATAGGTGGCACTTCACATCAACACTATAAATTCAGCGTTCCCTTCCATTCCTTGTTCTAGGCACCAGCTCAGTGTTTGCACAGAGCAACACGCCTCCACTCCCCTCCCCATGAGAAAAAATAATTCTCCAGAATCAGGGCAAATGGTGTTGTGTCCCATGGGCTGTCTCCAACCACTGTCATGCCTGATCAAGAGCTAAAACCCCTGCTTTCTTTGAAAGGCGTGGGAAGGTGCAGAAGTAGCCCTGGCCTGAAATCAGTATTGCTCTAAAGCACACCCAAAGTCAAAGCGGAACCCAAGATCCTTCTTGGGACTGTATGTATTTTGAAAGTTGTGGTTGGGGGAGAACAGCTTGGATTTCCTGGGACTTCTGACACTTATTGGAGCAATAACTTCTCTTTTTCAAAGAACCTCTTACTTTGTAGTATCCCTGTCTTCCTGTCCCAACATTCCTGTGCTTTACCCATGAGTTGTCTCCTGACTGTCACGGAGACTATGAGCTGCTTTTCTTGACCAGGGCTCTCTATTCCTAGCCCATACTGTGCTTAACAAGACAGAGCCTTGATCTTTCATCACAGAATCAGAATATGAATACTTCCATTTCACATCCCAGTAACTCACAGGTAGGAAAAACACAACAGGAAGACTAGGCACATTTTTGTTGCCTCATTTCCACCAATTACTCATAGTTCTATCTTCCTTTATTATGCTGAATAATTTCTCTTCACTCTTCAAATATTTGGAGGCCAGGATCCTGCTCCTAATCAATCATCCTTTAGGCAAACTAGATTTTGCTTTTGTAATGTTTTTCTGCATAGTAGCTCCAGCCTCCTAATCATCTTTGTTGCTGTTCTTTAAGCTGCTTCTTGTTTGTCACAATTTTTCTGGTAGCATGGTTCCTGGAAGTGAGCACAATATTCCAGGCACAGGAGCCCTGCATCCCCCATTGCATGTGTGATGTTGCCCTCAGGTGGTTACTCCAGAGAGAAGATGCAGCTTTAAAAAAAACCTCCAATAGCTTTGGAATAGAGATTTGTAACTGGATGGGATCTGCAGAAAGGATAACTCTACACTCTCTTAAGTGATGCCGTTGTGACAGAAACCTGGATTACACTGGCTTTTTCTGGCTGTCCATCCTTAGTTCTAGATCTCTGTGTTTTAAGCGTATTTCCCCATGTGGATGCTGCTGTGCTTAAAGAGCGGCAGGAAGAATCTCAGCTTTAGTGAGCTACGCAAAGCTGAATGGGAATTCCTAAAACAAGAGGGACAAGAACTGACAAACTTTCACCATCACCAACTTTATTAATACTGATTTTATCACTACAGCTACTTTTCTTGGCTATATTTTTCAGCAATTCTTTTCGTCTCAAAATTATATGTGTCATAAAGTTAGACTTTCTTTATTGCACCAGTTGTTGTGTAACTCCTAGATTATAATTCATATAAAGTGCTCATATAAGGTGCTCAGAAGGTGGCAAGAGACTTTAATAAAGGTCAAATTAGAATTTCATTGTGCTTGTCTCTTCCCTAACTCAACTCTTCATAAAGCTAAACCGTCCTGCTCACTCATTCCCTTCTCCCATCACAGCCTCCATTGTCCCAGCAATTATGGTGTCATGTTTTTTCTGCCTTTTCTGTTCCTCTCTGCCCCTTTGTTACAGAAGTGGCCATACCTGACACTGATTTCAAAGTAGAGATATACAGCTGATTTATTTAGGAATTATTATGGTATTTTATGCATTCCTGTCCTATGTAATACATGGTATCTTATTTTAGTTTCCTTTGCTCTGCACTGAGCTTCCTCTCTTGACATTGCACTGTTCACAGAAGTGCCCAGAGGTTTTTCCTGAGATCAGCTCTAACTCGGAATTTTTCATTTAAGTATTAGGTAAGTGACATATTTTTTTCCAGCTTCCTTTAACTTGTACTGGCATATAGAATGCTCCATCTACCATCACTTTGTCCTACTTAACCTAACCTGCAGTTCATTCATGCTCCCACTGAATGCAAATGCCAAAATATGCATTGGGTTTAAAAGCAGCGGCCTTTACTAGGGCCTTTTGAAGTTTTTGCCAGTTGTTCTGTACCTTACATATAGATTTCGCCACCCCACTGAACACTTCATCCTCTGAATGCGGTGCAAAAGTAAGCAGTGGTCTCACTAACGGCACTGAAGATTTTGCCATTGAAATCAAAGGAGCTGGACTAGATCATTCTTGGCTACTGTATGTCTCAGCACTGATCATGGGAAATGCCTTGCAACTCCTGTCAGTGCAACACATCTAAAAAATGGAGGCTTTCTTCTATGTTTTCTTTCACAACTTCACTTTAGTTCCTTGCTTCCTGGAGAACCAATGCTTGTGCAATCACTTAGTGTGTCCATAAGTGTGTCTTCCTAGTAACTTCTTGATCTGTTTGCTAATTTCAAAAACTTCGGCAAGCAGAGATTTCAAAAATAGTTCTGAAAGGTACTTCTACATGTTTAATGAAAACTGATTGCTTTGGGGAAGTGCAAGAGGAATTTTATAAACATACCTAGAGTAAACAATCTTAAAAAAATTCAGTTATAAAGTTTTTTGTGTTTGTACTTGCAAAATACAGATTGTTTGATTTGCAAAAGGTAGCTGTATTTTGCACATACATGTAGAAAATGAGGCTTCATTAGTTCCACTGCTTGTGGAACTTCTTATTAATCTTTGGAAAGGATTCATCCTGCGAGCTCTTGTTGCCAAGTTTTCTTAATAGCCATTTGCAAAGGGCTTTATTCTTGTACCTTTGGGAAAAGCCAGTCAATTACGTATGCTGGGATTTTACTTAGACAAGTCTTTCCAAGAATGCTGAAGAGCTGGAAGAGAGAAAAAATTATACTTACAGATTTGTTGATACAGTCTTGTTTACCATACTCAGACCGATATCTTAAAATACAATTCCTAATTATTTTCCCAGCTGTATTTGTGGGTCCTCATATAAGGGCCATAGTGCTATTTTCTTTAGATGAGATGTCTGTGGCGCTGTTATTACATTATACTAAAACATCCCCGTTTTTCCAGACAAGCTGTTTCTAATGAAAAATGAAAATCATATCCTTATGTTAGAAGTTCAGCTGATTCAGTCTTCAATTTTTTAATGCCTCTGGACCTGAAGAGTTTCTTCATATTACTGTTGTTGTTGTTATACAATGTAGGCATAACAACTAATGATGGGCAGTAGGAAAAAACATAGAGAAATGAATAATTTTTCAGAAAGGAGGCCACAGAAATATTTCCAAACAGCTAGCACAGTTCCCCAAAAGGGAGGAAATAACGCACAGGATCAGAACAGAAAACTTTCCAAAATTTCCGGTGAACTGAACACATCATGAGACCGACTTCTCAAGAAACATGTCTCCTCTTGCATGTTTCTTCGGAGCTCAGATGCTCCAGCAGCCCCTCAGCTGCCTCTCATACCAATTGTGGGAGCTCTGTGAAATTCTGGTGCTTAGCTGATGCTTCTACAAAACCCATTCTTAAATTTGGGTTTTTCCTTTTTCCTCTGAAGCCCTTCTTTTGTAAGGGCTAGTTTTGGGAAGCCAGCTATGCAGAGCTATGGCGGAGCAATTGGACAGAGAAAACCTGCCCCTCTCCTGTAACGCAGCTGCCACTCACAGCTGCTGAGCTCAGATGTCTACCAAAAGTAAGACCAGGATTTTGCCAAGATAAGGATAGAGAAAAGAAACTTGGGATCTGGCCTGTGATAATAGTTACTATTACAGTACTATTACAGGATCCTCAGAAGTGGTCACCATTATTAAGAAGGTTGGAGATCATTCTCTGCCGTTTCTTTTTGCCTCAGCCAAATACAATAGTTGCTTTTTTAGAGATTTTTTGTTGTTGTTAAACTAAGTAAATTAGTGAGTATAGACCCCCTATACATACTGATTCATCTGCTGGTAAGATCTGATAAGATTCATCTGAAGATAAGGCCTTTGTTTCTGCCACCAATGCTTCTGTCACTACAGTATGATAAATCACCCAGGATATTCTTTTCCATAAGATATTTATATCTATATTGTGCTACAGATCTTAAGACTAGTCCCTCCATCAAGTGTCTTTGGTCAGTCATCCTTTTTTTTTTAATGATTCTTGCTTTCTTTGCAAGATGATAATTTTACATCACTTGGACCAGTGGTAGCAGGAGATACACAACGCACTCCTAAGACTGTAAAACTTAAAGGGCATAACTGACCAGGGTTTAAAGATGTATCTGTACTGATGGTATGGACTTTCCTTCTGTATAAGAAATTCCTCATGTCCGGGCTACTGGACACCTGGGTTAGCTGAGCCAAGCCCGCAAGCCTCCACCACACTCACTCACAAAAACACCAGCAATTTGTCCAAGCCCAGGAGGGCTCTGTCTGTCTTACACTGTGCTCCAGGATTAATGCTTCTAGCATGGAGCACAGCAGGACTCATACCCCAGTCCACAGATAAGGACCCGTACAATTGGCTTTCTGTGCAAGTCCGGGTGCACACACAGGGACCATCATGTTTTTTTGTATCTGGGTTCTAATCCGGCAGCAGTGCCTGCTGCCTGCCTCCCATCACCAATATCCCTGAGATTATCCCCAGGCTGTCAGTGACCTAAATACACTGTTTTGGACTTGAAAGTTGCTTTTGTTTTTAATGTTGCTGAGTCTCTAAAACAAGCACTTGTAACAAACTGCCTGTTTCCAAGCAGCTGTTGTGTAACTTTGCTCCCCACCCCCAGAGATGTTGCCTGCCATTCATTTAGTGGGCTTGGTTTCACTGGGAAGTGCCAGGGGGAACCTCTTAGGTCCCTAATTAGCAACAGAAGGGGCTAGTCCTTGCTGGAGGTAGCAGTGAAACATTTGAGGTCTCCTGAGAATAAGAGAGGCGTAGAAGGGGCCATTTCCAGCTGGGAAAACACTAACTTTTATTCAATGTATAGTGCAGAGCAGAGGACAAAAGAGAAGGTCATGGGGGGAAGGTAACTGCAGAAATGATGATGGGCTTTCTAGGCAAGAAAGCAGTATTTGTGAAGGGGGAGGAGGGGATGGGACAGAATGTCCCTCACCCTCCCAAGTCGTTCATCACTCCTGCAGTCTGAGTTTTATATAAGATACCATGGAGCAGCACAGAGGCCTCATGGGCTGGCTGCAGTGGAGGCAGGAGCAAGGTGTTGCTGCGATCTGCTCTCAGAAGTTTGATGTGGCTCTTGTTAATAAGATTCAGGAATTAACATCTTGGAAGTGCTTAGGAGCTCAGTGTTTCCTCCAAGGACATGATCACTGAGGTTGAGCTCAGAGCTTGCCATTCACAGCTGGAGTAGACTTTGGTGCAAAACAAATCTCTTGCCAACCAGCTGAATGTCCTGAGACCTCACTGGGAACTTTGCTTATCCATTGCAGGTAAGGTGATATGTGTGAGGCTATTCCTTAACCTCTGGTTCAGGTGTCATGGTAAGGACATGGTAAGGTCTCTGATTTTTCCTTTGCAATCCCATATCTGGGATCTGGGTTTTCTTCATACAGTTCCAATTGAGAAGAGTTGTGTGTGCATGGACAGTCCCAGCTTGGCCCTGTTGGGGAGCATTTCCCTTCAGAAGTCATGCAGGGAAATGCAGCATTTGGTCCCTTTAGCCTGTGGGAGCAAAGATCCAGTGAAGCAAAGAAAAGCTTCATTAGCCTCAAGGACCTTCCTTAAAACCAAAGGAAAAAGGTGAAGTTCAAAGACAGAGTGATACCATGGGACAAGCAGGGTTGTGGGAGCCTGGAAGAGCACAGGGGAGATCTGAATCTTCCAGCTCGCCCTGCCCTGCAAACATCACTGGCCAGCAGCTCACCAGCAGTAGCCTATGACCAGATGAAAAGGAGAGAACTGAGTTGGTCGTTGGTATGTCAGGAGACCATATTCATAAAGCGCCCCTGTTACTGAGCACCATTTGTTCTGTAGTAGTATTCTTAAGACAGTGAACCTAATTTTGTGCATGCAAAAGGAAAATTATGCAGCAAAGCCTTAATGCTGCAAGATGAAGGGCAGCACATTACAGCCAGGGCCATAAATCCTAGCAAGGGCTTTGCCATGGCTCTAAAGATCAGAATAATAACTTCTAAGTTGCCACAGCACCTCAAGCTATAAAGGAGCTATGTTCAAAGCTTTTGTACTCCACTCTTAGCCCTGTTCATTAGCTCATTTCATGACCAGAAGTCACCCTATGTCTCAGGTTTCAGTGTTAATAGTATTGATGAGGCTTGGATCGTGACTATATACAACTGGCAATGAGAAAAACAGAAAATAGAAAAAAAATCCAAAATAGAAAAAAAAAATTGCAAATAGGAAAAAAAGTATCACGTGGACTCTGAGCTCCTCTTTCCCACTAGAGGGCACCCAGTATTTGTAGGACTGCTGCTGGTCCTTTGGGTGGTTTCCCTGCCAGCAGGTCATACTATGCCAGCATGAGTGAATGGGGACTGGGAGAGCTGGCAGATGATGTTGTGTTTGGCTCCTCCTGTTTGTATCCAGCTGCTAAACCAGCTGAAAAAATACATTACTCTAACATTTCCATTTTCTGTCCTTGCTGCAGGGATGATCCTGCAGACCAGTTATAAGAACAAGAGAAAAACAGAGGAAACAATGCTCTCTGGTAGTATGTGATTTGTGCAATGGAAACATATGAAATCCCTTTATAAAATGATGCCAGTTGTAAAGAGACTGCAGGACGGCAGCAGTTGGAAATTTAGACAGAGATATAATATTTAGATACAGTACATCAAATGTTATTCTTGCTCTTTTTTTTCTTTTTAACCCATGCCAGAATAGCAATTGGACCACCAAAATCACAGTGCTGGGACAGAGGCAGAAAACTTTCTAATAGTGTTAAAGGAGGCTTTTTAAAAACGAGTTTCTAAGACATCTGTCATTAAGGCTAAGGGATCCTGTGTCAGCACAGGGAGATGCTCTGAGACACTTTTGCAGCTCCTTTCTTGTGGGATTCCCCTTTACAGTTATGAGACATGCATCAAAATCTCGTGGGAGGGAGCCTTGTTGACTCCAGCAAGCAGTTTCTGCCATGCTTTGTGTATTTTGACCGCTAGAGGTTGTAAGAGAGAGAGGAAAAAAACTTGTTTTCCTCAGTGAAGTGTCTGCAGCACCCCAGGGCAGAATTTCCCTTGGGACCCTTTGATCTCGCCCACCAGCACTCCGACAAAACTCCTGCACATCCCCTGCATTTCAGTACATGTGATCCTCGCATCTCAGCTCTTTCAGATTTACCAGTGGAGTTTTGTTGCCTCTTAGCCCTAGGGTCTTTATTGCCTTGGTGTGTCCCCTTATTTCTTAAGCAAAAGCTGTTCTGATTCTCCCAAATCTTTTAGACATAGCAGCAACTTGTAGCTTTCCTCTGCAGCTTTAACTAGCTCTGCTGGCTCTTTTTCCACATTCCTGCTATAGATAATTTCATTCTCAGATGTTCAAGCCAGATTTTCCTCTGCCAGTCTTTATGTTTTCTCCCAGTACTAGGTAAGAAATAGATATTTCCAAGGTCTCTTTTGTCTCCTGGACACATCGCGGCCTGGGACCTTACAGATATCCTCAGCTACCTTCCACATGGGTTGTAATTCTTTTATTGCTAATAGTTCTCCAATCTTCTGACTATAGTCCCTCTGCAGTCAGGGATACTATCTTCCAAGAGGCCTCAAGACACCTTGTTTTGTTTGGGAAACAGAACCTTAAAGTTACATAATCCCAGAGGGACATGACCAGAAATGCTAATGTTAATTGCTGTGGTGGAGCAATAAATTGAACTTGGACCAAATGGAGGAGTTACAAGCTTTTCTTACTGGTAGCTCTTTCTGGTGGCACAGTGACTGCATATGAACTCACAGCAGTATGAGAGGTAATCACAGATCTCACTAGTGATGGTACTTCACTTTGAGCATTGCATGGAGATAGGAACCATTTCCTCTGACAGTAAAATGTAGCTATTGCTACAGTGAAGCATAGCAAGGACACTGTGCAACAATTTAGGAAGGAGAAGCCTTTACCCTGTAAGATTTTACTGAACACAAGGGAAATGAAATCTAATTCCCTGAGCTAAAACAAGCACTGATTTCCATGGAAAATGAGATACTTAACGTTTCCTTTTTGTTTGGGTTGCTGCAATTCACAGGTGTGCATGGAACACATACACAGGTTGAAAGGGACGCCTGAAGGTCAACTCATCACACCTCCTGCTCAGAGCAGGTCCAGGTAGGTGAGGTTGATCATTCCCTTTTTCCTGTCAAATTTTGAATGCCTCCAAGGATGGAGATCCCACATCCCCTCTGGGCCCCTGTCACAATGTCTAAATGGTGAAGTAATTTCTCCTCATGTCTAACCAGAATTTCTCTTGTTGCAATTTGCATCCATCGCCTTTTGTCCATCAACTGTTGCTCCTCCAAGATGAGTCTGGGGCTATTTTTCCTACACTCCCCCCTAGGTAGCTGTAGACAGCAATATGACCCCACCCATTGCCGTCTCTTCTCCAGGCTGAACAAGCCCAGGTCTTTCTGTCTCTCCTTGTACGTGTTGTGCTCCAGTCCCCTGGCATCTTGCTGGCCCTACACCAGCATTGAAGGGCTCACTCAAGTTTTCCCTCTACCAATAAGGCCAGAACTGGACATGGCACTCCAGATGTGGTCTCACACATACTGAAGAGAGCGAAGGTTCACTTCACTCAGCCTGCTGGCTGACATGCTTGCTAGATAGCCCTGTACACAGCTGGCCTGTGCTGCGAGGACACCTTGTTGACTCAGGCTCAGCTAGGACCTCAGGTCAGTCTCTGCAGAGTTACTTTCTATGCATTTGGCATCCAGCCTGTGCTGGTACACAGCGCTATTCCCTCCCCATGCAGGACGTTGCATTTGCCTCTTGAACTTTTTTTTTTTTTGCAACTGCACGCTTAGGCAATAGGTGGCACTAATGAATGATGTAGCTTGCATTGTCACTGAGAGAGCGTCATTGCTGAAGAGAAACCAGCAGAGGAAAGTCCTGGGCTGCTTTGCTCAGAGCAACGGCCAAGTGAGGAGGAGCAGACATGTGGCAGGAGTTCCTTCCAAGTGCCTGGTGAGATCTTGGAGGAGGGAGGAGGGACTCCGAACAGGAATCTCTAGGGTTGGGGTGGAAGAAAGCCCCTGTGGGGTCACCAGGCCATCAGAGGGTGGGAGCGTGCAGCTGAGCTGTCCTGAGCTTGAGTGCAGAGGAGGTTTTATTAGACTGAGCCTTGTTTTGTCTTGCTCAGAGAGCAGCTTCTGGGACATGCTTGCTTTGTTAGCAGTGCTGAGTTTGTGCTATTGCCATGCTAACTGGTTTCGTACCTTTGACTCACTAAACTCTAGGATGTAAGTGCAGGGGGATACTATTACCTGTTGCATAAGCTGCTCAGCCTTCAGGGAGGTGGAGGCTGACATTGTTTGCTCTTAGGAGCCCTGTTCTTCCTTGTCTGGGAGCAGTTTAAGGAGATACCTCCTTAAAAATCACAGAATGATTGTCTCAGAGATTGTTAACAAATTATCTCAGCAACTGCTGGCATCTCCAGTACAGGTACCGGGCTCTGCGTCACAGGTAGCTGTGGGAAATGATACGAGGCAAAAAGAAACACCCAGCAGACTTGTTTTTTCATGGAGTTTCATGTCCCCCCCCCTTTTTTTTCCTCAAGGTATCCTAATTATGATACCAAATGGGTCTCTAACCTCGCTGCCTTCCACAAGGCAGAGTAACAAGACTTTTCCTTGTTACTTCTAATTTTCCTAGATTTTAGACTGTGCAAGAGAATCTACCAGGCTGAAGTTGAACCAAGGAGAATGTTTTCTTTTCCTTGCAGGCACGTGAGACCTAAAAGTTTGGTATCCAGTCAGGGGTAATTTGAAGTAGAAGCTCATTGAACTCTGAACAGGGAAAGGTCCCACAAGCCTCTCCTCCTGCCAGCCCCGCAGCAGGATGAGTACCACGTGGTTGGCAGCAGAATAACCCTTGAGCTTGAAAGTCCCCTGCCAAGGCTGCACACCTATCGCTGCACAGCAGTCAAAATAGACTATTTTCTTGCCTGAAGTAACATAGACACTCGTAAGATGAAACACCACAAGGATACCTACCCGGTTGTTTGGTGCCTTTTATCTAAATTGTGCTGAAGGAGGGAATATTATGGCAACAAGCTATTTAGCTAAAACACAGCCCAGAAACACTGTCTCTTTGTGCAGAGGCAGTGCTCCGAGCCTGTGCCTTCTGTCCCATCCAAGAAGTAGGAAAAGTAATGGCCGATGCTGCTGAGTGGCTAAGCAGCTTGTGATCCCATGGCTAGGCAGTAAATGGTGCTGGCAGGTGACACTCTTTGCCATTCAGATAACAATATCAGACTATAGGGATTATTTTTTTTTCTGTTTTGCAGGGAGAGCATCTTGTCCCGGATCAGGTAAGTGAAATAGCTGCTCTGTGCTGAGGCCTTCATTTTTTATTAGCACATGAGTTGGGACACAGTATAGTCTCTTCCTTGCCCTGTATGACAACAACAAAATCTTCATTCACAGTCCCCTTGCAGCCTCCTGTGATAACCCCAGACACCTCACTAATCCCCAAGGGAAGCTGGAGAGCTTGAGGCACAGGTCAGAAGGATGGGAAGGTACACTACATTTAGGAATGATTGCTCAAGCATTTGAACAGTTTTGATACATGGTGCCCGTCTGTTAAAACCAACTCTGGTGACTTAGCTTCCACCTCAAGAAATTGTGAAACCTTGCTGTCTAGAACAGAAACAGGGATACCAGATAGACAAGCTTACCCATGGAAAGCTATGGTGAAGGGCCAGTGTTGCCCTAAAGATGACTGAATCTGTAGGGGAGCTATGTATAAAGCACTGCCAAGAGGGGCACGTCCAGCACATCCAGCTCTCTCCAGCAGCTGAAGACTCTTGTGTCTGCTCCTCAGCCCATTCTGTCTGTGCAGTTTTTATTCCTGGAAGAGTCCAGCCACTACTATCCCATTCACTCCAGCACCTGCCTTAAAATAGACCAGCCAATATCCTATTGACCCTTGTTCCCCAGGGCACCCTGGTTCACAAGGAGAGGGACAAGGAAGCCTTGTGATTGGCAAGTCCTGATCAGCAAGTATTTTATGTCCCTAAGAAGCACTGGTAGATGTAAACCTGCCCCAAATCTTGCCTGTAATCTTCAAAAATAACAAAAAAAAAAACCAACCAGCCCCTGCTAACTCCATGGGATTTGTAGGTATTTGTTACTGCTCAGGCCTAACTAATGTGAATACAAGCCTCAGCATAGTCCCTTTATCCTTCACACTTCCATTGTTGAATGTGTGAGCCAATGCAGGCAGGACCCAGGAACAACCACAAAACCACAGATGAAAAGCAAAGAACAAATTTAATCTCAATACCTCATGGATTGGGGAATCTCCAAAGCAGCAGCCAGGCAGAGGCATGCAAGCAGGGGACACAGGCACCATGGAGCAAGAGAGAGTCCTTATTAGTGAAAGAGTCCATGTTAGCAAGGGCATGAGAGAGTGAGAGCTCAGACTTACTGTTCTTGCCTGGATTCCAAGGGTTCAAGGAGGCATAGCTTTCACTGTGCTTTGGTCTTCTTCAACAGCAGGGCAGGAATCTTGGGCATGTTCAGTAAGGTACCCCTGGGTCCATCACAGGCCTACATTACCTAAGTACAGATGTTGTGCTTGTCGAACACATAAGACTAAACAACAATTAGTGTGATATATGTGTTTTCCAGCACCCCATGTGTGAGTCACTTGAGCTTGTTTACAGTCCTCCTCGCCTATCTTCTGTTACTTTCCCACATTGAACATACATAGTGCTTAGAGACATGGTTTAGTGATGCGTTTTATCAGAGTTAGATTAATGGTTGGACTAGATGATCTTAAAGGTTGCTTCCAACCTAGACAATTCTATGATTCTATAAACAATTTTATGCCTCCACAGGTCTTTTGAATATTCTCAGAAGAATGCAGTCCTGGTCCCTGTGGCCGCCCTAGGGGTTGGAGGGATCCTGGTTTTCTGGCTGAGGTCTAGGCACAAGATCAAGACTATTGAAATGGGTGATGGATGGTGGGGCTCAGAAAGACTCATAAAAGGGAAAGAAGATGAAAGTATCCGTCCCTTCAAGATTGAAACATCTGACAAAGAAATCGAGGTACTGGTGGCTTGGATGTAGGGAGGGGCAGAAAGCTGCAAGGTGGAGCCAATCCATCATCCACCTTACTGCTTTGAGGTGATGTCTTGGGGCTGGCAGCAGGGCACGTACATACACCAGTGCAGCTACCTAGCACCACTACATGATGCTCTGGCTCACTACCTTTTATGAATGGGATTTGAGCTGAGATTCATTGCAATGTTCCGTAAAGACTGTTTGAGACCACAGACCCTCAATGCAACCTGGGGCTGCTCCTGAGGAAAGGCCACACTTTGAGCAGGAGACTTTGACAGTGAATCTATGGATCGTGGAGCAGGGTGGGAGGGCATCAGGACAGCAGTGGCACCACTGGGGCAGGACTGAGGGACTTCCACAGGGGGAAGGCTGGAAGGGTGAAAAGGGACAGGGTCTTGACTGAGTTGCAGCACCTCTGTTCCTACATGGCTGTTCCTAATTACCTGGCCAGCTGGTGGTGGGCAGCTCAGGCTGAGCTTCTAATTCTTCTCCCAGCCGGTGGTGCCAGCAAACTCCTTGTGCCAAAAACCCTAAAGCAAGTTAGCAGCAATGCAGGAGTAGGACCTGGTACTCCTGGGTGCCATAGTAGAAAAATAAATTCTCCGTATAAATGATTCAGGGGACCATGCAGAGAGTGCCACTGCTTCAGGAAGATTCACTGTGTCCCACGTAGTAATACAAAAGCCAGCAGAGCAGCTGCTGACCAGCATGGGCAGCTGGCCAGCCTGGCAAGAAAGGTTCCCCTCTGCAGGACCTGCACCACCGCCTGGAGCAGGCCCGCTACACACCACCGCTGGAAGGGGCCGCCTTCCACTACGGCTTCAACTCCAACTACTTGCGGAAGGTGGTGGCCTACTGGAGGAACCAATTTGACTGGCGCAAGCAAGTGGAAGTCCTGAACAAATATCCCCATTTTCAAACCACTATTGAAGGTGAGGGGGTCTCTGTGGCTTGAGCAGGTCTCCTTCTGAAACAAATGGATGGTAGAGAAGGATTTAAGAGGTTACAATATTTAAGACAACAGTATGCATGACAGCTTAGTGATATGAGTGAAACAGCACTAATGGTTGTTAGGTTATTATTAATAATTAATAATAATATATTTATTTATATTTATATATTTAAATATATATAATAAAAATATAAAAATAGATCTATAAAATAAATATATATTTAAATATATGTATTTATATTTATAATTTATAATTAATATTATTAATAACCTTCTATGGATTAAGACCATTATACAGTCACAGTAAGATCAGGTCTGTCTCAAGATGGGCTTCATCTGGCTCTGAATCTGTGCTAACAAATGGTGAGGTTTTCTTCTGCTATTGCCTTGAAGCCACCTTTGAAAACTGCAGAATTTACCCAGACTTTGAGGCTAGAATTCCCACCACCACACAGTTTAGCCAGACTTTATGTTAGTGATCTGCAGGTTAAACCTCTACCTTGCACCTAACTTTTTCATGTTTCTCTTCTTATCACCCATGAATGTTGTGATTTTGTCATGTTTTTGCATGTGTCTTACCTGCATTATGCTATTCATTTAGTTAAAAACGTACTTATATACTGTGAGATCAGTTTCTCAGGAGATGGATGCTCAATCTCCTCTGACCCCAATATCTGGGGCTGGGATCAATACCTCTGTCTGTATGAAAAAGATGAGACATAGGTACGATACCAGGCATCCCCTTTCAGCTAGGCATCTTCTTGCTGTGGGTTCATTGTGTAACTTCTGCTATGAATACTATCTACAATGCACCAACCTTCTTCTTCAGAGTAGAAAGTAGAGACTGTGATAGAACCAGAGCTTTAATTTATCTGTCTTGGTTGTGTGGCAGGGATCGTTATCCATTTTATCCACGTGAAGCCCTCCTATGTCCCTCATGGCCAAGCTGTTCAACCCCTGCTCATGGTCCATGGCTGGCCTGGCTCCTTCTATGAGTTCTACAAGATCATCCCTCTGCTCACAGAGCCAGCTGGGCACGGCCTGAATGAGGGTGATATGGTGTTTGAGGTCATCTGCCCATCCATCCCAGGTTATGGCTTCTCAGAGGCACCACACCAGAAAGGTAAGCAATGAAAAGGCTCTGCAGGAATCTCAAGATTTTTGGAGTAACACCTCAGCCATCCCCAGGCCCCCGGGCACTGCAGTTTGTGAATGCAGATGCTTGGCTCTGCACTAATACCCATGTGGCTGAGGTTCTAGGGCTGGCTGTGGAGACTTGGAAGGCCACAGTAGCTGGAAGCTAGGTCTGCTTTCCGCTTTCTCCATTTTCCACTGAATTTCCATCATTTTCTGTTCACTTTAGTGCCAAGGAGTGAGGCAGAGCAGCATGGCACACTGTGCCTTCACACAGCAGCACACTCACCTGCCTCTGTCAGGCCACAGCCTTTGGCCAGGATATGAATGCTAGGGAAAACAGGTCTCCTGTCCAGTGTTTTTCTTTACCTACAGGCTTTGACTCCATAGCAACTGCTCGGATATTTCATAAGCTGATGAACAGATTGGGCTTCAAGCGATACTACATACAGGGAGGAGACTGGGGAGCTCGTATTACCACAAATATGGCCCAAATGCTGCCACAGTAAGTAGCAAAAGGAATCGGTGCAGAAAAGCTGCCTCCTGTTCTTACCCTATCTTCTGACTCCACAGTCGTGGTCCTGCCTTCCTTTTGCCCTGCCTCCCATCCCCTTCTGCTTTGTTTCCTCCAAGGGTATCCCCACCCCTGTGCATTCAGTTGTATCCATATGCTTTGCATTCATATTGGCTGCATTCTCATGCTTCCTGAATTTCAGTTGTTTGGCTTCTCTTCCACCAGCTGTGGAAGTACACGCTGCTGAATTCTGATTCAAGGGAGATCAGCATTCTAAATCAGGAAGGAGAGAAATTTCAAATCAGTGCGGAGAGAAGGAAGGAAAGAGTTCAGCCTTTCAGCAGCTGAACAGTATTGTGAAGTACAGGAGTTTCCAATCTAAAATGCAGAGTTGAGACTGATGGGAAACGAAACACAATACCTTCCTTAAAAGATGGCATCCCAGCTCATTGGTCACTCGCAGAGACAAACAGCTCCGGTGCTGGCACATCCAGCACGAGCCAGGCAATTGCAGCAAAAAAGTGGCTTTTCCTGTGCTTTTCTGAGGTGAGGAAAGGCCAGAGCAGCACAGGGACCCACAGGGAGCCAGCAGCTTGAGTGAGGGCAACTGATGAGGCAGGGTCAGGGACAGCAGCAGCAGATTTAAAGCAGGAGTAACTACCACCAATGGTCACTTACTGAGACAAACTTGGGCCACCTAGGGCTGGCCCCAGGGAGTGTTTTAACCTCTCATGGCTAATGGATGGTAGAAGGGATGACAGCTGTGTGAGGTGTGACCAGTTGGAAGATCTACTCAGCCTGGTGGCAGCTAAAAGAGGAAGTAGAAAGGCTACAGAGCATCAAGGAGTGTGAGAAAGAAATAGACTGGTGACTCTGACCTCCCTGAGACAGAAACTTCTTAAGTATCTCAGAGATAAAGGGAAGACTAGGGAAGATGTGGGCCCTCTCCAGAAAGAAATAGAAGATCTGTTCACCCAGGATACGGAGAAGGATGAGGTATTGAATGACTTTTTTGCCTTGGTCTTCACCAGCAAGGGCTCTAACCACACCGCCCAAGTTGCAGTAGGCAAAAACAAGGGCTGTGAGAGCGAAGAACTGCCCACCATAGGAGATCAGGTTCGAGACCATCTAAGGAACCTGAAGGTACATAAGTCCATGAGACCTGATGAAATCCATCCACAGGTCCTGAGGAAGCTGGCGGAAGAAGTTCCTAAGCTGCTTTTTATTATATTTTAAAAGTTGTGGCAGTCTGGAGAAGTTCCCACTGACTGGAAAAGGGGAAACACAACCCCCATTTTCAAAAAGGGAAAAAAGGAAGACCCAGCAAACTACAGGCTGGTCAGTCTCACCTCTGTTCCTGGCAAGATCATGGAGCAGATCCTCCTGGAATCTCTGCTAAGGCACATGGAAAATCAGAAAGTGATTAGTGACAGCCAACATGGCTTCACCAAGGGCAAGTTATGCCTGACAAATTTGGTGACCTTTTACAATGGTGTTACAGTGTTGGTAGATAAGGGGAGAGCAACAGATATCATTTACCTGGACTTACGCAAAGTGTTTGACATTGTCCCGCTTGACATCCTGGTCTCTAAATTGGAAAGGCATTGAAAAGGATGGACAGACTACTCGGTGGATAAGGAATTGGCTACATGGCCACACTCAAAGGGTTGTGGTCAACGGCTCGATGTCCAGGTAGAAACCAGTGATGATGCCTCAGGGATCACTACTGGGACCAGTGCTGTTTAACATCTTTGTCAGAGACATGGACAGTGGGATTGAGTGCACCTTCAGCAAGTTTGCTGACAACACCAAGTTGTGTGGCATGGTCGACACACTGGAGGGAACAGAACTCATTTATGAAGGAGTGTAGTGATAAGATGAGGGGTAATGGTTTTAAATTGAAAAAGGGCAGATTTAGATTAGATACCAGAAAGAAATTATTTACAGTCAGGGTGGTGAGACACTGGAACAGGTTGCCCAGAGAAGTTGTGGATGCCCCATCCCTGGAGGGGTTCAAGGCCAGGCT
>JAOTQQ010000023.1:33667616-33698719 GCA_026546715.1 Gallinago undulata
TCCCTGGAGGGGTTCAAGGCCAGGCTGGATGGGGCTTTGAGCAACCTGGTCTAGTGGGAGGTGTCCCTGCCCATAGCAGGGGGGGTTGGAACTAGATGACCTTGAAGGTCCCTTCCAGCCCAAACCATTCTATGATTCTATGATTATTTCGCAATTAATGAAAAAGGAGAAAGCTCTTAAAGCCGTCAGATTGCAGGCTGAGCAGCTCGCTGTTCCCTATTGCAGTTGTGCTTCACAGGATCCAGAGCAGTGTGGCCCCATGTGATCTATTCAAGTTTTTCAGAAAATACCCAACACAGCCTGTTACCTACTATGCAGAGTGACACAAGAGCAACAGCTGAGCTACCAGCATGGATATGCCACATCCAGAAACTGAGTGCCTAAAGCTAACATCATACCATTGTCACAGCTGGATGGAGATGGCACCAGCTGTACCATTTCTAATTCCCACAGTTATTTTTTTTTAGCCATGATGAACCTGAAGGGTTTATGTTATTTTTCTCAGTGAAATACTTCTGTCACAGCTACAGTCAGACTTATTTTCTAGAAAAGATGGAAACAGACAATCGCTTGATTTAACTATCTATCCATTAACTTAATTTTAGATCTGTGAAGGGGCTTCATCTGAATCTCGTCTTCATCAACAAACAAGGTTTGGGAAGGATGATTTCTGTGATGCTTGGTGCTTACTTACCATGGCTCGTAGGCCTCACTAGGGAAGATGCTCGACGTATATACCCTTTTATGCAGAAGAATGTATATGAACTTCTGCGAGAGTCTGGTTACTTACACATCCAAGCCACCAAACCAGACACTGCAGGTAATGAACCTTCTCTATATCACTATGAACACAGTTTATGGTATATAAAAACTTATGGTTGAACAAAGGCCAACCATGTTTGAGAAGCGATGA
The DNA here is from genome assembly GCA_026546715.1 of Gallinago undulata. Taxonomy (NCBI): domain Eukaryota; kingdom Metazoa; phylum Chordata; class Aves; order Charadriiformes; family Scolopacidae; genus Gallinago; species Gallinago undulata. The sequence goes on from JAOTQQ010000023.1 coordinate 33,668,530, forward strand.
GTTCTGGTGATTGAATGCAAGACGTGGACATGGGGACAAGAACTGTGTAAAAGGAAGTTAAAAGAAACATCATAAAAAAAAGATGGAGACTACAAACACCACTTCTCAAATTTTTTAAATGGTGTGCCACTTCTCTTGGAGAAAGAACCCTCTTTAAGAGGCAAAAAGCCTCTTAAAGTAAAGAAAAGAGTCCTGAAATTGAAGCTTCTAGAAATAAATTTTCTTACAAGAAAGCAAGAAAAATATCGTAGGTAAGTGCAATGTGAAACTTGCAGAAAGGTAGACACTGCCCAAACACCTGAAAAGCTAGAAGCCTGAGATAGTGAGGCCAGTAGATAAGGAGTCTGAAGAAGTTATGGACATTTCAGAAAAGAATATTTATCAAAAAATAATTCAGAAATTATTATTAAATTAATAATTTGCATCAGTCCTCACTAGCAAGGGTATTCCTCTATATAATGGGATATTCCTCTATAATAATATTAATAAGAAATAATCCCAATCAGAAATAATCCCTAATCAGGAAAGACAGTGCAGCTGCCTCAGACTGGTGTCAGATGTGAATGCCATAGAATGAATACCACCCCATCCTGGCCATTCACTCAAAATACCAGGTTGGGGTTGAGTTTGTGGAGTTGTTTTTAAGAGCCAAGCAGTGAAGGTAGCCGCAGGAAAACCAAGACCTGTATGTCTAGCCTCTGATCAGAAAAATAGCAGAACTATTTTAAAATAAATTGATTTACAGGTGATAATATCACAGGGAAATCACACTTCAAAACTCAGAGAAGAATCAAAGAGCTGTGGATCCAATAATGGAACATATTTAATTTCAAAAAAAGTTTTGTTGAGGTTCCTCCCTCAATGTTCTTAAGGAAATTAAACTGCCTTAAGAAAAGGATTACATTCATGGATTAATACCAAGTTAACATGAGAATCCAAGCATAGGAATAAGTAATCAAGTTCCAGAGGAGGGAGAGTATCACAAAAATCTGTGCTGGCACCTGTCCATTCCAACATGACACTAATTTCTCTGCAGAAAAAAGTTAATGGTTAAGTGAAAATTTGACAGCTATCCAGGGTTTGGTTTAATCTAAAGATAACTGCAGAGAGTTGCAAAAACATTTTTTGCAACTGGCTGATTAAACTGGACAATAAAAACTGATGTCAACAAAGTCCAAAGCAATTTAAGTAGAGGAAGAAAATCACAATGGGCTCTCGTTTGGCTGCTGCCATACGCATGAGTCATGGATAGTGCTTTGAAACGTCAGCCAGCTCAGAGTTTAACAGAATCTCACAAACCCTTAAAGAATGCAAAATAACACTAAGACAAAGCACTAAATCCCTGATATTCAGAATCTGTTGCACCCCTGTTCACCCTGTTTCATAAATATATTTTAGAATCAGAAGAATACAGGAAGGGGAGAAAAGGAAAACTGAAGTGACTGAGCAGCTTCTGTACAAGCATTGTTGTATACAGTCTAGGACTCTCCAACCTGGAAAAAGAGCAGGGATTTTGTAGCACACTAAAATTGTGAAATGTTTAAAATGAATAGAGGGGGAAAAAAAAATTCCCTACTCTGTGTCAAGAAATATGTACATTATCAGTGCAGTTCTCATTAGGCAGGTTTCAAGCAAAGCTAAAGTATTTTCAGTTCACCGCAAATTGTGGTACATAAGATGTGGTACAGGTTGAATGAGTAATAAGCTGTGAACAGGACTCATATTTCTGAGCATCTAATTCATATAAGTTTGATTACAGTGGTTCAGACACAGCTTTCAGCCCACAAAATGCTCATCTCCAGATGGGTCATCTGCTAGCTGGCACATTTTAGCCTGCCCTACAGGCTAAAATGTACTATATTTATATGATTTTGATATGTAGGAAACCACTCAGCTTGCCAGTGCAGGGAAACTGTTGTGCCAATGCAGAAACTCACTTTGTGTTGGCTATGTCCGCTATTAAATTAAGACCATGGTGTGCATCATCTTCTACAAAGGTACTCAGTGCTAAAGTTGCACAGAAATACACTTGAGATTAGGCAATACTGAGTACACTGTAAAACTACAGCACTGTAAAACTGCATGGTACAGGAATTTTCCCAAGGCAAGCCTCTATCCTTACTGAAGTAATCCCTATCCCTGTTTTACAGGTAGGAACACAGTTATAATATGCTGTGTAGCTTCTGCGTTTGTAATGTTTGTTAGTGTTCCCCAAAGGCAGTTACAGATAACAGAAATACAACACTACATTTGTTTAGGTAAAAAGTGATGATAGCACTCAGGGTCCTGGTTATCCATCCTAAGCAGGACAGCGCTCCCAAACACTTTTTCTGGAATGTCTTCTCAGAGTGTAGTCCCTTCACATCTGAATTTGCTCCTTCTACCACACATTACCAAGAAGCCAACAGGACTTTCTTAGCTTCTAGCTTCTTTCATATAGGAATTACACGAGTCTGTAGCACTTGTTAGTTACAGCTGGAATTCCATTGGGTTGAATTTGTCAAGAATAAAGTAGTACCAGGGCTAGTAAAATACAGACCCTCTACTGAATTCTCATAGAAAATTCATAAAGTTCATAAAGAATTCATAAAAGTCCAGTTTAAGTTCCACTGAAGTATTGCAATGTCAGGCAACTGCAATAGCTTTCCTGTTCTTCTCCTGAATTAGGTTGTGGACTGAATGACTCTCCTGTGGGGCTTGCTGCATATATTTTGGAGAAATTCTCTACCTGGACAGATAAATCTTTTCTGGATAAAGATGATGGAGGCTTGGAAAGGTAAGAACAAGGTTCAATTAGAACACTCGTTAAAAGACTGAGTGATGATAACTAATGAGGAGATAGGTAAAAGGCTGGCCAGTCAAAGCTGAATTTTAAGGGTGAAAGGTTACATGTGGCTAGTAGTTTAAACTTATAGTAGGATGCCTGCAAACTACTGCTTCGGCACCAGACAGTTTTGCTCTGGACACACAGGTGCCAGTTAATTTGCTGCTTGAAAACAAGTGGAAATAATCATGACTGTTCTTCAGAGCATGAACCCAATATAGTGTATTGAAAATCAGCTTCCAATGAAATGCTTCATCTTTCTCTCTCAACAGCAAATACTCTCTTGATGAGCTTTTGACCAACGTGATGATTTATTGGGTGACATCCTCCATTGTGTCCTCAATGCGATACTACAAGGAGAACTTCTCCAAGGACCCCCATCTAACTGCTCATGCCAGGTAATGAAGTGGTAGATGCAAGACAGATTTGCAAATGAGATCAAACCACATTCACCTGTATAAACATTTAAATCACTTACAGCAGCAGATTTAACTAGTTCAAGAAAAATCCAAGTTCTTATTTTCTTGTGATAAATATAGTTAATGGCCACTTTTCTTTTGCACCTGTAATTCACACAAGGCGGCTTGTGGCCAAGACAGCACAGACAGGTTATCAAAGTATATTCACTCTTGTTTGTGTTCAAAATACAGGTCTATATATTTATTCACCAAGGAAATGTAATCTGTCACTCAGGGAGAAATAAAACAGAAAATAATGAGCATTTCTAAAATGGCTTGCCAGTAGATAAACCGAGAACTGCAAGTGTTAAGTACAAACTTGGGGAAGCAATTTGAAACCAGGCACCTTTTAACAGCCATGGCCTTTAAGATGACTATAAGAGAGGCTGACCAGGAAAATGCTGCTGAGCAGAATTCTCCAAGTGATTGATCATACAAACAAATAGAAGAGTCTTTTTGTTTGTAGACTGAATTGCCTTTCCCTTTGAGAGAGTCATTTGTTACACTGATACCATAAATTCTAAAGTAAACATGAGCTAGCTCATTTCTTGCTTTTAAGAGGTGTGGCATCTTGCCATGTATCACAAAACTGCAAAACAAAGTAAGCTTAAAAATCTGAAACATTTTAAGACTGAGCTGTTGGCTCTACACATCTTTGGGTATAACATTCTTAAACTCAAGGATATGCAAATACAAGTGAAGCTCTTCAGCAGAGTACAGACCACAGGATGAGTTGCTGTGGTAAAATTCCACAGCAGACTGTGACAGCTACCAGAGTCCAAAGGTTTTTATAGACTTTCCCCAGAACTTCTTTAAAAAAATGCAGTTAACTAATGTTTTCTAGGGTTGGAGTATATGTTCCCACAGGGATTGCAGCTTTTCCTCAGGAGTTAGTCCATACACCACGTGTCTGGGCAAAGCAGATGTTCAAGAACATCATCACTTACTCTTACATGCCACGTGGAGGGCATTTTGCTGCCTTTGAGGAACCAAAGCTTCTGGCACAAGACATCATACACTTCGTCAGAAAGGTGGAACAGCTGTGAAACTGCAGTTTAGATACATACATAGGATGTATGTAAGCTGTTCAGCCACCAGCAGAACCTTTACTTTTGAGAGATTAAATAAATCCAATCCAATCACATACAGAAACCAGCATTTTATTTTTATATTGATTATAATACTAGACTTACTAATCAGGCTCTAAAGCTCTTCATAAGGAAAAAGAGAAAAAAAAACATCTTGTCTTCTTTCATTCCTGGCACCATATCACTGCTGCATTCATAGTTCAAGTATAACAGAATATGTAAACAGTTTAATGCAGTAACATTGCACTCATTTGGGGAAGAGAGCAGAAAGGAACCCACCCCTTGTTCTTCAGAACTTCGGCTTCTGTTCAAAAGCTTCTTTAAATACTTGAGTGCTAGAATTCTTAAATATGCACTGCAAGCAGCTTTGGTGGAGGTGTTTTAATCTCCTGAGCACAAATGCTGCTACGTTCAAGTTAGATTTCATTCAAGAGACCCACAATTACATATTCAAGTGGGCAGCTGCACATAAGGCAGCTTTCTTCATTTGAGCAGTTTTTACCCTAGAGCTAGTTTTAGCAGTTACTACACATTGTAAACAGTTAATGGATAATAAGGCAAAGAGAGCACTCCTAGTGTTCAAGTTCAAAAATATCAACTTAATTTCCTCCTACAACCTCATTCTATTCCAACATGACAAAGTTAAAATAGGCACCAAGTATAGAAGGTTACTTGAACATTTATGCTCTTTCCAAAGGATTTTTACCACCCCATTGTGCGATTTTTGCTAGTGAGAAACCACAAGCAACCTCACTACCAGAAGGTTCAAGTTTCTTTTCTAAGGGGATAGAGCTACATGGAGCTATTAAGCTCATTACAGATCCATACCCACTTGACTGCAGAAAACCCCTGCAGATACCTAGGTTCTGACACACGATGCTCTAAGGGCTTCTCTCCCTGCCCCACTCTACATTAGATACCAGGCCAGAAGGAAGGGCTCAAGTTCTGCTTCCAGGTAATGTGTTCTGACTTAGAACAGGAATTTGACAGGTAAAGAGTGCTGAATTTGATCAGTCCCCTCACCCCCTCAGAGTTCAGAAACATTCAAAGTCTAAGACTTCTACGAGGTGAAAGTAGTGAGGTGAAAGTAAGCAAGAAACTATTTTGTTGGCTTTTTAAGTAAGAATAAACTAGCATATTGGAGCAGGAGTCCTAACTTCCTCTGAAGAGGGTTCGAGCAAAAACTGCTTAGTTTTAATTTTAACTGTATACCTGGTTGTCAGGGCCATTAGATTAAAAGTTAATAAAAGAATTAGGAAGATGTGCTTACCTGCTTTCACAGGACTGCTCAACCTCTCTTCATCAATAGCACGAAACTGTACTAGCTACAAGACCTCCCAACTGGTGTGAAATCCCACTCTTTGGATTATTATTAAGTAACTGAAATTGAGTTAGTTATTATCCAATAGATGGGCAAACACTTGAGCATGCAAGCCCGATCAGACTGCAAGGAAAGGGTAGGTAAGAGTGGTTACAGCCTTTGTAGTAAAGGCCAAGTGTATTTATAGTCACTTACAGTATCTGGACTCCTAAACAATCAGCTAATGTAGTAATTATTACCAGAGAAATGGCCACATTCAAATTCAGGGGAGAGAAGACAGTATCCAGTATTTGCCAGTTAAGCAAGTACACAGAAGGAAAGTTTTACTTCCAATACACTAATTCATGTCCTATGCTACAACTTAGGCCCCTAAAGAATCACTGTATCCTGTGTGCAACTGCGCCTTAAAGGGTATTTGCTTTCAACAAAATCCAGGGGATGAAGACAGATGAATACAGTCCAGCTACAGGAAGGCAGCAGATGCCCTGGGGAAGAGATCCAGGCAGATAATAATATGCAGTTACAGTTGATAAACTTATTATCACTTAAAGCAGCACCAAAAGTTATTCAATATTCCATACAAGTTCTACAGAGCACAGGTCATTCATGAAAGCCTTTGAGCGTCACAGGTGCTTGAAACCATACATAGTCCTCCCAGGTAGAAGTCATATGCTGAGGAGATGAGGCACATATGTTGATGTCTCCATCACAGGACAAGTTAACAGTTAGTTTCCTCCCTCGGGTTGGCACTTTATAGTTGAGTTTGGGCCGGAACCAATCAACACCACAATCACGGTGTCCCTGGAGCATAACAACAGTGCCTGTGACAGGGAGAGCCTTAAGTTCACTGAAGACATCAGCAACGAAGAGCGAGTGGAAGAGCTTGCGAACACATGATGCAGTTTTCAGGCTCTCCTCAGCACTGCCCTCATAAATACCCTCCAAGTTGAGCTCGTAGAGCTCCTTGGGGCTCATAACATTGCCTCCAAGTAGGATAAGAACCCGAGGAACCAGTGTCAAACTAAACATGACTTCCAAGTGCTGCAATACTCCCTCCAGTTCCACCAGCACTTGCTGGCATTTCTTGCTTGCCAGGTCCATGGAGGGTGGCTTCTTAATCTTATCTCCATCCTGGAAAACAAAATAGTATTGGTACATGTCATTATTAGTCCCAATACACCCCGCAAAAGGTAGAACCTATCCCATCCTTAGAAGTCAAGGAAGGTTCAAAGGGTCTTCTGTTCTTTTTAAGAGATATACATACACACATATAGAATCTGGAGATCCAAAAGAAAGCTCTATAGCCACTCAGTTTGAATCCAAATCACACCACTGATGAATTCCCACAAAAATCAGAAACTCCATCTTTTAAAGATCAGCTATCACTTCAAAATCACATCAGTTTAAAAAAAACACCTTTTCTTAGAGCTGTCCGAGGAACAAACAAAATACTAGCATACTTTGAGCAGAAAGCGGGACAAGAAGTAGTAACTTGTTGAGACCTTTAACCATATAAAGTTTTATTGGTTTGTTTTGTTTCGTTTTCAATTAAGTTGTGGTAACATTTAAGGCTACAGCCACAAGCGCTTTACTTCAGGAGCAGCTGACAGGTTACACGTTTCCCTAATTGAATATTTTAGCCGAAAGGCAAAACCCAGCCGCCCCAGCGCCCTCACCTGCGCTGCCCGTCGGCAGAAGTAGGCGAGTTGCTCGTAGGGCAGCGGTAGCTGCTGCCGCTGGTGCAGGACGTGCTTGAGGAGCTCGCAGGCGAAGCGGCAGCAGCTCTCCCTGCTTACGGCGCCCGGGAAGACCACGGATACTGAGGGGCACGCCGCCACCATCAGCCCGCTCCGCTGGGGCCTCATCCTGCCGCCACCATGATCCAGGGCCGGTGGCACCTCAGCTATAAGAAATGGAGACACAGGAGAGCTCGCTCGTGTAGGAGTAACCGCTGCGCCAGGCATCGCCATTTTCTGTCCAACCGCGGGCGGCTGGGATTTGAATGGCCGCCGCCGCTGCGCGGCATCATGGGAGTAATACGTCACTTCCGGTGGCGCTGGCGTCTTATGGGATAGGGAAAAGGGGGTTTCCACACTACATATCGGCCAGGCCCAGCAGAGGGAGCATTCGCAGGCAGCCCAGTCCCAGCGAGTGGGGTGGGGTGAGCCGAGCCGGCCCGGCCCACTTCTCCTGTTCTGGGTTTGCACAGGAGCCATCGCTGGAGTGCCGAAGAGGCACCGCGGCATTCGCGGTAGGCCCAGGTGCTCTAATCTGGCCACCCCCTTCGCAGGGCGGCCCAGGGGGCTCCTGAAAACAGCCCAGCTGGGGCTCTCCCCCAGCCCTCTGCTGGGGCCCACCCGGAGCAAACCCGCAAGGTGGGAGGCAGTGAGGGGGCAAAGCCCTGCCGGCCACCCCTAGGCTGCTGAACTCCCTGCGCCTTTGGCTGGCAGCCCCGTTGGCGCTGTTCTCTCGTCAGGGGAGCTCCCTTCGCCCCGTGGCGGGCCCTCCTCCGGGAGGCGTGGAGGAAGCGGCGTATGCCGTGTTTGGAAACAACGTGGCCGCAGCCCCATTGGGTGCCGCCTCCGGAGCACGGCGAGGGGAGGCACCGGCGGATCCCGGAGGGCAGGGTTGGGCCGGAGGCGCGGCGTCACCCGGCGCGTAGTGCGCCACTGACGCCAGGAGGCGCCCCGTCCCTCGGACTCCAACTCCCATCCGCCCCCGCGACGGGGCGCCCATAAGGGAGCGAGGGGGTGAGCTGTGGGGCCTGCTGGGAGCTGTAGTTTGGAGTATGTGGGACCGTGGGGCCTGCTGGGAGCTGTAGTCGGGTAGTACTCAGTTTCCCGTGGCGCCGCGCGGCGGTTGCTGACGCCGGGGCGGCGGGGCTGGGGCGGGGAGCCCGGGCCGGGAGCGGGCGCCGCACCGGGGCGGCGGGGCCGCGCCGGTCGCCATGGACTCACGGGTGTCGGAGCTATTCGGGGGCTGCTGCCGGCCGGCGACCGGCGGGGCGGGCGGGGCGCTGCGCGGGCGCGGGGGGCCCGCGCTCGGCAGCGGCGGCGGTGGCGGCTCGAAGGCGAAGAAGAAGAACGGGCGGAGCCGGGGGGGAAAAGCCAACAACCCGCCGTACCTGCCGCCTGAGGTGAGCTGCCCCGGCCGGGCCGATGGCCGCCGCGTCCCGTCAACTGCGGAGGGGGTGACTCCCGTCCGGGGGCCCGGTACCGCTGCTGTCAGGGCCGGGGGGCGGCGGAAGGAAGGCTCGGTGCAGGGCGGGCTGGCGCCCCACGGCAGCCCCGGGCCCTGGCAGGTTTGGCGGCGGGTCAGGCTGGAGACAGGCTCTGGAGAGGGTGCCGGCGGTGTTGGTGCGGGGTCGCCCCGGGGCTGGGCTGGAGGCTGCTGGATGGCCCTGCAGCCCCGGCCCTGAGAACCGTGTCTCCCCCTCCTCCGGGGTTTGATGTGGCAGCCCTCGGTGCCAGGGAGCTCTCTGCGTCGTCTACTAAAACCTGTCCCTTGCTAGCATCTCACCGCCTGGCATCTGTCTGTGGGTGATTTGCCGTCTGGGAACTAAATAACTTAAGAAATAAAGCTTTGCTCAACTCGTGGTCCCGAGCATCCTGTTTGCGTCTCTCCCTAAGAGACGTGGTGTAAGTCTCTTTTCCAGCTACTGAAGTCAAAGTAGACATTGCTCAGTGGGTTCTAGTGACTCTCTTCCCGGCTAATTTGGCAGCTGTTTTCTGATGTGGAGATGCAGATGGTACTGACTGAGTGTGAGGCACCTGCCTCTTGCAGAGGGAAAAAATGGTATTGGTAGTAAGTGGGTGTGTTGCTTAGTTCAGGCAGTTGGCACCACACTAATACGACTGTCACTGTGGGGAACGTTACGTTGCCCCTGGAGTTGATTGCTTGGCCCCACTCAGCAAGCGTTCTGTAAAATATAAGAGCTTGCACTGGGAGGAAGTGATTCCTCCACAAGGCAGGGCTGTGACTCTTGGCAAGAAGGGAAAACAGCAGTTTGCTACTGTTACATCTTCTCCACGGGCTGGATTGTTCCCTGCAGCCGCAGTTTAGTTTTTGTTCTTTTCAGCTGGAGGCTGGACAGCCCCCTGTGGTTTCAGCAGAGCTTCCTGTCTCTGGCTACCCTGTGCAGTATGTGGCCCAGCAAGTCTAGGCTTGTTGCTTTTCTAGTCTCAGCTGCCTTGAAAGAGACCCACCCCCTTATTTAGATGACAGCACAGTATGTGAATATGTTTTTCTTAGAGCTGGGAAGCTGGTAGATGGTAAGAAAGGAAAACCTTCCTCAAGTACCCTTTTCTCACTGCATAGCTCTGCTGCCTGAGAGCCGAGTTGACAATTCGGAACTTCCCTCTGTTGGTGTTTTGCCACTATAAGCACCGCTGTGGTTAGAAGCTGAGCTAGAAGGCAAGGAGAAGGCTATTGCCTCTTCTGACACGTAAATCGGTGTCCCGAGGAAAAGGAAGTGCTTAGCCTTGGCAGCCCCATTTAGTCTGCCAGCTTGCTTCCTTATGTCTACAGTCCTTCTCTCTTGCGGAGATGAGGTACACAAGGATATGTAAAGGAGTCCATGACAGACTAATTGAGTGAGGGAAGGTATCAGTGTGCAGGAAAGGAGGCAGTGACGTCTGTTCCCAGTTCCCTGTTTCTGTGCGTGTTGGGTGGATGGAAGCTGCTGGTTAGGGTGGGAATGGGATGCAGTGGGTAGCATTGTGGGTCATGGATGGATGAGGGAGAAGACTTAGTCACCTGTTGGCCCATGCCTTTTTGAAACTGGAACTCACTCACTATGACAGTTAGACTGTCCCTATTCTTTACTGGCAGTAAAAAAAATCCCCCCCCCCCAAACAGTATTACCCACTGTGTCCCTCCCTGTTTTTGTCCTCTGGTTTTCATGATGTGGGGTGCAAACAGCAGAAACAAACCTAAGGTAAGTTCCAGTTGAGTGTAGGAATGAATGGTGAAGAGGCTGTGACCTAACACAGCATATTTCTGCCACTTTCCCTCTCTCTGAAACCATCAGCATGAGCTGCAGAGTATCTGGGCAGCTGACACCTATAGAAGTCCCTGATGGCACAGCATCTAACCTTTCTGTCTTGTTTCATTCTCTGACCAGGCAGAAGATGGGAACATCGAATACAAGGTAAGCCTTTTGATGTTGCAGAAGGTCTTCCTCTCAGAGGGGTTATTTTGCAGTAGTAACTTCACCAAAGACAGCATATGGGGAGCATGTTCAAGGAAGGGACAGAAAAGTGGACACCGTACTAAGGAACTGTCAATCATCTTCTCTGTCTTTGTGGCTAGCAATACCCAGTATGCTAAACTGGAAGAGTTTAATCTTGGTACTCATTTTTAGGAATCTATTTTAGGACATGAGACCCACTGTGTTTTTTATGAAATCTTGCTTTTGAAAGAGAACCACAGGTGTCCCTGATAATCATTTGTCACTTTCCTGTGGCTGTCTGCCATTTGCATTTACATGGCTCCTGTGTCACAGATAGGTCCCACAGTGCTGTCTTTACCCCCATAGCAGGCAGGGTACAGATCCCTTTGATAAGATGCAGGAGGTTTTTTTACACAGAGGTATATACCTCTGTGAAATCCTATCTCACCTGCCTGCTGGCTTCTGTGCAGACATGGGCTGTGTTTTCTAGAGGTGGGTCAGAGTTAGGGGTGTTGCTTCATTGTGTGGGGTTAGGGAGTTGCTGGCTTGGGCAATGGGATTTCCTCTGCATCCAGGCTGTGACTGTAACTGCCCCTCCGTTAAACAGCTAAAGCTAGTGAATCCCTCGCAATATCGCTTTGAGCACCTGGTGACACAGATGAAGTGGCGACTACAGGAGGGCCGAGGTGAGGCCGTCTATCAGATCGGCGTGGAGGACAACGGGCTGCTGGTGGGCCTCTCAGAGGAAGAGATGCGTGCCTCACTCAAGACACTGCGCCGTATGGCAGAGAAGTATGTGTTTCCTTTCATCTGCAGGACCTGCCGGCATAAACAGCCTCCAGTAGAGAGGCTTGTCCCCAGGAGTCCCCTGAGGAGCTGATGGCTGCATTCTACAAAGCCCCTGTATGATTGAAATTCCTTTATCATGAGGCTCTGGAAATACAAAGGCTTTTGGCTGGAAGCCTGAGGCTCCTTCCTTGCTATTCCCAGCTTTCATACTATTCACTTTGCCAGCTGTGATTCTAGAGGTGCAAGAGCTGCTGAGTACAAGTGTGTGTCTCACTCCTTCCTTTCATGTTTGTGACAGGGTTGGGGCTGACATTACAGTGCTGCGGGAGAGGGAGGTTGATTACGACAGCGATGTTCCGAGGAAGATAACGGAGGTGCTTGTCCGAAAGGTGCCTGACAACCAGCAGGTAGGGACCTGCAACTTGGCCATCCTCTCCTGCTGGAGGCTTAGAGGCTTCATACAAGCAGCTTCCTTTTGGGATGGGAGCCCAAACCCTAGAGGCACTTTGTCATAGTTTGGCCCATAGCAGATGCTTTAAAGAGCCAGAGGGAGGCTTCACGATAACACTTTTAATCTCCAAGATTGTGGTTGAGGCAGATACCATTAGGGAAGATTGCCTGGATCAGAGGCAAGAAATTATTTTACTTCTACGGCAACAGTTTGATGCAGGCCAGCTTGCAAACAACCACGGTCCTGCTGCAGCAAATGGCCTTTTTTGTGATATTAAAACTTAATGTGTCACATCACAAGTCTGGAAAGTGTATCACAACTCCTGGACAGTGGTTTGCTGGGAGCAAGAGCAGAATCTGAGCAAAACTACACTGTGCAGTGTCCATCACAGAGGGAAGCTCTCTGAGGCACATGTCACTGCCATGTAGTGTTCATGCACATCCAGCACAGCAGCAGTTAAGTATCATGACTTCTCTGTTCTTCTTCCTGTAGTTCTTAGACCTCCGAGTGGCTGTGCTGGGGAATGTGGACTCGGGGAAGTCAACCCTGCTGGGTGTCCTAACGCAAGGAGAGCTGGACAATGGGCGGGGCAGAGCACGCCTCAACCTCTTCCGGCACCTCCATGAAATCCAGTCAGGAAGAACATCGAGCATCAGCTTTGAGATCCTGGGCTTCAACAGCAAAGGAGAGGTGAGAGAGTGGGCTGATGAACTCAGAAAGCTGGAGGAGAATAGGACTACCCTCCTGTTACAACTTAGAGGGCACAGCTCACGTCCCTTTAGCTGAACCTGGGTGCTACTTGTCCATTTGCAACAGATGTTGTTTCTTGCACCTCTGGTAAATGATCTCTCCTCACTAATTCTGAGGTAAAAGTAGATAGATAGGAGTTGGGTTTTCTTCACTCCTTTTCTCACTGAGTCCTCATGTTCCTCAGGTGGTAAATTACAGTGACTCTCGAACAGCAGAAGAGATCTGTGAGAGTTCTTCCAAAATGATCACTTTCATTGACCTGGCTGGCCATCACAAGTATCTGAAAACAACCATCTTTGGCCTCACCAGCTACTGCCCGGACTTTGCTATGCTGGTGGTTAGCGCCAACACTGGCATTGGTGAGTGTTGCCCTGACTGCCTAGACTGACAGCAATGTGTGAAGAATGGGAGAAGTGGGTTCTTTTTAGTGGGAAATGGTTGTCAGAAAAAAAAATATTAGTCTGGAAGCCTCTATTGATTTCTTGTAAGATGGTGCCTATGAGTGCCTGGGAGAGGAGCAGAGTTGGGATCCTCTTACAAGCTGTAGACTGCATTAAACTGTACCCTGGACTGAGAGTCTTTGTTTGGAATTTGAGGCTGTGTTTGTCAGAAAAAATAACTAAAAAACTTTGGCAGATTCTGTGGGGTGCTGAATCCTGAAGCCTTATAAAAGGGGAGCTGGAGTTCTCCCACATCTTTCCTTGACATTTTTGTGACTGTTTTCTGGCAAACTTTAGCCCAAGAATGAAAACTACTGCATCTTTCTGAAGCAAACAGATCAGTTGCAAAAATTCTTGGTGGTTTTTATTTTTCTGGACTGATGTTTTGTTTAAAAGAATAATTTTGCTTTTTCATTGGCTGATGAACTAAGCAGTTAAGGTGAAATCTCTAGGGTGGGCCTGTGGGAGGGTCAGGAGACATAGCTGTCCCGTAAACCAACAGTGGTGACTGCTACTGCACCTACACTCTCACTTGTCTCCTGCAGCAGGCACAACGCGAGAGCACTTGGGCTTGGCCATGGCCCTCAAGGTCCCCTTCTTCATTGTCATCAGCAAAGTTGACTTGTGTTCAAAAGCCACCGTGGAACGGACAGTGAAGCAGCTGGAGCGAATCCTTAAACAGCCAGGCTGTAACAAGCTTCCCCTGCTTGTGAACTCAGACGATGATGCTGTTACAGCAGCACAGCAGTTTGCACAGTCTCCCAAGTAAGGGAAAATTTCTTTCTTCTGCTGGGAGCAGGCAGTTCAGACTGAGCTGCTGTGTGGAGCTGGGGAAGGGCAACCATAGGGAAGGTGGCCACATGTTGAACATCTTGACTTCTCATCAAGCTTCCTACCTTTGCATTCTTCAAGAAGGCATTTTCTCCTCCTAGGCCTCTTTCTGGGCTCTGGGAGCAGAAGGTGTCTGAGCCTGCATTGGAATTACTTTTCCATGACTGAAGCATGGGTTGGCAGGGGATTTGTGCCTCAAACAACCATTGAGGCAGGGGTTACTGCAGATTTGTATCTAGTCCATGTGCCCTCTTGCTCTGGCCATTTATTGCTGTAGTCTCTGTCCTCTTGCTGGACTCAGTAGGTTCAGAATCCCAGCCACCTTCTGCAGCTGCACTCTGGCCTTCTGCTTACTCCTGTCTGTTTGTGTCTGACAGCATCACCCCTATCTTCACACTATCCAGCGTTTCTGGGGAGAACCTGGATCTCTTAAAAGTCTTCCTCAACATCCTCCCTCCACTGACCAACAGTAAAGAGCAGGAAGAACTAATGCAGCAACTCACAGAGTTTCAGGTGTGTAAGGGTAGTTTATTTCCAGTCCTGGTCCTGCACTCATTGCTGTGACATCTAACAAACATCTAGGGGCTCTGGACACCATGGGGAGGGATGTGATGAACTCCCGGACTATTGGAAGACATCAAAATAAAGAACAGACTTTCTCATTGAAAAAAGCCTGTTAGGCTGATCTCTGTCCTAGCTAAAGGATGCCCATCTCGGAAATAGGATTGTTTCTCTGGTTGCCAGTTAAAAGGCAGAGGTTCTTCAATGGGAAGGTAGTAGGAGCTAGTGAAAGCTCTGAGATGGTGTCTGATGACCAGCAGAGAGCTCACCTCCCTCCACACAAGGGGGCAGGCACCTTGTTCTCATTCTGGAGTGCTATTTCACAGCTGAGCAGCTCATTCTTGTTGCCTTGCTGCAGGTCGATGAAATTTATACTGTGCCGGAGGTGGGAACTGTTGTGGGAGGAACTCTGTCAAGGTAAGTGAGGCCAGGCAGACAAGCATGGGTGTGAATGGTTGCTGGAGTTCCCACAAGGTTAGAGTCGCCCACTGCAGATGGAAGCAGCGTGAGGCTCAGTCCTGACTGCTACCAGATGGCTGAGGTGAGGGAGGGTAAAGCTCTCTAGGGTTTTGGGAGGTGTGATGAGCAGACCATTTGTCATGTGGTGGTAAGCAGAGAATCTGCTCTAAAGTTGCTGGATTAGGAGTGTGACCTGTAGCATGCTGAAGGAAGGCATGTTGGGACCCAGAGCTGGCAGAGGTCAGCCATGGTCCCAGGTATTGTCTTCCTCCTTCCTCAGGCAGGGGGAGGAAAGTTAGAGGGCAAGTCCTCTGATCGCAGCAGAGGTTAACTGCATGCTACGCCGTGAGAGGGCAGCTGTCCCTCAGAGTTTGGGATTGATCAGAGCAGTTTGGCTACAGCACATCCACACAGAACAGGAGTCAACTGCAGCAGTCTCTCCAGCAGAAACAATGCAGAGCACTAGGGACAGAATGGCCCCTGTCTGAGGGATGCTTTGGTATGATTACTGGTATTCCTAGGTATGGTAGGTGCCTTTTGCTCCTAATGTAGGAAATCCCTGTTCCTACCAGCTTTGCATCCCAGTTAATTGGTCCCGAGTAAAAGTCCAAGGGCACTCACCTCCTTGGCCCCGGGGAGTTTGCAGGTTGATCTTGGAGGATGAGATTTATTCTTTGTCTCCTGATGAACTCTGTGCTTCTCTTCTGCCTTGGGCAGTGGGATCTGCCGAGAAGGGGAGAACCTGGTGGTTGGTCCCACTGATGACGGGAAGTTCCTCCGGCTGAAAGTGTGCAGTATCCAACGCAACCGCTCTGCCTGCCGCGTGCTGCGGGCTGGGCAGGCAGCCACACTGGCCCTCGGACCCTTTGACCGCTCCCTGCTGCGGAAGGTGAGTCCTGCTGTTGCCAGGTTGCACAGTGGACCAGTGAGCAGGACTAGAGGCTTCCTTGGAGATCCCCATTGGAAGGGTGGGATTGAAGTAGAGATGTTTGCAGGAAACTGGCTGGAAGGGGAAGAAATGGCCAGGGTACAAAGTAGGATGAGTACAAGGCTCAAGAATGGGCTGCAAGACCAAGTCGCAGAGCAGAGATGTGTTTGTGGTTTGGGGGGCTGTTCTGAAGCAAGGGGACTGGCCCTAACTGGTCTGAGCTTTGGGTTGTTGTGCAGGGCATGGTGATGGTGAGCCCAGAAATGAACCCCACCATCTGCTCAGTGTTTGAAGCTGAGATCGTGCTGTTGTTCCATGCCACAACTTTCCGGAAGGGATTTCAGGTGACGGTGCACGTGGGAAATGTGCGACAGACTGCTATCGTAGAGAAGATCCACGGAAAGGTAGGCATGGGAGAAAAGAGGAAAAAGATAGACCTCCCTGTGGGGTTTGTTTGGATTCCGCTATGTCCTCTAGTAAAGCTAGGGGCTACTGGTATCTTGAGTAGCTGGGAGCTACTCCATCCCTTTATCCTGCCCATTTGGTTGCTTTTCCTTCAAACATGTTAAAGAGTTCCCTCCTTACAAAACAAGCAGCATGCATGGTGGGCTACAGCAAGACTGAGAAGGGAGATGAATTTTCCATTCTCCAGAGCTTGTGCCCTCCTGTCTCCCTTTATGCATACAGTAATGGGATGTTCTCAAGCCATGCAGCCTGAGGGAGGCAACCTGCTCATTTGCCTCATCTTCTTAGCATCCATGCGCACCTCTCCTGCATGCATTGGTATGGTAGGTGCATCTAAGCTCTCCCCTTTTTCTTTTCAGGACAAGCTGCGGACAGGAGAGAAGGCGGTCGTCCGTTTCAGGTTCATCAAGCATCCTGAATACTTGAAGATTGGAGCCAAGTTGCTTTTCCGTGAAGGAGTCACCAAAGGCATTGGGCATGTCACTGACCTCCAAGCCATCACCACCAAAGAAAATGGCCTGGAGGAGTCCCTGGGGCCTGGACAGCTGAGCTTCTGACTACCACCATGTCAGAGAGATCTCCACTCACCAACACCTGGGGAGAAGGATGGAAGCTCCTGTGGCTCTCCAAGTGATGCCTAGAGCTGCTGCTGTCCCATTCTAGTGTGGGTGTCCCTTTTCCGCACTGTGAGATGGAGCCCTCTCACATTTAGTGCCGTATATGGGACAAGTTAAGCATGTTTTCCACATCGCAACTTTTGTTACCCTGCCCTCCTTCAGAATAGATCAGAGGCACCTGCAGACCTGGGCAGGCAAGTTCTGGCTTTATTTACTGTTTGAAAATTACTGGTTGGGAGGAGCAGAGCCCTTGAAGACTAGCAGTGATGGGATGTTTTTCCGTCTCTGACACAAGATCTGGTCCCATTTCTGCTCTCTGAGCACTGGGTTGGTAACAATCCTCTCCTGAGTCATCTGCAGCACATCCTTCTGGGCAGGGGATGCAAGAGGCCCTGCTACCCACAGCAGGGGCTTGGTAGAACCTCTCAGAATGCATCCAGGACACTTTTTAACTGTTTTAATCTTGGTTGGCTTTAATCTGCTATGTGTCCATTTGTGTGTTGGTTTTGCATTACTCTAACCTGAATGTCCTGTACCTCACTCACGTGTACGCACTCCTTCAGCACCACACTTTCTGACTCCCGGGAAGCTGTCGTGGCTCCGAGTGGCAGAGCCTCCCGAAGTAACGGCGTGAAGGCAGAGTTTGCACTTGGATCTGTTCCTTGCAGCAGCTGGGCAGGAGGCCGTTCCGTGGAGCAGAGTGGGGCCTGGGCCTGTGCTGGCATGTGCAGGTTGTTTCCGTGGACATTGGGCTGCAGTTTGGCCACATGGGCAGCAGTGGTTTGCAGTGGGCTCCCTGGTGTGGCTGTTCCAGGGCCCAGCCCAGCTTTCTCCTCACAGGTTTGCCTTGGGTGCGAGGAGGACAGGCCGTGTCACTAACACACAACCGGGTGGCTTCTATTGTTTAGATGTGAGTTGACAGTAGTGTGACTTTATTTCTGTTTCTCCTGGAGAAGAATTCTTTTATTTCCCCTGCCACTGGGGTTTGTTGTCAGAGAAAAGCTGGTGTTGCCAGCAAGGACTCTGTGCACAAGGAGTGGAGCACGGTGTCTCCCACTCGCTGTTGTGCAGCTCCCCTGTGAGACCGTTACTCCAGGCCACTGGTAGCCTGGAGGGTGCAGCAGGGGCTGTATAAGCTGTACATAGGCTTTTGGTTTTATTGTTGACTGTGTCAGCTGTGAGCACCAGGCCTTCAGCCAGCCCCGTCATGTGGCATGGTGGCCTGCCAGCCCTGACCGAAGAGAAGGGCAAGGGCCTGTGATAGCACTTGGACACCCAGACAAGCCCTTCTACCATCGTGAGGGCAAGTCCTGCTTCTGGGCTGCTGGCAGTGGAGCAGTGCCTGTGGGGCTGAGCTGCCCGTGCTGTTCTGTGGATGTCACAAAGCTGGGGTGGGCTCCAGCAGGGGGGGACGTGGTGGCTGCACCCTGCAATGAGCGTGGTGAGGCGTGGGGAAGTCAGTGAAATGGTGGCATCAATGAAGGGATTCAGAGGCAGCTCAGTAGTGACAGGAGTGACCTGTCCCTTGTCAGGAGCACTGACCAAGCTGAAAACCTGCTTCTTGCCCATCAGCCCAGTGGTGAGACAGCAGCTGCTGGCTAAGGTTTGCTGCTCAAGCAGGATCCCTCTTTCTTCCTATCCTGGCAGCGGTCTGGGTGTTACGGTGACATGGTCTTTCACCCACGCTCACAAGAAGGACAGACCCAGCTGCCAGCAGGCTCTTCTCTTTGGTGCTAGTGGGTCAAGAAAGCTGCCTGGAGGGGGAGAAAGGAATTCCAGCTGTTTGCAGCAGCCCTGCTGCTGCGTGTTTTCTGCCGCAAAGCGGGCATGAGGTACTGTGACCTCTGAAATAACTGATGGCTGGTCTCACCTCATCCCTGCCATCTGTGTCATGACTGTTCTTGGTGCCATGCTCTTCATAATTGCTGTTTTGTTGTCTTGAATTTTTCTAATGCTGAGGTTTGGCCCTGTTCCCCAATTATCTATATACAAATGTACAAAATAAAGTTGTTTTATTGAGCTCGCTGGCTGAGTTGTACAATGAGCAAGGGTGGAGCTGGGTCACGGTTGCAGATGGCTGCCCTTCACCCCTTCCTAAGCTTCCTGCATTCAGCCTATAAATACCACCCAGTGGCGTGGAAGGAATGCACGCACGCTCCTGTTTACAACCGTGCTCTCCCAGCTT
Organism: Gallinago undulata; assembly: GCA_026546715.1. Classification (NCBI taxonomy): domain Eukaryota; kingdom Metazoa; phylum Chordata; class Aves; order Charadriiformes; family Scolopacidae; genus Gallinago; species Gallinago undulata. The sequence continues at coordinate 33,687,867 of JAOTQQ010000023.1, forward strand.
ATCTGAGCAAGCCTGGGTGTGCAGCCTGGGGTGACAGGCAGCCACGTCACCCTGAGCACAGCACTTCAGGCTGTTGTGGGTGGAACAAGCTGTGGCGAGTGCTTCCTTCCAGCCACAAATTCCCCCGAGCCTAATTAAAGGGATGTTTTCTAGGGCACACATCTAACTGGTGGTTTATTTTTAAAATAGCTTTGACTTTATCATGGGGTTTGTGACTGCCCTCTCTCCATGAGAACAGGTTGTTCCCTTGGGACAGGCAGAGGCAGAAGGGCTTCCCTATGGAAGTGACTTGCGTCACTGAAGGGATTTGCCTGTTCTCGACTTGTTTTTGTGACAGGTAGTGACATCTGCAGACTCTGGTCCTGCCAGACTCTTAGAAAATGAGACGTGCTGCTGTCATAGGAGCGTGAGGCAACCCTGCCAGACTGGTTGTTACTTGTCTTTATGTGAGGACTTTGGGGAAACTTGTCACTTTGAAACGTGAGGACTGTCATTAAGGGAGTGACTCCATGATTCCTTCCTCGGCCGATTACCAGCAGAGCTGCATGCACCAGAATGAGCTGCTTGTGCTTCTTGAAATCTCTCAACAACTGTGTTGTCAAGTGTCAGACCCCCCATTGACAGCAGCACAGCAGCTTCCCAGCACATGTTCTCTGCTGTAAGGAGAGCAGCTCAACAGCTGGGAGCAGGATGGTACGGTTCAGAAAAGCGGAAACAGCACATGCAAATGAGCTGCACTTTGCATCATTATCCGCTGCCTGAAAGGTTCTCCCCCCCGCGCTGAGGGAGGGGAAGCCTGCAGCTGATGTAACTCTGCAGTCTCTTTCCAGGCTCCACCCAGCACTGCCTTGACGTGGCACGTTCCTTCCCCCTGCTCTGAGAGCTGAGTTCAAATTATTGGCAGCAGCACTTCTGGAAGAGGCAGGTGGGCTCCAGGCAGCCAGCAGTGTAACACGGAGCTGAGCCCTGCTGGGCAGCTGAGGGCAAGCATATCTCTGGCCCTCTCTCAGTGCCCACTTGTGCCCTCCATGATACTCTAGTTTGTTGGCTCTGTCAGAATTGGGGGTGTTTGGGTGGGGCAGCCACTCTGATGTGACCTGTGGCCCAGAGAGCTGAACAAGTCATGGAAAAAGCACAGTCACAACAGTCACCTGTTATCAAGTTTCACATAGTATCATCACCTGCTCTGTGAAGAAGGAAAAGCGTGGTTATATATACTCTTTCACAGAGGGCTGTGTGACTGACATGTTGCCTCTCCCTTCTATGAGCACTTTAGCAGTAGACTTTTTATGTGTCAATAGCAATTATAAGGAATTGGTGCTGAGATTTCAAAAAGCACAGCAAAATGTATACTTATGCCACTCCAGCTTCCTCAAATCTTACTTGACTGGAGCAGTCTTTCTTGTGTGCTTCAGAGCTGGTGATGAGCATCACAGAGTGGATTGCTACACAGAGGGAATTGCCAAATGCTCTGTAATAAAAATCCTTATGAGCAGGGAATAAAAATGATTGTCTTCCCAGTGGAGAGAGGAGAAGAAACCATAGGGCTAAGCTACCATATATAAGCTATACAGCAAGGGCAAGGCCTGCAATTATAGCCAGAGAAGAACCACCATGAGATGAAGGCTTCATACCAAGTGACTTGGATAGAGGTTCAAGCCTAGACTTGACTGGGGCTTCCCTGGAATAAGCCACTGTGCTTACATTGCCTGCTTTTACAGTAGGAATATAGAGTTGTAGGAACAGAATTACTGAGCAGTGATGGAAGCATAGGTGACAGTATGATGCACCTTCTGGTAGCACAAAGCAGGCAGAGGCAAGCTAGCTGCCACCAGCTAAACTGAGTGCATTCACCATCACATGCAACTCACGAGTTCCAGTTCCTCCTGTGTAGAGATAATTTATTAGACATCTCTGCATTAAAACCTGACAGGCAGTATAAAAACATTTACCTATTTAAAAACACTGATTCTTTAAAAAACACTGATTATCTAAAAACTCCCAGTGTGGCTGAGAGTTATGGAGGTAAGCGCTTAAAGAAAAAATCTAAAGTTCTTGTCACACCTTCTCTGGGTCGTTTTGCACTAGATCCCGCTGGAGTCTTGAGTTTGTTTTTTGCCTTGGCGGGAGACCTGGAAGCTGCAGCCTTTGAGCTGGAATCTGCTGATGGAGCTGTGGGAGCGCTGGGCTCCAGGAAGGAGCTTTGCAGCTCCAAAGCAAAGTGGTAGTCCATGTGCTCCGGGAACTCCCACACCAGCACTAGCTGGCCACACTTCTCACAGCGCTGCTGGTCTCCTGGCGAGGCAGGAGGGAGTGAGGTGAGCTCAGGAGAAGGTGGTAAATTCTGCTCATTTCCCTCCATAGCTGGCTCTAATTTCAGAATGGTCCTGGAGCTGGGTGGAGTCGAGGATGTTTGTGTAGCATCTGACAGTGACTTCTCACAAGGAAGACTCTTGTAAGGAGAAGTAGGACTGCCATCTTTGGGACTATGCTTCACAGGGGACTCCAAGCCATACTGCAGAGAGGCGAGTCCAACACCATCTCTCTGTTGGTGCTCAGGGGATCTGGGCACAGGCAGCTCTGCAGTGGTACCAGTGGGCAGGCTGTTTGCTGCTGCTGTTTGTGACTGCTGCCTTTCTGCTGCCTTTTGGAAGAATGACTCAATAGCATTAACTGGCTTCTGCCTAAGCTCTTTGCTTGGGCTCCTAAAGAACTTCACCTTGGGCTTCGTAGAAGACGTGCTTTGGCTGTCAGTGGCAGCGCCATCAGGCTGGGTATCACTCGTCAGGAAGGTGGCAATGCCTGCAGAGAGATGTGTAGCAGGCTCTGAGAACTTGCTTGCTGAGAGAAGCACCGATATGAGCGGTGGAGACCTGGAAAGGACAGATCAACATCAGTTCGGACACCAGTGTGGGAAGCAAGAAGCCTTTTGAGGTACGACTTTAAGCAACATAAAATGTTCACAGGCAGAGGACAGGGGAATTGCAGTCTGAATACCTGGCAAGGGGTACTTGATGCTTCCTCTGAAAAAGCGTTAGTATTGCTATCTCCAGAGCACAGTCCCAAAAACATAGCAGGCTGCTTTAGGCAGAGCAGAAAGCCTCTTTCCAGAATGGCATTTCCCAAAGGAAAGGCCACTGGAGCAGAGGCAGCTGGCTGCCAGCCTGGACTTTCAGTCCACCACAGGCCAGAGCTGCTGTAAGACAGTCAGGGTGAGAGGGCCCTTACGGGAGCAGCAGCCTCCTTGGAGCCTAACAAGGACCTTCTTGCCTTAGCTGTGCCTCAGCCCTCACTGCAGAGCAGGAGGAAGGAAGTATCAATGAATATGGGAGCTGTGCACCTTAGTTTTCCTTCCTGCCCCAACAGCCTCCTCCCAGAAAGTGCCTTTGTCCTTGGGGGAGGAGAGCAAGGCCCAGCTAGCTTCTCCAGCCCTGCAGTGCAGCTGGACACCCCCGTGCCAGTAGCAGTCATCAGCTCTGAGTTACAGAAGTCAAAGTGTCTGGCCAGATGTGGCACTAGGAAGAGGCCAGGCTCTCACAGCTGTCTTGCTGCTAACGAGTGGAGGTTGCTGCGCTCTGCTGTGTGTCTGCTGGGGACTGTTTCTCCTACCAGTCAGCATTAACACTCTCCTTCCTTTCTGTCAGGTGCCTGGCTCACCCTGCACCTCCTGCAGCAGAGCAACCCCTGACGGGGATGTGAACCGCTTCCTCCCACACTCACCAGGCCGCCTGGTGAGGCCCAGCCATGTTGCAGTTCTGGATAAGGGCAAAGGCATCGTTGCACATCTTCTGGGCATCGTAGCGGGACAGTGCGCAAAAGCGCGACACCCGGGTGTCTCCCGGCATGCGGATGACCACCATCAGCTGCTTGGCCACTCGGTGGTTCTGGAGAGAGAAGAGATAGTCGAGTTTTAAGCGACCCCTGCAGGAAAGAGCAGGAAAGGCCGAAGCGATGGTCTCGCTGCCCAGAGCCCTGTGCTCTCAGCTACCACCTCCCGATGATTGATGCTGTGGGACAGACGGCAGCTTGTCCTGCCTGGCTTCTACAGCTGTCACACAGGACCGGAAGCGCTTAGTCCTTGCTTTCCTTCAGAGGCAGCTGTGGACCTTTTCTTGCCCCCCCCCCCCCCCCGCTGCGATGAAGTCAGCAGATTAATCGCACCCTGGCCTGCAGTCTACCTTCCGGACTTGAGCATATTGCTTCCTCTCACAGCCCACAGCACAGGCAGAGCTGATCAGCAAAGGGCATGCAAGGGAGCAGCAGCACAGCAGGATGAAGGTGCAGTGGCTTTCACGTCCCTGCATCCTAAAGCATGGGATAAGGACCTTACTTAGCCCCACAGTGTTCTGGGGCAAAACCATCCTTCCTGGCTGGGCTCCTGCACACCTCTGCTCAGAGCACCTCAGCACACAGACACGCATCTGAGGGCAAGCAGATTTCTTCCCCCACCACACACCACCCTCAGCCTCCCGCAAACAGCTTGCGGTGCAAACACACTGCATGGAGGGAGAACACTATTCCCACGCCTGCCCTCCTTACCTGGCTCCTGTCCTTGGTCAGTCTAGATTCCAGCTCCAAGGCCAGCTGCAGGAGCCAATGTTGCACCTGGACAAAACAGTGGTAATAGACAGGTTGGGCCTCTGCTCCCAGGACTGTCACCAGGCCAGAGCAATGCTCCACACATGGGGAATGGTAGAGGGGGATCAGACTGGAATGGACAGGCTATCATGAGGCCCTATCTCTGAAGGAGTACTGGAGAAATCAGCCCAGGTGAGGATTCAACGCTGGAGGCAAGGCATTGTAGATACCATACAGGTCCTGCAATATTACCACTAGACTTTACCAAGCAATCTGAGTCCCCTGACATGGATTTGCATCTCCCTGTGAATGCTTCCCATGGTGGGAAACTCTCACCAGCTTACAGGTAAGGTGCATTCTCCCTCTTTCTTTGGGCTGGCTAGCTACCTTCTTTCTAGCAACAAAGCCTGTTCAAGCTTTGCACCATGAATACCCTTTTGAACAGCACAGGCCCACAGTTTTGCTCATGGAAATTACAAGTTTGGACCTCTTTGTGCAGGAGTTAGTCAATACATTTCTGTCAAACGGGGATTTCCCTAGTTTCTGAGGCCCAAACCAACTCCTCACACTCAGCCCCTAGGCTGAAATTCAGGGCACTAGGACAGAGAAAAGCAGCGGTTTTGCAAGCTAGTCTCAGCTTTTAGTCTTCTCAACTTCTCCAGGGCAAAAGCTAAGCCTTGTGCTAGATATAGGCTTCTCCTACCTCTTTCTGAGTGGCCAGGGCTGTCCTCCCAGGGAAGTTCTTGCTGCAGCCAATGGACTGGGGCAGGTACCGATTTTTGACAGGTTCCTCTTCAATTCCTCTGCACAAGTCATAGAGCCAGGACCTGAAAGCCAGACAGGCAGGCATTACTGGGCAGCAAGTCAGCCTTCTGCTGAGCTGTGCTTTCAGCTCTGTGCAAGTTATATCTCTGCCTCTCATCCCCAGCTCTGTAGGTGCAGCCGCAGCTAAACAGACAGGCTTCCTTCAGGCTGCAAATGCCTGTCAGTGCCACTCCTCTGCCTCTTCTCCTGAAGTGGCAGTAGTTCACTAGTCCACAGGGCACCCCAACTGCTGCTCTGGGCCCAGAAGTGGTGTTTCAGGCTCCAGTCCAAGCCTTGTAATTTCCTCTGTAATGAGACTGCCAAGCCTGCCTGCTTCCCAGCCTGCAGGGAGCCCTTCCCAAGCACGGCTCCATCCTTAGACACTGCAGAGGAAGGCAGAGGAGCTGGCTGACAGGCAAAACATTAGGCTGGGGAGGGTGCCTGAGAGCAGGTGAGACTGGAAGCCTGTTTGTGTGCCTGCCAGACCAGTGCTTCTCAAAGACATCACTGAAGTTTTACCTTCCAACCTTCCTAATCACAGCAGAACAACCTGTGACCAAAAGGAAGTCTCACTTCCTGCCAGGAGCCAAGTTATGGTGAGTGGTTTATCATTACCCAGTTTTGTCTCCAAAGTGAGTCTGGAGCTCTGTCTCACTGTAGCATGTCAGCTGCCCAATGTACTCTACTCCCAGAATGTCTGTGATGGCAGTGCCAAGCTTGCCTCCCAGGTTACGACTATGGCAGAGAAAGAAAAAGATAAAACACAAATGAAGCATCACGTGGAGACTATGCCAAGTCTTCTTTCAGCAGCTGTACCTAGATCGGGACAGCTAGCACCAGTCAGGAACTAGCAGGACTTGGGAAGGGAACTCTTAGTACGTAACAGCGCTTCTGCTCGTAGTAGATTGACGCATAGGAGTTGAAATGGGAACTGCTCCTTGGCTCACCCAGTTCTGGTGCTTCTCCTAAACCATGCTCTGAAGAATGCCTCACATGCTCCCTGCTTCCTCCTACACAGACAGGACCTTTCCTCACAATGCCTCTCCATCCTTAGTGAGACACTGAAGGCAGAGAGCAGCAGTGCAGGACAAGGGATCCATTCCTCTGGTAGGATTCCTTCCTACACCAGGAAAAGTACTTGTGCACAGCATAAATGCTCAAAACCAAACCACATCTGCTCTCTGGGAGCACAACTCTGCCATTTGTGCTGGGGCACAGCTATGACCTCCTTGCCCACAGTTGCCCTGGCTTACACCTATGCACCCCAGCATTCATTTTCAGCACAGTTCTACCCAGGGAAAGGCTGCCCACAAGATGCTCCTCGAGTGTGGTCCCTTCACTAAGAGGGCTGCAGCTCCCAGGCATGCTCCTGACCTGCCGCTCACAGCTGCGAGGTATACTGGCAGGACTTCCCCTCCTTTTCACAGAAGCATTGATAAGCAGTTACTGTGGAGTTGAAAGCCTTTGCTGGCTGCTATCAATTAGCATCAAATGGCTCTCTGTTGAGGTGGCCAGGAACAGGTTCCTACTCCTGAGTCTCTGTAGTTCTGCTCACACAAGCAATGATGACAAACCAACAGTAGCAAATACCACAACAATGAAGACAAACTGGGCTCTTTTCCTGATAAAAGCCTGGATTGTGGAAGCACAGCACCAGCATTTCAAATACATGCTCTTGCCACAGAGCAGCTCAGCCTGAGCCCCAGGCTGCACAAAAGCAGGCAGGTCCCCAGTACTTACATATTGCTGACGGGCAGTTGGCTGAAGAGCTGCGGCACAAATCGTGAAGATACTAGTGTCTGGCGGTTGGGCTTGTTTAACCCACAGGCCAGTTTTGCCAGCGTCTGTAACACAGAATAGGGTGGAAAACCTGTCATTATGAACTTTGCACTAACTTGATTGTGTATCTACTGCACAGCTGGGTGCTCTGAAAGCACTGCTGCTTCCAAACTTCTAGCTCTGCAAAGGGCTGGACTCCTGCTCCAGGTAGCTTAGGGGATTTGGGTCTATCATCTGTTCTAGTTGGCTTAATTTTCCATCAGGCAAGCACACTAGAGTTTCCAGAGCATCCCCATAATCATCCCCAGGCTATTTCTCTCACTATGTCTTGCACCTTCATCTTCTGTGCTTGTCTTGTCTTTACTCAATGTCACTATTTTATTCTGCTCTCTGCAAGGTTCACAGCAGCATAACGCTGCAAAAGGAAATCTGAAAAATACAGAAATGCTAGCCTGGAAGGGATGTTCTCTAGCCTGTCTGCTATACAGCTTCCCCTCCCACTTTAATCTACCACAAGATCAAGAATACACAGACCAGCCTGAAATATGTTTAACTGGGTGTTTGGGGTTTTTTTGAACAAGTCTAGCAATTTCCTCTTTCACTGCTTTACCACACATCCTATAACTAAGCAGAATTTCTCTCCTGCCTGTTAAACTATGATCTTTATTGACAACCTGTTTTACAGGCTTACATACATTCTCTTTTCTAGACAAAGTAGATCCCTTTCCTTCAACTTTTCATATCCAGTCACTTTCCAGATGTCCAACTACTGTTATTCTTGTTTCACTGGAGACTCTTCCAAGTTTACCCACACTGTTCCTAAAGTGAAGTGCTGCAAGCTGAACCAATTGATGAGACTTCATGGGGAGAAATAATTTACGTTTTCTGACACATTCTCTAATTTGCACATGCTGAAACAGTGTTTGCCATTTCTACAAGAGCACTCAATTTACTGATTCATCTTGCTGCTTGTCCACAATAACTCCAGGCTAATTCCTGACTTACTGTGACTTAGCCAAAAGCCTTAAGATCCAAAGAATCAGTTTAGTCTCCACCCTTTTCTTATTTTGGTCAGAGCCTACATTTTTAAAGCCATAACTCTACAGATAATCCCTTTTGCAAAGGCTGAAATGAGTGCTAGGTGCTCTCAGTAAACGACCCTGCATCTCACTCAGCCAGAAACCCTCTGTAGCTGCAGCATCAAAGTCCGTTTGTTTCTGCAGCTGCTGTCATGCACGAAGTGCTCTTGTGGCTGCTCTTGCAGCTGAGCATTACCCAAAGCGTGGCCAGCAGGGGCAAAGATTCAGTGACCAGAAAGAGGAAAAGCAACTTGACTCACCTCAGTGCCCCAAAATGCTGGTATTCTTGCTGCAAGTTGCTGGGAGTTTGTGTCAGTAAAAACCATTCCATAGCTATGGCCACTGTTACCTAAAACTCAAGGTAGGCATTTCCTGCTTTAAGCTCTCATTTTTTTCCTGAAGAAAACCCTCCTGGGGGACTTAACCCCCTTTTATTTCTAATGAGCTAACTTATTAGGGTTCACCAGGAACCCAGGCAGTAAATTAATGGAGTGCTGACTGCATAGGCCACATCTCTAGGAAAAAAATTCCTCTGCTTCTCAGATGTCCTATAATTTCCCTGAAGGTGTGCTCACACATGGCTGCATTCACCCCTCAGCTCATCTTCTATGTGAGACTTGGAAGAATGCATAGGAGAGTGTCTACAGCACATTCTGCCTCTGCTAATCAGAAGAAACCAGGCTGACGTGATACACACATACCTTGTTGTGAGAAATCCCAGCTGAACACCTGAATCCGGTGGCTGCTTCTACAGCCACCCTTATTTCTTCCACAATTACTGCACCCATGGTCAGCTGCAGGTCAGGACAGTCAGGGTTATCGAAAGACAGCGACGCCAGCCACTCGTTCAAGCCATGTTGCCGCAGCTCCTCTAGAAAAGGGACAGAAAGAAGATCAATATTGGCATTTCCTGCTGAGCCCAGCAAAGGGATCAGTAGCTTCAGCAAGAGCCAGCAAACAGTCACGTGCCTCTGTAACTGCATGCCAACAGCAAGGACAAGAAGAAGACACCTTAAAAGCCGTTTGTTGGGAAAAATATAGATGCCGTTTACCATGCTGGTGCTTTGGGGGGGGGGGGATAAAGCAGCCTACTCTCTACCTCTGTCAAGAGCATTGCCAATAGAGAGGGCCAGCAGCACCGGGCTTCTTTCTTGCTGCATTGTGCAGCCTCAAAGCAGAGCCGTTAGAGCTGCCCTGCCGTGGTATGCAAAGCGCCGGCCCCAGTGGCCAAAGCCCCATGGGGCTGAGGACCGGGGGCCAGGTCGGTGCGTACCCTTCCCGCCGGGCTGAGGGCCAGGATGGTGTGTATGTTTCCCGCTGGGCTGGGATCTGGTCTCCTCGGGTAGCCCCTGCACGAAGGTGGTGGGCAGGAGGTCAGCCCCCAGCGGCTGCCCCCGCAGAGCCCGCAGCCGCTCCCGCACGCTGCCCGTCAGGTCCAGGTACGCCTCGTCGATGCTGGCCCGCTCGATGGCGGCGAAGCGCGACAGCACCTGCATCACCTCTACGCTGGCCTCCCGGTACCTGCCGGGCGGCGGCCACAGCATCAAGCCACCGTCCCGCGTAAGGCAGACCGTGCCCGTGCCCGTGCCCCCCCTCCCGCCGCCCCGTCCGTCCCCGCTCACCGGGTGAGGTCGGCCTTGCCCCGCGCCTGGGGCACCCTCGCCAGGACCAGGTCGGGGCACAGCGCCCGCGCCTCGGTCGCCCACATCCCGCGGGATACGCCGAAGGCGCGCGCCTCGTAGCTCACGGCGATGACCCTGCAAAGAAGACAAGGAGGGCGGTGGCGGGGCGGGCCCCACCGGGAGGGGTGCGGGTGGCTGGGAGTCCGCCGCTGCCGCTACGAGCGGCCACCTACCCGCCGCCCTGCCACTCGGTGTACTGCACCACGGCGCAAGGGCGACCGCGCAGCTGCGGGTCGAGGCGCTGCTCCACCTGCATGAAGAAGCAGTCCATGTCCACCAGGACCACCACGCGCTCCCGGCCCCGCGACATGCCCACTGATGGCACGGCCGACTGACTGACTGACTGACTGACTGACTGACTGACTGACTGACTGACTGACTGACTGACTGACCGACCGCCCCGCCCCACGGCCTCCCGGGAGCCGTAGTTCCCGCGCGGGGCACGCCGGGAGTTGTAGTTCTCGGGGTGGGGAAAGTGCGCGTTTAGCCGTGGCGCATGCGCTTTCCCTGCCAGCTCACTCCCCATGCGCAGAGCTGCCGCCGTGCCGCGCGTGCGCCGCGTGGCGGCCGCCCCCTCCTCCTCTTGCCTGTCGGTGGCCGGTGGCGCGGGCCCGCCGCCGCCGTCGCCATGTCCGCCGAGCAGGTGAGCAGCCTCTGCGAGCAGCTGGTGAAGGCGGTGACGGTGATCATGGACCCGGCCTCCACGCAGCGCTACCGCCTGGAGGCGCTCAAGGTACCGGGCTGGGGGGGAGGAGGAGGCGCCGGGCTCCGGCCACGCGGGTGCCGCTGTCCGCACGATCCTGGGACCGGGGCGAGGGGCGGGGGCGGGCCGGGCCCGGGCAGCCCCTGAGATGCTGAGAATTACCAGCGAGTGGGGGCAAGCGGTAGGGAATGTGTCTGCGTGGCGCTGAGGGGGTCGGGCAGCCCGACC